>OZ038516.1:32376828-32404328 GCA_964036315.1 Acanthosepion esculentum | reverse complement strand
CAGTTATGTAATATCTGTCCGCCTCTAATACTATGAATGTTGGACAATTTCCTAATAGATGAAGAAGAGACTTGTGGCAACAGAAATGTGCTTCTTCAGAAGGATGCTGAGAATACCATGGACTGAACATATGACTAACGAGGAAGAGAAATGAAAGTAAAATGAACACTTATGCTTCAAATCAGAAAAACATAGTTGATATTTCAAAGACACACAATGTGGAAAGAGGGCATGGAGAGCTTTCCCATCATCTAGAAAAATCAGATGATGGGAACATTTACTGCTATTTCCTTTACAGATCGAGTGTATCTTTATTTATATATATATATATATATATATATATATATATATACATATATATATATATATATATAAATTCACTTGACGAGGAAATGGAACTAATGTCTTAAATTTAATAAAATTAAATTTGAAGGCTTTAGCTTCCATTTTTGTAACATGGTTATCACTTTGTAGCTAAAAAAAACATATTTTAAATCAATTAATTTATCATATATATATATATATATATATATATATATATATATGAAGAAATATAGTCTTAAAGTGTGCTATATTTATGGGATAAAGTGCTTAATATCAGAGATATATTTGCTTCCCCACCTCTCTCTTCAATGATATAAATCCACAGATGAATTTTCATTGGTCAAGTAGATGAGACTTACTTTCTGTTCTCTTGTGATATATTTTTAATTTTTTTTTTAACATATTGTTTGGATAAATTTAAACCGTTTTGTAATTTCAGTCTGAAGAGGTGGGTATTAAAAATTTACCTGCTTAAATAAATTTATTACCAAATTTTTCAAGATGTGTTAAGTTTTTTCCTTTGATGCATATATATATATATATATATATATATATATATATATATATATATATGTATATGTGTATATATATATATATGTATATATATATATATATATATATATATATAATATGGAGAAAACAACTGAAAAGTTGCAGATTAAAAAAAATTGAATGTTTTTTTTGTGAAAGTATTTATTTATATTTTTTTATATATATATATATTTGATATTTCAGATCTGCCCCGATCTTTCGTCAGAAATAAGTTAACACAGTTGCATTACACATCACGTGACGTGACACTACTTGAAAACAAACTTCTGAATACAGTTATTTAATTTATTTCTGACGAAAGATCGGGGCAGATCTGAAATATCAAATATATATATATAAAAAAATATAAATAAATACTTTCACCAAAAAAACATTCAATTTTTTTTAATTTGCAACTTTTCAGTTGTTTTCTCCATATTATATACATATCAAGAAAGTATATGTGGCTTCTCATTATGCTATATATATATATATATATATATACATATATATATATGTCTATATATATATGTATATATATATATATATATTGTCATCCACAGACAGACTGTTTCGCTGTATCACAGCTCATCAGTGTGTCTAGATGCCCGGTTGCCTCTGGCTAGAATCGAAAACCGGCTGAATTCGCATCAGTCGGAAATTATACCCTGAAGCCGTTGGCGCACGGCATAGAAGAAGGTGAATTTAAGCGTATTTATTTTTAGATAAACACATAGTGACTGAGAGAACTCGATTCGATTTACCGAAGAGTCTTGCATTATTAGCCGTAATAGTCACTGTTTACAAACCCACACATCTTCTCCAGAGAGCTCAACCAAAATAATTTTTTCAGGAGCATATATATATATATATATATATATATATATATATATATATATATATTTTCAGGAGCATATATATATATATATATATATATATATATATAGACATATATATATATATATATATATCATGTGTTATGACATCATAGAACCGCATCGCAAATTTACAACCTGCATCTGCTATTCCCCTACCATTATCGTCATATAGCAATCTTCTATGTCGACATAACAGAATATCATCTTTGATGGTAAATATCTTTGTTTAAATGTCCATATAACCATTCTGAAGATGGCTCAGCTTAGATCAATAATAATAAGAAAATATCCAAATGTTGGACAGTTTTTCTCTATTTTCTCCTGAAATTAAAGCAAACGTATGGAGATTAGAATGGCTCATTATAAAAAACATAATAGATATTTGTTGTCTTTTATGTTTAAAAATATATATTTGAATATATATATAAAAGAAGGATTGCTGCCTAAATATATATATATATATATATATATATATATAGTTGTATATTTAGGCAGCAATCCTTCTTTTATGCAAGTTTCATTAAAACCGACAGACAAGGTACTACGGTTAAGTTTTTTATTTAATTTTTCTTGTGTACGAACAAGAGCTTTCTTTGCTGGACAAAGGGTGTGTAAGAACTGTCCAAATGTTTTATTTTACCGAGCGCTTTCGGCTATACCTTTAGCTATTATCAAGGATGATTTGATTTTTCAGCTTAATTGAGTGTGTGCATTATGTATATGTCTTAGTGTGTAGTAGTGGTGTTTTCATTTCCAAATACGGTTAGAACATTGTTCGTAGTTAATATTGTTGAGGGTAGGCTTTTTCTTTTTTATTATTAAAGACTTCATTATTTTTAACCTTTTTTACAGATGGAAGCAATTAATATATTTGTGTTTTCTACTAGTATATTTCTAATATCTAAAATAGTATATTTCTAATTACGTAACACCTATCTGATCACAGCTCCATTAGAACCCATTTAAACACACACAAAAATTTACCAGACTCCATTAGAAATATACTAGTAGAAAACACAAATTGCTTCCACCTGTAAAAAAAGGTTAAAAATAACTGCAACGATACAATATTTACTATTGTATTTATGTGAATGGGGACATACCCATTATCCTCTGTAGATATGCTACAACAATATCTATCTTTCTTTCTATCTATCTATCTATCTATATATCTTTCTTTCCATCTATCTATCTATCTATCTATCTATCTTTCTTTCTTTCTTTCTTTCTATCAATCTATCTATCTATCTATCTATATCTGACTATAATGTGATAACTTAATAAAATTCTATGTTATTTCTATGAATTTCATATATATGTGGATGCACATGCATACACACACATATACTCTATATATATATATATATATATATATATATATATATATATATATATGTATATATATAATGGTCATGAAAAAAGAAGTAAATTTCTTCATATTGAGCCACTTGTTTATTGTATTCTGTTTTTGTTTATTTGTGTGTGACCAAGTGCATTTGGATTTTTCACTTTGTTTTTATTTCATTTCTCTTGTTGATTAAAAAAAATCACGTCCTTTTCCCAGTTCTTTTGATTTTTCTTTCCCTTCTTTATCATCTTCATTCTCTCTTTCTCTCATAACGTTTTCATTCTTTCTTCTTTTCAAATGATTGCGTGTTCTTTTACTTTTTTCCTCTTGCTTATCTCCCTTCAAACAATTTTCTTTGTCTTTTCTGCTTTTTTTGTATTTATTTTCCAGTTTTCCCTTATCTTTCTTTCTACCAATTTCCAGCCAATATCCAAAAACATAATCTCATTGCCTCTTTTAGTTTTGATCTCCCAACAAAATAAAATAAAAATAATTTTTTTAGATTTCATCTTAACTACCCTACTAGAAATTTGTTGGTCATAGCCGTGTTTTGAACATAATTCATTTCTGAAGAACTTATTTCAGTCTCTTCTACTCTGGCAATAAAAATGAAGCTATATAGCAAAAATTACAAGAGAGGATGTTGTTTATCTTTACGAGTAATTTTGAAGAATTGTATGTTTTTCACTGACTGTGCTCATGAAGTGTGGTTAATAAATTTTAAAGAAATCAAATTTGGGCCAACATTTTTTTAATTTTAACACGTTTTTTTTTTAATAAAATCTTGAAAATTTGTATAAATTCATTCCATTGTTTTCTAACATTTTTGTAAATATATATCTGCAAGTTTAAAAAAAAATGACTGACAAGGTACTGTGGTTAATAAATTTTAAAGAAATCAAATTTGGGCCAACATTTTTTTAATTTTAACACGTTTTTTTTTAATAAAATCTTGAAAATTTGCATAAATTCATTCCATTGTTTTCTAACATTTTTGTAAATATATATCTGCAAGTTTTAAAAAATGACTGACAAGGTACTGTGGTTAAAGTTTTTTTTATATAATTTTTTATATGATTAGAAAAATTATATAAAAACTTAAACACAGTACCTTGTCAGATATTTTTAATGAAATTTGCATAAAAGACGGATTTTTACTTTATTTTCTGTTTATACGTTATTTTTATAGAGACAAATATTTAAGTAAACTATCATATAGCCTGATGTGCTACAGTGGAAGCATCTGGTTAGCAAGGTTGAATTACTGTAGCTAAATGGTATAGCATGTCAGGCTATATGATGGTTCCATGTAGGATACAGGTTCAATTCCTGTTGGAAGACATATTTTCTATGAAATTTCTTGGACATTCAGACCAGTAAATGTTGTTAATACTGTTTATTATAAACAGAGCATTTATTTAAATATTTGTATCTATAAAAATAATATATAAACAGAAACTATATCAAAATAATAGTTGAGCTTAGTTCATTTCATAATATATGATGTCATATATATATATATATATACATATGTATGTATAGTATACCTTAAAATATATATATATATATATATATAAAAGTGAACATTGAAGTCAACACTCAGAGGCCTCTGAGTGTTGACTTCAATGTTCACTTTTATATTTACACATGCTCTATCTCTGATATCGAGCACTTTATCCTATAAATATAGCACACCTTAACAGTATATTTCTTCATATATATATATATATATATATATATATACTATCTCACACCTCTAACATGACTCTGAGTTTCATGCAAAACACAATCTTCAGGGGCAGAGTAAAATATTCAGTTTGAACACTGCACCTGAAGACTGTGTCTTGCATGAAATTCAGAGTCATGCTATAGGTATGATATATATATATATATATATATATATATATATATATATATATATATATATATATATATATATAAATATAAAAGTGGACATGGAAGTCAGCACTTAGAGGCGACAGTCTGTTTCATGCTAGTGCAATCGTCAGGCAACTAGTGCTGTTATTTTTCTCGGCTATTTATATAAGGGTCAGTGGTGCATTATGGGTAGTCTATCTTGGCGGTTACTTTTACCGGAAGTCGCTTATTTGTTTATTTATTTATGTCAAATTATTTTGCTTGTTTTTTTGTTTTTTTTGTTTTGTTTTTTTTATTTTATTTTTTTTTTTTTTTATCTTATATATTTATTATTTATTTTTTTATTTTGATCGGTGTTTTTGGTTAACGTAGTAAAAATTTGTTTATATAGCTTATTGTTGGTAGTCTATAATGGCCGTCATTATAGACTATATATATATATATATATATATATATATATATATATATATTTCTGCTCTGTTTCATTACGTTGGGCACTATTTTGTTAACACCTGCACTACATGTGCGATATGTTGTAATTTTATTGCCATATATCCATATCTCACTCTCTCTCTCTCTTTCTCTTTCTCTCTCTCTCTCTCTCTCTCTACATACATATATATATATATATATATATATATATATATATATATATATACTATATATATATATACTATACATTTAAACTTACATATGCTATTGGTCTTTTCCAAAACACTAGTTGACAGAGAAAAGTTATTGTGTATGATTAATTTGGTTGTGTTAAATTTAGTATAATATATAATTAGTTTTATTTTTTTACTGGGATAATTTGGGAATATATTAGTACTTATGAGATTTTTTAGGACTTTTTCATCTTGTTTATGGTTAGAATGCATTTGATTGCAATATAGTAGGTTGATATGTTTAGGGCTATGTAACAAAGTATTATGTTCTTTTTGATTAATCTTAATAATTCTAATAGCTCATCTAATTTGTTTATCAATGGTGTAATAATGACTTGCTTAATCCCAGCATGCATCTGTGTGCTACTGCCTATAAATTGGGGCGGGGCAAATGTTTCGCAGCCATTCCTGGTCAAGATTGAAGCCAACAGATGGAGCGCCACCTGCTGTCTGTGATCCTTGTTCTTGACTGTTGCAAAATTGTATGCAACTCTAAGCTGCTTTGCCCTCTGCGGTCATTCAATACAGAGTCCTACATATTCCTACAAAATATACTTGTGCACTGCATTGTCAGATTAAGCTAATCTTAAAAGCTCTCTTCAGCTAAATTTCGAATTTTGCTATTTGCTACAGAGAAGCTGAGCTAACTTGTGCTCTTAACAAAAAGAAGGTCAATCAAAACTTTTGTTACTGGGCTTTCAAAGTTGAGTTATGAGCAGTCTAATATGGGAACACTATGCAGAAGTGCTGAAGAAGGAATATGAGAAACAAACATTGAATTTAAGGTGACAAGGAGAGGGAGATAAAATCTAAAATATATGTTATCAGGGCTGGCGAAAGGGTCTCATGGCCCTACCCCTGAATCTATGATATTGGGCCCCCTCACTCTACTACATCTCAATTTTTATAAGGTACTATTCATATGAAATACAAATTTTATTTTAACCTAATTATGTGCAATAATGGATCATATGCAATATAGGTGAACAATTCAACTAGAAAAACTGAAAATAAATGCAATGATTATTTATTGTAATATAATTACAATTTTGGCACAAGGTCAAGGTGAAGTTGTATGAGGCTGGTCAACACTATATCTAGCTAATCTGATACGCAACCCATTCATTCATTACAATTTACTCCATCACTACAAGAACTCATGCATAACCATTCAATCTAACATATACCACAATACCTCATATTCACAGGGAGCCTACTAAAATACCCATGACATGTATCTAAATACAAATTAGAGACATGTCATAATAGATCATTCCATCTTAAATCAGCAATGTTTTGTGGCAGTTTTTTAACCTTAACTTGAGATTTTTCTTGTTTTATAATTTTAACACATTCAACATTATACATAAAAAATAGCAAATTTTATATAGTGTTTTTTGAGACTTAGCATTAGCAAAACAAATTCATGGATTTGAGTGGAAAGAAAAGGAACCCAAAATAACATCCAAATCCACAAACATTATAGGAAAAAACAGTGAATTTTATATAGTGTTTTCTTTTTTTTTATATAGTGTTTTCTTTTTTATATAGTGTTTTTTTTGTATAGTGTTTTCTGTTTTTGATATTGCATTTTTTGTAGACTTTGCATGAGCAAAATAAATTCATGGATTTGAACAAAAAAAGAAAGACCCCCAGAATGATGTCAAAATCTGCAAAACTTTGCCATCCTTTAATAGTCAGTTGGACTTAGTTTAATTTGTAATGCATATAAATGTAGGTAGAAAAAAGAAAATGTTGATAAGATAGCAAGGGTCACAAAGTACTGCTCAGGGCCACCAATCAGGCTTACCCAGTTCTTTCACAGTAGTACACCATGGCACTGTATGTAATCAATGCCAGAGCCCTAATAAAAAATTTATAATTGAAGTTTTCACTCTGACATATCATAACACAATGGAAAGAAAAATACGGCCCTTCTACATAATACATTGTTTGCTTGTTTATCTGAACAGGAAATTAAAAGAAAAAACGAAATAAACTAAACATTTTTCAATTATTCAAACAAAAGCCATTCTGATATTTCATCTCAAACAGGCATTTTGATAATTTAAAAATCATAATCAACATTTAATAAAAACACTGATAAAATAATAATTCCTGTTGATTTCCACATTCATACAAGTAACTATACATTTGAAATATCATAACTTGAACATATCAGAGACTATGCCATCCTGGGTATGCCATCCTGGGTATGCCATCCTGGGTATGTCATCCTGGGTATGCCATCCCGGGTATGTCATCCCTGGTATGCTATCCCGGGTATGTCATCCCGGGTATGCTATCCCGGGTATGCCATCATGGGTATGTCATCATGGGTATGCCATCCTGGGTATGCCATCATGGGTATGTCATCCTGGGTATGCCATCCCGGGTATGTCATCATGGGTATGCCATCCTGGGTATGCCATCCTGGGTATGCCATCCCGGGTATGCCATCATGGGTATGTCATCATGGGTTGGCATCCTGGGTATGCCATCCTGGGTATGCCATCCTGGGTATGCCATCCTGGGTATGCCATCCTGGGTATGTCATCCTGGGTATGCCATCCCGGGTATGCCATCATGGGTATGCCATCCTGGGTATGCCAACCTGGGTATGTGATCCTGGGTATGCCATCCCGGGTATGCCATCATGGGTATGCCAACCTGGGTATGTGATCCTGGATATGCCATCCTGGGTTGCCATCCTGGGTATGTCATCATGGGTTGCCATCCTGGGTATGCCATCCTGGGCATGCCATCATGGGTATGCCATCCTGGGTATGCCATCCTGGGTATGCCATCATGGGTATGTCATCATGGGTATGTCATCCTTGGTATGCCATCCTGGGTATGCCATCCTGGGTATGCCATCCTGGGTATGCCATCCTGGGTATGCCATTCTGGGTATGCCATCCTGGGTATGCCATCATGGGTATGTCATCATGGGTATGTCATCCTTGGTATGCCATCCTGGGTATGCCATCCTGGGTATGATGATAAACTATATTCGCATCCTGAGTAAGACAATAAACTATGTTCAACCGCAAGGCCTCTGATCGGGAGGTTTTGAGGAGCGTGGAAGCCCCTCTTAATTGTTGATGTTCCCAGATCTACCCTAACCTGGGACGGTAGCACCTGTTAGGGTCCCAACTATGGGTAAATAGTTAACCCCCAAATTAAGGTTAAAACACTATGAAGGTGTAAAAATAGGTTTTAATACTAGAAATACTTAGTAAATATTATTACTAGCAATAAATTTTTGAAGGAAAAAATTATTACCAGCAATACTTTAAAAAAAATGTATTTTCAAAAATACATGTTTTGAATTAAATATTACAAGAATTAGATTTTTGAAGGAAAAATATTACCAGCAATATATTTTTGGAAAAAAAAATGTTACCAGCAATAGGAATTTTGTCGGCATTAAATAACCCATGGAGGGTGATATGCTGTGAAACAAAACAAACCAAACCAATTCAAACCAAACCAAATGAGAGACTATGGCTTATGCAAATCTCAGATGTGCACGACCCATGTAAAGGATGTTTCAGTGGGAAATAAATTTGTTGCAATTTTTATAATGGACAAAACCTAGAAATGTTATTTCATGATATAAATGTTAAATTTCTGTCATAAAATTACTTTTGTACTTCACTTTTTTTCAGTAATTTACGTATTCAACTATTTTATCACTTTAAGCATTATTTTAGCGGATACCCATATTTTAGTAGATAGTTCATTTACTTATTAACCCCTTTCCCAGCCAATTTATTTTTTGAAAAACATTTTATTTTCAGACAAATTTTTTTATTTGTATTTAATAAAGCAACTCAGAAACTGAGGCACCTTTAAGTACCTGAGTGGTAGTGAACACCTCTACCGGATATATTAGTTGACAATTGATCTTGTTTCATGCTTAAAAAGGCATAAAAAGAATAAAGATTGATGTATAATGGATTTAAGGCAGTGTTATAATGCTCTTCCTGACACCTAACTTTCACAGGTCTTGTTTTTTGTCTTGTGAGATGACATGCCACTCTTCTCACTAGCAGAAAAGTTAGCGAGGGATCTGATTTAAGTGCCAGCCATCTGTCCAATGGCTAAAAAGAAGCCTAAAACCAAAAAATAATATATGCTTACTATCCTGAATGGGTAAATATGAAGCTATATATAAGAAATGAGCAAGACCATATCACCAAAACACTCTGCTGCTGTTGGCTGCTGCCCTCAGAGCCATTCAAGGAACTAATGATGCCTAATACAAAAAGTGCTGGATCATGGGGGTTGCCAATCCACAGAGTGCCAGATTAAAGTGGCTGGACTGTAATTGACCTTTTTGTTCCTTAAGACTTCTTTGTAGCTCACATGTTCTATCCATGGTATTCTCAGCATCCTTCTGTGGAACCATGATTATTTAAGTAGACATCTCTGTTTACATTGGAAGTAGGTCAATAAAAATCTATTATCGGTAGATACATAATTTCTCTAAATATTTTTCTGCATCCAGTAGTCGTATGAAAAGTCAGTCGGTCACCGGGTCAGAAGTTGCAAATCAGCTCATAAACTGTTTTGATAAATTTCTGTAGAAGTCTAATGCTTCTGGTAAATTCTGCGAGCATTGTCTAGACTGTTACTGTTTTTTCTGCAAAAAAGTGTCAAGTCTTTTATATTCTTTCCCAGTTCTTTCTTTCTCACTCTCTCTCCCTTTTGCTGGAAGACAGAGGAAGACATTTTTCAATGTGTTGTTGATAGGTATTTTGTTTGTGCTATTATGGGAAAATCATTTTTTCATCATTTGCAGTAGACAGTCTTTTATGAATTACAGAATTTGCATATCTCTTGTTGGTTTAATATAAAAAATTGAGATGTGTAAAAGAGTCTTGTCAGGCGATTTTCTGAATTCATGGATTCTAAAACTAATAAGATGGTTTTGATATTTTTTTCCTTTCAACACTTAGAAGTGTTTATAATATTTTTGTGTGCTAAGTAATTTTTATTTCAATCTGGAATTTTTTTCTATTATTAATATATATAAAAACAGATAGCAAATATTCGATGATTTTTATATTTATAAAAAATGATTTTGTTTTCAAAATTTATATACACAAATATCAAATTAGTTATCTATTGAGGTTCATCAATAATTTCATTGCCTAATATTGAAAAATGCATCAATCTTTAAACATGATTTCCTTCTCCAAAGGTTACACAATTCATATGAATATTTTTTCATGATGTTATAGAGTAGATAGAAAAGAAAGCATTACCAGAACAGAATTCACTAGCTTTTCCAGGATTTGAACTCAGTTCATTTTCCCCCTGGTACCTTTCTTTTTCTAAATTTGTTTCTTTTTTATTCTCTCCTTTTGTCTCTTTTTATCTTCCTTCATATTTAATGCAGTTCTGATCCTCCTGATCCTAAATTAAATTCTTTCTCAATTATTAGTGTTGCCTTTTCGTTTTTCTACTTGACAAACTTCTGCCATTGTTCCTGCTGTGAGGCAATGAATTCAGTGCCCCCGACAACTTTTACTCACCTTACAGAACAATTGCATCGTGCCCAGCAGATGCACAGTTGCAGCATATTCAGGTGACAGTAATTGCATTTTAGTGCCAGAATGCACTTTCTACCTGAAATACTACACATGCATGCACACTTGCTATACATAAATGAAAATAAAATAGTTCATACACAGATATTTTTATTCAGATATGCATCTTTCACATACATACATACATACATATATATGTGTAGGTGTGTGTAGAAATATGTGTATATATCAGCAAGTGTGTATACATATATATATATATATATATATATATATATATATATATATATATATATCAGCAAGTGTGTATATATATATATATATATATATATATATATATATATATATATATATATATATATATATATATATATATATATATATATATTTGCGACGGTACAGAAGCGTATCAAGGCATAAAAAACCAATTTTTTTATTAACGGCCATGTTAGATTTAAAATAAAACACCAGTTAACTGGTTTCGTCCCCTCTCATCAGAACTGTTTAACGGGGAATAGAAATTATGAGAAAAATATTTGTCATGGGTGACATGAATGAAGGGGAGGGAAGAGAAAGATAAATACAAGTGTATAAAATTACACGTGTAATATATATATAGATATAAGCGACCCGGATATAAGAGAAACCCGGATATAAGAGAGAATTTCTCTGGTCCCAAATTAGAGCCTGTGTTAATGTATATATAATAGACCAAACCCGGATATAAGAGAAACCCGGATATAAGAGACTTTTATCCGGTCCCGACAACTCTCTTATATCCGGGTGACACTATATATATATATATAAATACATATATTCGCCTGACGATTGCACTAGCATGAAACAGACTGTCGCCTCTAAGTGCTGACCTCCATGTCCACTTTTATATTTACACACGCTCTATCTCTGATATTGAGCACTTTACCCCATAAATATAGCACACTTTAAGACTATATTTCTGCATATATATATATATATATATATATATATAATTGTGTATTTGGGCAGCAATCCCTATTTTATACAAGTTTCATTGAAAATAACTCTAGATACATACATAAAAAATCCATACATTCAGTTAAAAGCAAAAATAAAATCATCTTTGGTAATGGCTAAAAGGCATAGTTGAAACAACTCAGGCATACCATTCAGACAAATTCTATATAATTTATGTCCAGAAAAGAAAAAAAATTATAAAAGCACAAGAAAAATTAAATGAAAAACTTAACCCCAGGACCTTGTCATTCATTTTTAACAAAACCAGTATATATATATATATATATATATATATATATATATATATATATATATATATATATATATATATATATGAATATAAAAGTGAACATAGAAGTCAACACTTAGAGGCGACAGTGTTTCATGCTAGATGCAATCGTCAGGCCACCTGACGATTGCATCTAGCATGAAACAGACTGTCGCCTCTAAGTGATGACTTCTATGTTCACTTTTATATTTACACACGCTCTATCTCTGATATTGAGCACTTTATCCCATAAATATAGCACATTTTAAGACTATATTTCTTCATATATATATATATATATATATATATATATATATATATATATATATATATGATAGGATAAAGAACAAGTAGGAAACAGATCTTAATCTAATATGTTTAACTTTATTAAAGCTTCGTCAAAGATCAACACAGAAATGATTAAAAATGATAAAAAGCAATGAGATGCAGATTAATGTTATGTTGTGTTTGGCTATTATTGGTTAGATATGTGTCACGTGTAATGCAGTAACAGATAATAATCAAATATGTGTGGCAAATATTCTTGACGCTAAGGTTTTTAAAAGTTAGTAAGTTGCAGTAGGATGTTTTGATTAGATATGTGTCACTTGTAATGAAGTAACAAATAATATTTAAATAAGTTTAAGAAAACATTCTGGATGTTAAAGTGTGTAATGGTTAGTGAGACACTGCAGGATGTTATGAAAACTTTTTTATTAAAGTATATCTCATGCGTATTTTGTATATATATATATATATTGATTTTTATGTCTTCGGAAGAGATAAGTTAGATTCATAAATAATGGATCTGGAGAAAAATGGTGATGTAATGTAGTTTTTAAAACGTGTTAATAGTTGGTAATAGTGCCATAAATATATTTTCATAATATTTTCTCTTTAATGAGTTATGTACATTTTTGTTAAAGCTGGCATTGGTGAAATTAAAGTTATGTCCTACATTATTGTGGTGTAATATGAGAGAATTTGAATGTTTATCTAAACACAAATCTCTTTCGTGTTCCTGGATGTGGGTCTTTAAACTGAAACAGAAGCTTTAAGTTTTTTTTGTTTTTTTTTAAGGCAATTCACCCCAAGCAAGGTGGGAGTGCCACTAGCATTCAAGGGGTTACAGAGGATTGAGAACAAGAATAAAGAGGCGTGTTTGAGGAAAGGATACAGAGAAGGACAGGGAACAAGCTCAGGGTGTCAGATGTCAGTTGATATTACACTTGAATATTTAACGATTATAGTCATCAGGGAAGCAAGTAAGGGGAAGGGAGTTCCACAGGCAGGAAGTGTGGTAGAAGAAGCTGTTTGAGAAAAAGAGATGGTTACATTTAACCATTTTGAAAGTGAAAGGGTGGGACCGAGATGCCAGCCTGGTAGCTCACTTAAATTCATGCAGTCTGGGAACCAGCGAAAGTAGCTCGTCGGAACAGTTGCTGTGAAAATATTTGTAGAAGAGACAGAGGGTGGGGCCACAGCACGTCTGTGGGATAGCGATTGTAGACTAGATGTCAGATCAAGACCCATCATCTTGCATATTCATATCTGGATTTTGTCAAGGACCTTGAGATGTACAGCAGGAGCACCAGACCATATATGACAGCAATATTCCATGCAAGGACGGATGGTTGATCCAATCTAAAAAAAGGAGTAACAATCACTACTTTAATCAAAAACCACAATTTCAACCATACTTATTATGATAAAAGATATAATTTTGTCGGATTTCTATCCATACTCAATCTATCTCTCTATCTATCTATCTATCTATCTATATATATATATATATGTATATATGTAAATATTCTCAGATGGAGTGTATATGTAGAAGAGACAAAATGAATAAAAAGAGACAAGAGGAAAAACTATACTTAACCAGCGTGTTTTATCCTTTGAGGGACTTTTTCAAATTGCCTTGATAAAGTCCCTCAGAGGATGAATCACGTTTGCTAAGAACAGTTTTCTTCTTGCCTCTTTTATATATATATATAGATATATATATATATATATATATATATATATATATATATGTTTGATAAAATATAGTTTTAAGGTATGCAATATAGTTGACAGCAAAAGGAAGAAAAATATAAAAATGCAAATATCTGGGAAGCAGAGGATGGAAAGTGCAACACCAAAGTCTGAAGGCACATTGAAATAGGTAAGGATTTTTTTTTTAAATAATTTCATCCTAAACATGGTGATAATCTCTTTAGAATGCTCCAAGGGCTACAGGAAGTGACAGATAATGTGAAGATTTTAGTTAAATAAAGTGAAGTAAAAAAGACAATGAAGTAACAGGACCCAGGAAGACTTGGAGCAAATAAATTTTAATGTCTCCAAAACAAAACTGCTTTCATTTAAATACCATAGAGAACATCTTATGCCAACTAAATTCCAGGATAGCAACACTTTGCACCTTGTTGGACTCATGATATTCAACTGACATGTAGTGGAGTGATTATATTGAATCAATTGCTAGATCTGCTGCTAGGAAAGTGGGTTCACTTTGTCGCACCAGGTAATTTCTCTCGTCACAATCCATCTTGCATATTTATAAATCTACCCTTCATCTGTGCCTTAAATAATGCTGCCATATCTGGTCTGGTGCTTCTATTATATATCTCACAATTCTTGACAAAATCCAAAGAAGGATTGGTAATGTAAACGATTCCAACCTGGCATCTCGACATCAGTCAATTCCTCACCAATATGACATAGCTTTAATCTGTCTTTTCTACAAATATTTTCATAGCAATTGTCCTGATGAGCTTTCCCTCTTGCTACCTTAACTGCATGAATTTAAGTGTGCTACTATATTGGTAACTAGGTCTCACTGTTTTACTGCTGAACGACCTACATGTGACCATATGTTCTATTCTTTTCCCACATGTGGAACTTCTTTCCAATTTCTTGCTTCCCTGCCAATCATCAAAAATTCAAATGGAACGTCACCACCTTCTTCTCTCTTCCTGAATCCTGTTTCTTAATTGTCCTTTTCATCACTTCTAAAGTCTTCTCATTCGCTTTGATTTCCTGTAACATCCTGTATCCTAGAGGCATTATCATCTTGCTTGGGGTGAAACGATACACATCTATATAATAATTGTGAATGTCAGTGTGTCACTCTGTTACACTTTTTCAACTTTACTCCTAGAGGCCATAGCCCAACATATTATACCATTTTGGAATCAGGCCGACTCCATGAGCAAATTATAAACATTCTAGACCAGATCCGAACAGACGATCCTGAAATTTTGGATTCCTGAGTTTTTATATGATTTTTATATGATTTTTAATTTTTATAACATGGAAATAAATTTGGGAATAATTAAATTAATTGCAAAATCCAGCCAAAGCCACCCATGAAATAAAAATAATTGTTTCTATGGAAAGTAAGGACCTACGTACATCAAATTGTCTTTAAATTAAGTAGTGACAGTAGAATTATCATTGAATTTTTAAAAGGTAAGCTTAAATAATAATGCAATTCTTAAATGCATCAATCAATTAAAAATTATTCTGTAGTTTATTGTTGCCTATTGCATCTACTCCTCCCCACTTATTTTGATGAAGGCCCTATTAAGAGCTTTCCAGAGGAGCTAGCGTAAATGCTGTCTGATAGGGCAGCTTTCATCAATATATATATATATATATATATATATATATATATATATATTGTCATCCACAGTTTTGCTGTTTCACATGGTGGCTAGATATTCGATTGCCTCAAGCCAGGATCAAAACACAACTGATTTGGTATCAGTCAGACATTTTACCCCCAAGCCACTGGTGCATGGCAGAAATGAAGGTGAATTTTGATGTATTAGTGACCTGAGAATTCGATTTGTCTTAATGAAGAGTCTTGCACCAACAGCAGTAATAGTCACTGTTTACAAATTCACTCTCCTCCCCAAAGAGCTCAACTGAAATAATTTTTTCAAGAGCATGAGTATATTGTTATCCACAGACAGACTGTTTCTCTGATTCAGGTTCTATTAGATGAAATCCAACATTTAAATAATATAATCTAAAAACATAATGCAATACTAAACAACACTTTAACCGGACAATGATGAATTTAACAATACAACATTCAGAAAATATATATATATATATATATATATATATATATATATATATATTAGAGGCACAGTGGAGTAGTGGATAACAGCTCGGATTGAGGAATCAGAAAGTCGCATTCAAAAACCAATTAGTAATTTACTAAGCCTAGAAAACTTTGTAGTTCTGTTATGTTCTTAGTAACTGGCATTTTTTTTTATTGTTGTTGACCTTTCAGGGTCTGGTCGTCTACCTTCTTATGATATGATATGGCCAAGGTATTTAATTTCCTTCATGAAAAAATCACACTTGTTTTCTTTTACCTTGAATCCATAGCATCGTATTCTCTTAAACACCTCTTGTACATGTTGCCAATGTTGTTCAACGCTTTCGCTATTAATCAATACGTCATCCAGGTATGCAATTGTGTACTCTAGTCCGGCAAGCATCGTATCCATTGTCTGTTGGAATATAGCCGGTGCGACCTTAATCCCAAAAGTAATCTTTGGTATCTGTACAATCCTTTGTGTGTGTTTATGCACACTAGTTTTGAACTTTCCTCATCGACTGGAATTCGCAAGTATGCTTCACTTAAATCAATTTTTGAAAAAAAATTTCCACCATTTAATTTAGTGAATACTTCTTCTGGACTGGGTAGAGGATAGTGGTAGTCCTTTATTGCTGCGTTCAAACCTCTAGAAAAATCAGCGCAAACTCGAATTTCTCCTGATTTCTTTTTGACATAGACCGTCAGTGCGGCCCATTTATTGTATTCTACTTTTGTCAATATGCTAGTGTTTTCAAGTCTAGCCAATTCTTGATCAATTTTTTTTATTGACGCAAACGGTACACTCCTTTTTTTCTTGAAAATAGGTTGAACGTTTTCCTTTATTTCGATATTTGCTGCCATTTTCTTACATCTTCCGAGACCTGCTGAAAATACTTCGGGGAAACTCATTTTTAGTTTCTCTTTTAATTTGTCTGCCTCGGTTGATAAGCTTTTTACATTTTGGCAGTACGTACTTATAGGTAGATCCCACAGTTCGAATTTTTGCATCCAGTCCATTCCGAATAGGTTTTTATGTATTTCTTAAGACGTACATTTTTAGTTTTTCCACCATACCATTAAATGTTACGTTTGTAATTACTTCACCCTCGAATTTTATCTTTCTCCCCGTAACTGATCTTGCAATTTTATCAGTTTTTAACATGGCAGGTTTGTTCAGTTTTCTCCATGTTTGTAGGTTTATAATATTTTATGGGAAATCGGTTTGGTTTATTTGTGAGGAGGGAAAGTTGGTTTGTCTTCGTACTTTATGTATGTGCACGGTGCCAGCTTCTTCTATGTCTTTTGAGTCTTTCTTCACACTAATGCATCTCTGGTAGTCTTCGGCTAGTTTTTGAAGTGTCAAATCTTGTTCACTCTCCAATTTAGTAAGGATTCTGCGTCTCATTTCCGCGTCTTTGGTTGAAACCAGGCGTTGGACGTAAATTAAGCATTTGAAATTGTCCGCGCTGAGTTCTGATAATTTGAAGTCATCACAATATTTGTTGACAATGGACGCAAAAGTTATGTAATCTTCGTTGTCCTTTTTTGTAAGGTTCAGACATTTCCATCTTTTGTGAAATAGTGAGGTATTATGGCTGAAAAATTCTGTTAATAGTTTTATGGCTTCTTTGAAAGTTAGCTCACTTGTTTTTCTTGGAATGATATAATCTATGAATTTGGTATATTCACATGTGCCTAATTTTCTTAGTAATAAACGTACTTTATGTGTGTCTGACCAATCTTTGCAGTCAAATTCATATACATCTTCGTACCTTCGGATGTAGTTTGCAAAAGTTTTATCTTCGTCGGGTGCGTACTTGAAATCTTCGATAGTACTCCAAATAGTGTCTTGTGAGAGAACTGTTTCGTTCTCGGATTTTTTTTTATCTTTATTTGACAATACACGTCGCAATAATTCCTGTAATTCCAGATGTTTCTGTTCGTTTTTTGCTGCTGTTGAAATTGGATTTTGATAAGTTCCATAATTGTTGACTTAAAATCTTCCATGTTAACGTATTTTTTGTGCACATATTTTACCTTAGTGCAACCTGATATTCTGAAACCTGTGTATGCAAACAAAAATTTCCTTTGTTGCCAGTAAATTTGATATCCAAAAAGAAAATTCTTTTTTTATGTGTTCGCGTAGAACTCGTTTTTTTTTAGAAATCCTCACGTAGAACTTGTTTTTTTAGAGTTTAATCGTCGAAGACTGTTATGTGCGATGGGTAGCAAAAAAGGTTGTCCTCCGCGTAGAGAATTCGTTTTTCTTTTGTGGGTTTCCAGGTCGCCACTTGTTACATGCGACGTATAGCAAAAAAAAACTATGTCCTCCGCGTAAAGAGTTTGATTTTTCTTAGGGGTTACCTCGTCGCCACTTGTTATGGTCCAAGTTCCTTGTACCACAGTGATGGTCCAAGGTAGAACCAATGAAGAATAACTCGAACACAGATATGGAATAACACAGATATATTACAAACAGAATATGTACAAAAGAAGTAGAAGTGTTAGTAATAACAATCAGGTTAGGTTAGAGAGAACTATGTTGTCTCGACCAGTATCACTATGCCAATGTCTTACAACAATTGTCTGATGCGACTCTGACTCTGAACCTGAACTCTGAACTGACTGCTCCCTTTTGAGGCGCAGTATTTATGATGTACGGAATAGTCCATTATTATTATGGGTAAGTTCCCATAACAGTTCTATAGCCTTGGATGGCAACTGGTCTAGGAGAAGGACAACTCTGAATTCAAAACCTGCGGAGAGTCATCTGGGAACCTTGTGGTATGTAGTGCACCAGGTCTCTGTATCTGGTGCTTCAAAAAGTGCAGTTGCTTCTGCACAAAGCATTTACCACTGTAATCAAATCATATATGCTGGTGTCTGGCTGTCAGTTCCTAAGAATTGATGTGCATGACCCTCATACGTCAAATACGATGGGGGAGTCCACCATATATATATATATATATATATATATATATATATATATATATATACATTGCCAACATAGATAGCATGTTCCCAATTAGAGGATGACCTTTGTATATCATAAACTTGCTTTGACTTCCTGAATGGAGAGAAAGTAGTTCTATTTCATAATTTGAATAATAAACAAGTCAAGGTAAAACAAGTCAAGGCTGTCATCATGAGGTATTAATTAATAAAGTCATTGGGGAAATTGTGTCAACCCTTCTAATGAGGACATTTTCAAGAATGAATCACATGACGGTATTATTACCTCCCGCCCCTATTCCCTGATAAATATTGATGCTGGATGAGATTCAGTGAAGATAAATGTTGGGTCCCTTATCACAAGTTTGATCTCTTAATTTAGTCCCTAATTAAATTTAATTTGCTCTCCCATATGTTTCCCCTCTTAAACATATTGTAGTAATTAATACTTCTGTAAACCCATGCATCACAGGTATGCATTTGATACGCCAAACGCATATTTGAGAATGCCATAGTTTTGTGTGTTTATGGCATTAAGTTTACCTTTTGAACATCAGAAAGATGTTCATTTATGAGTTTTAAATTTAATGAAATTGCATTGAATACAGTCTGCTCAGAAATTACGAGAGAGTGTTGAAAAACTCATGTCTTAACACAGTCCCCAAAACCTAGCAAACATCGGAATTTTTTTTAATCCTTTCTTAGAGAGCTTGAGAAATATTCAGCATCTATTCATACACCACAGGGAAAAAGGTTGGGGAAACACATTTAGAAAAAAAAACAAAAAAAAAACAAGCACGTTAAAGTGAGATATTTTTGTATTTTTTTTCAGTTAAAATTTAACTAAACACAATGTATTTGCTTTTATTTTGGAAAAAAAATAAGCCCTTAACTATTATCATACAACAGCATCATATTTTGTTTTCATCAATAAAACCACCATTTGCCTTAATAATAGCTTTAGAAATTCTTTCAAACATTATTTTGAAAAAAGACTGGATAGCAGACCTTCCCAAGCATACTTTAAACACTGAAAATGCTCACTCTCACACTTTGGGTATTCTTTTTTTTTTAACTCTTCTGTCTAATTCATCCCATACTAATTCAATGTGAGAGGGGTCAGGAGATTGAGGCAGCCAAATCCTGATTTCCTAAGTTTTGTTCCATTTTTTTAATATAATTTAGAAGTGTTTTCTTATTAGGAGGCACAGTGGAGTAATGGATAACAAGCTCAGATTAAAGAATCGGAGAGATGAGTTTGAATTCCACTTGAATCCGTTTTATTCACTTATGTGCTAATACCTTTTCTTCTTCCCCCAGCTATTGGTAAATAGCAGGACAGACTGGGTTCTATAGCCTTGGTTATCAACTGGTCTAGGAGAACGACAACTCTGAATTCAAAACCTGCAGATGGTCGTTTGGAGACCTTGGGGCATGTGGTGCCTCAGGTCTCTGTATTTGGCTCTTCAAAAAGTGTAGTTGCATAGCAACTGGTCTACTGCAGAAAGAAATGGCAACCTACTGCCTTGTCAATCATTTATTGAAAGATACATGATCACCTAAGCGTGTATCATTCATGGCACATGACTGACTGACTGTTCTTACCAACTATTCGTAAATCAGGTGTTATAGCACATCATTGCAAAATTGAATGATATTGTTCTTTTTTCATGATTTCCTTGACCCATATCAAATCTCCATCCTTCTCTCTCCCAAAACACCCAACACCATATATATATATATATATATATATATACAGGGTGACCAAAAAAACCGGGAACTTTTTAACAATCTAATAAAATCAAGAGAACTTAAAACATGACATTTAAGAACCAATGATGAAATTTTCATTTTTTTTTAAATGATGTCCTGTAGATGGCGTCCTCCTGTACGAATGCATTCTTGAAATCTGCTGTTGAGATTCCTCATTGACTGCTGCAACATCTCAGCTGGGATACTGTGAATTTCATTCCCGTTACTAAAAATGGCGAAATGTTTACTTGCTCGAGGTCACTGTCTTGCAGTGTTGCCACTTGCTCATGTCTGGCAATACGCACTTCAAAAATTCCCATTTTTTTGGGTCACCCTCTATATATACTGGATGCGATGGATAAATTGTCATCTAATTACACAAAAATGAAAATTATACTGACATCTCATTTTAACAGATACATTTACCAAAATTACACAAAAATATCTTGAAATATTAAAGAGTAAATTTATTCAATAAAATCACCATTGGCTTGAACCATGGACTCCAGATGACTTTAGAATCTCCTGCATCTCTTCTGTTTAAGTTGGTGAATTCTGCCACAATCCTTGCCTTCAGTTCATCTTTGGTCTTACAAGGAGTTTGGTTGGTCTCTCGCTCAGCTGTGCCCTACACATAATAATCAAGGTAGTTGCAGTCTGGGGAGTTAGGTGGCAAGATGTAAGGGGTGATTTGCTCTCAGAAATGGTCTGACAGTCATAACTGGGTTCTCTCACTTGTGTGACATGGTGAAGAGTCCTGTTGTCAGACATAGGGTCTTCCAGCAAGCCACCATCTGGACCCAGGGCAGCACTACCTCCTCAAGGCACTTGATGTTGGCCTCCATGTTGAGATTGTGGCCCTGCGGGAGATGAATGGATGTATAATATCACCATCACTAGTGATCACTTCAAACACAACCATGTTTAACTGTTGGAACTACACATGTTGTATTCATATTTCAAATCTCCACCATATAAGTAGCAGTTAATACAGCTGGAGGCTAAACTAATCATGATCTTTGGTTGTGATTGGTATTCTTTGAATATTCTCGCAAGCTCCTGGTGGCTTTCCCCTCAGGTAGTACCTCTCCCTCAGAAGGAGGCTGGTTTTATTGCCCAGTGCCTGAGGCATCCCCAAAATGGGAAGTGCTGAGGGGGCTTGGGAATTTTTGCACGGCATGGCTGATACACCGACCTTGTGTTACATCTAGTTGCAACGTTGGATCCCTGGTAGATACCACTCTTCCTGACCTTGAAGACTAAAGTACTATAGAAATAGTAATTAACACTTCTCACTAATTTATTTTTTTTTTTTAAGCGTATCACCCCAAGCAAGGCTGGAGGCCACTATCACGCATGGGGTTACAGAAGGGTTGGAGGAAGAGCAGATAGGAGTGGTAAAGGAGAGGATGTGGAGAAAGAGAAGGACGGAGGGTCGATCAAGGCAGGGGGATTACAGAAGATTTGGAGTGAGAGCAGATAGGAATGAAAGATGAAAGGATGTGGAGAAGGGAAGTGGATAGATCAAGGCAACTGGAGATGACGATTGACGCTACACTTAAACCGTTGGAGATTGTATTTGTCAGGGAAACAGTAATAGGGAAGGGAGTTCCATAGGCGAGATGTGCGAGACATGAAGCTATTGGAGTAGAAGAGACATCTACATCTAACAGTTTCAATGGTGAAGGGGTGGGAATGGGATGCCAGCCTCGTAGGACGTTTAAATTCACGAGGCCTAGGGACAAGCGAAAGCAACTCCTCAGAGTTTACAACAACACATTCATCATTCAGTCTTTCTCCTGGTTTTCTTCTTACTGCAAAAATGTTAAAATTTGAACTTGTCTGTCTACAGTACATTTCAACACTCTTTCAATATTCGGTTCTTAAGCGTCTTTGACCATAAAGGTCTTTTCTGCATATTCACCTTTCATAACATGGCTTCTTGATTTAACTCTTTAGCATTCAACCCACCCTGTAAATGTCAGCTCTCAGTATTCAAAATGCCATAACCCAACAGTCAGTTATGTGCCATGCGTGATACACACTTAGGCAATCATGTATCTTTTGATACATGACTGGCGAGGCAGATTTTTTTCACACAGTAGGTTGCCATTTCTTTCTGCAATAGACCAGTTGCCATCCAAGGCTATAGAACCCTGTTTGTCCTGCTATTTACCCACAGCTGAGGGGGAGAAGAAGAGGATTCATACCTTTCCCAAGGGTATTAGCATGGGAATGTAATGGATTTGACTGGAATTCAAACTCGGCTCTCAATTCGAGCCGCTATCCATTACTCCACCCATGTATACTCCATTATATTCACAGAGTGGTTTCGAGAATGCTGAATGATAAAGGGCCAAATAAAAGAATAATTAAATAATGATAAATCCTCAAAAAATTCAAAAATTTAAATAGAAATTGGATCAGTGGCTGCTCGGTAAGGATATTTGGGAAGGATGTTTGGGAAGGATATTAGAATAACTCAGAACTTATACCAGAAACAAAATGAATTCAATAACAATGATGTTTCCAGTCATAGATGATAACCAAACCAGAATGTTGATTGAAAATAATCCAGGTCACATGACATGGGACATTGCAGAGATACTCCATATATAAGATATGAGCTTTGTAAGGTATTTGAAAACACGTGAATCAATACTATATTTGGGTACCTCATAAGTTAAGAGAAAATATACTAGTGAACTGCATTTTCATTTCAAACACAATCCATTTTTTAAAAGTAGGATCACAGGTGATGCAAAGTGGATTGTTTACAACAAATATGGAGTGAAAAATGCGCTCAGAAAAATGAAATGATCTACTATAAACCACTCCAAAATCTAAACAGTATCTTGAGGTATAGAAGGAACATTGTTTATTTTGAGCTCTTACTGTAAAATTAGATATTCAATTCAAACAAGTTCCAATAGATGCTCTAAGCAGAGGGTCTCTCTGAGAAGCCTACATGATGAACTTAGAGTCCACTTGACAATGATGGAACATCTCTAGTTCAGTTTTTTTAACTAATTTTTGGAACACAGTTCAAGTGTTCAAAAATGGCCAATCAAAAGAGTTCCAGCTTGAATCATAACAATGCCAGACTGCATATCTCTGCAAAAATTGGTACAGCTGCCATTCTCACCTTTATGATTATTACTTATTTTGGTCCCTACAAAATTCTCTTAATGGGAAGAACCTTAATTCTCTGAAAGCCTGTAAAATCACTTAGATCTGTTCATCACCCAGAAAGATACCAAGTTCTGGGAGGATAGAATCATGAAACTGCCTCAAAGATGGTGAATGCCACATAAGTGGTTGATTAAATCTATGTACAAATACCTACTTACTGTCTTTGAAATTCAATTAACATAAATTTACGAACTTTTATTCTGACTCAGTGCGTATATTGAAGAGCAAGGAAAAGATTTTTAACACAAAGTCAAGATAAAATTAAAGCAAGCATAAACAAAAAGTAGATCTTGTTGGTGAGGCTTGTTCTTATTTTTTTAAGTGTGAAGGATTTTTCTCATTGAAGAGGAATTTATTTCTTTAAAAAAGTTATTTAAATAAAATTAAATATATTGTGTAGGGATTACCCCTACTTGTTCTGCCAACACACCATTAAGTGGCATTGGTTGAGGATAATAAAAGAATGAATACTATCATTCCCTTCCCTCTTTTCAACCTAACATGCAGTAGGTAGAAGTGTCAAAACTTTTTTCATCCCCGATAGGGATAATATCATTCTCATAGGTGGCTTATGACTGAACTTTTACATATAGACACACACACACACACACACACATGTGTATCATACACATTCCCTAACAACTAAGTTTAATGTCTTTTCTTACATTTCAGCTGTTTATGTTCAGACATAAACACAAAATAAATTTTGATGGTGAGGTAGCATCTTTTTTTTTACTTTGAAGGTCTATTCTCATTGAAGAGGAATTTCTTTCTTTAATAAAAAGAAAATCAAAAAATCTTACAATGAATCAGTCTTGATGATTAAGATTTAAAACTAAAAAAACATGTTATGTTTCATGAATGAAGTCATAATTATCTATGAAAAGAAAAAAAAGTTGTTTAAATAAAATACATACATATATATATATATATATATATATATATATATATATATATATATATATATATAGTGAGTGCGATTTTCATCTAAATTATACTAAAATTAAAATTATACTGACATCTCATTTTAACAGATACATTTACCAAAATTACACAAAAATATCTTGAAATACTAAAGAGTAAATTTATTCAATAAAATCACCATTGGCTTTAAATATGGACTCCAAATGACTTTAGAATCTCCTGCATCTCTTCTGGTCAGTCTCCTTGTTTAAGTTGGTGAATGCTGCCATAATCCTGGCCCTCAGTTCATCTTTGGTCTTACAAGGAGTTTGGTTGGTCTCTCGCTCAGCTGTGCCCTACACATAATAATCAAGGTAGTTGCAGTCTGGGGAGTTAGGTGGCAAGATGTAAGGGGTGATTTGCCCTCAGAAATTGTCTGACAGTCATAACTGGGTTCTCCCACTTGTTTGGCATGGTGCAGAGTCCTGTTGTCAGACATAGGTTCTTCCAGCAAGCCACCATCTGGACCCAGGGCAGCACTACCTCCTCAAGGCACTTGATGTTGGCCTCCATATTGAGATTGTGGCCCTGCAGGGAGATGAATAGATGTATAATATCACCATCACTAGTGATCACTTCAAACACCATTAGACTTATCGAACTCTTTCTGAATACTCCTCACTGTCCTCAGATTGATGTCTAGCCACTCTGAAATGTTTGTATTGGAGCTTCTGGCATGAATGCCAAGCAGTACAGCATGCCGCTTCCAGATTTCAGGCAGAGGGAATTGAGTCATGGTGCTCTTTTTCTCACAGTGTTATAGTGGAAGACACCTTGTCTAGAGAATAGACTCTCCCACCTATTATAAGTAGGAGTCAGTAGGTAGTCGAGGAAGGAGTAAGTTATCAGCGACCACAACTTGATTACTCTGCGTAACACTTATTTACAAGTTCCTAACGTTTCTGTACGTTTACCCCATTTAGGACGCATTTAGTCCGACTACAAGTTCTACTGTGGAAATAACTCCACAACACACAGGCAGTGTCCAACTCACCCTAATATACTGTGGAGTTGATAAAATTAAAATAAACAGACACAAAATGCTGAGAATTTACCCATATATATATTTATATATATTTTTGAAAGGATGTCATCATTCATTTGAAAATAGGCACCCCAACCTTAACTTGACTTAACCTCTTTTCAAAAGTAACTAATATGTTGATACAATAGTTGTCAGTGAAAATGTAAATCCTACCAGACCCTATTAAAATGTTTGTTTTTTTCAATTTCCATAGAAATTAATATTACGAATGTATATGCTTATAAAGCTCCATAAATTTCAAAATTTGTTATTCCAAAATTCACTTGAGGATGAAACAGAACTAGGTACTTCAATTTAATTTAATTTCTATAATTAAATTGAAATTTTTAGCTTCTGTTTTTGAAACATGAGAACTCTTATGTAGTGATGGAATCATATTTTTTTAAATTTAATTATAATATACATATAATATATAATAATATATATATAATATAATTTATAATATAATATAATATAGAATAATAATATAATATATGTAATATATAATAATAATATATATAATATATATATATGTATATAATATATATATATATAATATAATATATGTAATATATATATATATATATTATATATAATATAATATATATATATATATATATATATATATATATATATATATATATATATAAAAGTGAAGTCAACACTCAGAGGTGACAGGTTATTTCATGCTAGGCTCAATCATCAGGCATGAAGATTGCGCCTAGTATGAAACAGGCTGTTGCCTCTGAGTGTTGACTTCAATGTTCATTTTTTTGTATATATTTACATATGCTCTATCTCTGATATTGAGCAATTTATCCCATAAATATAGCACACCTTAAAACTATATTTCTTTATATATATATATTCTAAAAATTCTTGAAGCTATATACATAAAACAGTTGAAACCTAACCTGAACAAAATAAACTATGAAATCTCCAAAAATATCCTTAAATGCCTATAATTAGTAACAGAAGTCATTGGTTCATACCAACGGCTTTCCATACTCAATACTCATCGGATTCACGCTCGCGTGGTCATGTGTGACGTCATGAG
>OZ038516.1:32099328-32374328 GCA_964036315.1 Acanthosepion esculentum | reverse complement strand
CCGTGTTGTGATGGAAAATATTTGAAAGAAAAATACATATATATATATATATATATATATATATATATATATATATGTATAGAGAGAGAGAGAGAGAGAGAGAGAGAACATTAGAAATTTTGTTTATATACTTGTGCTTCTCGCGTCAGCGGTTGTACTAACTTTTAATATCTCAAATTTTAGCTTCTTTTTACTTTTTTTTTTTTTCAGTGACACATTAATTTAGAAATTCTGGCAAATATCAATTAATTGTAGGATTTTATTGAAACTTTTAGAACTTATTCACAAATGAAAGTATTTTATATTTTTTTATCAGGAAATCATAGGAAAAAATATATATTTTTATTTTAGATGTGTTTCGAGATCATTTTTAGTGTTTATATTAGTTAAAAGTCGAATTTTTTGAAAGATTTAAATCACCGATTTTATTTTGCAAAATCAGACCCATTTTTATTGAAAATCTGTTCTGAATCGAAAATAAAAAAAATGCAATAAAACTAAGAGATTATTTAATTAGTGACGCTTTTAATTGCTTTTATGAATAATAAAGACAAGATTGTCTGAAGAAAATATTTCTCGATGAAAAATGTATTTGTACAAGATTTGTTTTCACTTTTTACAATATTTTACAATTTAAAAATGAATAATTTATAAAGTTTTTGAATCTTTTATGGGTTAATTCTTAGGGAATATTGTTATTGAGAAAAACAATATTTATTTATCATATATTTTAAAGCTTATTACAATCTGAACACGCCACCTATTTTTAATAAAATTTCAATTTGTTTTTGTTATGGGAACCTACCCATAATAGTAATGGACTAGTCCGTACCCCATAAATACTGAGCCTCAAGAGAAAGCAGGAGAGTCAGACAGAGAGAGAGAGTGAGAGACATTGTGAGTCGCGTTCAGACGATTACTGTAAGACATTGGAATATACGTCGAGACTACATAGTTCTCTCTAACCTAACCTGATTGTTATTACTAACACTTCTACTCTTTTGTACATATATTCTATTTATATATTTATAATATATCTGTGTTATTCCATACCTGTGTTCGTGTTATTCTTCATTGATTCTACTTTGAACCATCACCGTGGTACAAGGAACCTGGACCATAATAGTTTTTATAATTTTATATGAGTATATACGTGCAGAATTGTTGAAATATGGATGTAGAAACTGGTAAATCTATTGTTGAAAGGTCACGTGTTTTAAGAGTTGTCCCTCCACACATACGAGACAAAAACTGAAAAAATGAAATGTGTCGTCTGCTACACCATAATTAAAAAAGAACACGTCCTTCAGTCAATCCTCCGACAATAAATCGATTACGTCAGAAAAAAACAAGACAACGTAGTTAGAAAATGCTTGTATGCAAGATTTAATGCAGATTAAATCAACTTTAAATTTGCTAATCTTTCCTCAAATAACGTGTTATATATATATATATATATATATATATATATATATATATATATATATATATATATATATATATATATATATATACACAGACATATATATATATATATATATGTAGAGAGATAGAGAGAGAGAGAGAGACTAGGTACTGCGATTAAGCTATTTATTTAATTTCTCTCCTGTTCATACAATAATAACCTCAGCCACATGTAAAAAAAAATATTAAAAATAATGGGAGCCTTAATAATAAAAAAGAAAGAAAAGCTAACACTCAGTAACATTAACTACGAACACGGCTACAATGTGCTAACCGTGTTTGTAAAATAAAGAATCCATATAACTCTAGAAACATACACACAACTCATAAAATAAAATGAGAAAAATATAATTATTCTTGATAATGGCTAAAAGAGTAGCTGAAATCATAATTATAGAACATTTGGACAGTTTTTACACCATTTGTGTCTATTTTTATATCCATAAGAGGATTCAAAATCAAATTTCACATAGAGGTGTGAACTTTTTGAAACAAGGTTTTCATTAGTTAGAAAATAATTTCACACAGGCTCATGAAATATTCTTTTTCTCGAATTTGCGGGAGTGGTGAAATGAGTTATTGTTATTTTCTAAATTATCCAAAAAAAAAAACACATGGTAGGTCTACAACGATGTCCACAAGTATTTTGGCCATATTTGCCTTTGTGATGATTGTTTATCCAACAAACCTTATGATAGAATTCTATTGGTTGAAAAATATAGATAGGATTTAATTCCTATAAAGTTCTTGGAAATGGTGACAAATGTTGATGCCAAGAAACGAACTTCAGCTGTGTTTTTGAGTTTAAGTTGTGAAGCCAGAGAAGTAGTGCTGGAAATAGACCCTGATAAATGAAATACTGATGAAGGAATTAAATTATTGTGTGAAAAGCTGGGCTCTCTATTAAAGTTAGATAAAAAATTAAGTGGCTCTGACAGCATATGGAAATTTTGAAAAGTTTACTCGACTGTAGAAATGCTGATTTCAATATAGAATTTGAGAATATGGTTCATAAACTCAGTGAACATTAACTTAAGTTACCTGATGCTGTATTCAAAACCACATCGATGAGATGCTAAGAGAAACGGAGATCAAAACAGGATTTATTATCACTTAGTGTATTTTTAACAATATAAGACATGCAGATGACCCTATCATAAAGTTACGGATAAAATAACATACATCTTGCAAGCAAACAACCCACAATCCCTCTATATGCCATCAGTGAGAAGTAAGTTCCACTTGAACAGCTTCTTGCTGCAAACCACTGCCCTGTGGATCTGACTCCCAACAGGATATTTCCCTGGTCACTACAATTTTTAATATGTTCAAGGCTACGGTTAACCATTATCTTCCACTCTTATACACAGATATAGCCCTCTCTTCTGACAATGCATAATCTACCAAGAGAGTTTGAGTAAATTGATGCCGGAACAAGGTTTAGGAGAGATAAGAAAAAGGTAAGTGCTACAAAAAAAAAAAAGAAGAGATACAAAGGAAATTGTGGAGAGTTAAGATGATCACCAATGTCCTTAACGGTCACAGCACATAGAAGAAGAATACAAATGTAGAAGGATGTACTGCTTTGTACTCTCATGCTTTACAGATTACACAAAGATCTATTTGAACTGTTAAGAAAACTCGATCTATTTAGAAAAGATGTTAGAATAATCCAGAACTTATACTCGGAGCAAACCGCCTACATGCAGATAGAAAATGAATTCAATAAATGCATGAAAACAGGAAGAGGGTGTTTTCTCACCAGATTTATTTAACCCATAGAGTGGGGTCATTTTAAGCGGCTTGAAGATTCTGCTGAGATTTATTATTGGTGAGCATAGCGTTTACAACAGTTTATGGCCAAATTATATTGAAACATCAGTTCGCCAAAGTTAAACAACGTCAAGTTTTTCAGTACCTAGAGCGGCGACTTCTTGGGAATAACTGGTGGTGTAAGATTGAATGCATGGGTGGTGTCATGGATAATGACTTGGATATGTTAATCTGAGCTCCAATTCCCGTTGGGTTCATTATATCCACTTACATGAAAATACCCTTGAGAAAGGTATTAATCCAGCTCTTATCCTCCCCGATAAGGGTTAATTAGTAAGCCTTATATCACTAAACCATTATTATCTCAAAAAAAAAAATTCTTATAATCTAAAAGTATTTTCTGGCTTTAAATAACCTGCCAAGATTAGGTAAGCCATATTTTGAACAGAAGTAGAGGTTTATCCCTTGTTTCCTGTTTGGGATTGGTTTTTCAGTTCCTTCAAAATTCTACTTCAGCTGTATACTTCTAATGTCCCTGTTTAAAACTGAACTTTTACTTATTATTTAGTTACATTTTTTTTCTTCAATAAGAGTAGATACGTTTGCCTATCAACCTGTTCACACTCCTCCCTACTCTTTTGAACAAGAGGAGATGTTTATCCTTGTTCACTGTTTAGGATTGGGTTTCTGGTTTCCTCTAAAGCCTTTTCATTACCTTTCAGTTCCTGTGGCCACTTGCGCCTTGTTGGCATTATCACCTTGCTTGGAGGTGGGGCCTCTTACTCTGTAACCCTCTGCCTTGTGTGGCTCTTGTGAGTTTCATTGTAAAAAAATGATCAAGAGCCTCAACATAAGATATGTAAATGATGCCATATTGATAGCATGCCTATGAAAAAAAAACTGCAGGTCTTTTTAGAAAAGTTCGTCAAAGAAGGACTAACCATCAATTTTAAGAATAAAGAATTTATGGTCATTAACAAAAGGGACAACGTGGAATGTGAGCTGCAAATTAGAGATGTCAAAATAAAGTACTAAAATATGCAGACAGAGAGTGTAAGTTATAGATCAAGTGACCAAAATTAACAGAAGTATTATCAAGGTAAAAGATGGAGAAGCAATACCTGTAGAGGCAACAGATCAAATAGAGGAAGCAGAGGTTGCACCAAATATCCAAAGAATAAAACCAAGAAACAAAATCCTCCTGGACTGGATGGTAAACTCCAGATGTGCTATTTGCACTAGGCTAAAAATGACTAACGTGCCTCTGGCGAAGGAAATGAGAAAGATATGTTTAAAGCAAAAGAGCTTGGATGAACAGGTGGTGCAATGGATAATGGCTTGGAATTGTTAATTTGATGGCTGAGTTCCACTGCCTGTCGGGTTCGTTATGTCACTTACACGCAAATATCTTTGAAAGAGCTTAGATGTACGGATGGTATCATGGATAATGGCTTCGAATTGTTAATCTAAGAGTTGAGTTCAAATTGCCATTGGGTTTATTATGTTATTTACATGCAATTACCTTTGAGAAAGGTATTAATACACCTCTTATTCTCCCAGCTATAGGTTAATTTGTAAGACTTTTATCCCTATGGATAGATCATTTGACAAATGGGGGAGTTTTAAATAGAGTATAAACTTCAAAGAAACTTTTGATATTAACAGATAGCTGAAATTTTTGAGACACCAAATGAGGAAAGAGGGCTTGGAAAACTGAACATTCCCAAGGCATAATTTCAATTTAGGTAATGCAATACTTGTTAACAAAAGGGAACAGTCCAATATGCAAATTACAAATTGGAGATACCAAAATCAAATAAGTAGTGCAATTTAAATATTTGTGAGTTGTTTTAACAGAGGACGGAAAGAGAAACGAGGAAATCCAAAAGGCTCATTGGGATAGCAAAAGTTGCCTTCTAAAAGCTAAGCAAAGTATTAAGAAACAGGAAAACTTCATTAGAAACAAGCAAAAGAGTCAGTCAGTTAAGTCCCATATGTGATACGTGCTTTGGCGATCATGTATTTTTTTAATACCTGACTGACGAGTAATATTTTTTCCCACAGTAGGTTGCCATTTCTTTTTGCAGTAGACTGGTTGCTAACCAAGGCTAAAGAACCCAGTCTGTTCTGCTATTCAACCCATAGCTGGAGAGAGAAAGATCAAGTCAAACATTTCCCAAGGATATTTGTGCGTAAGTGACTCTAATGAACTCAAATGGAATTCAAACTCGGCCCTCTGAATTTTCACTCTGAGCCAATATCCACAACAGCAGTGAATTCTAGATGTGCTCTACACAGATGAGGACTCGTGAAGAAACAGAAATGTGGTTCTACAGAAGGATGCTGAGAATACCGTGGACTGAACATATGAGCAACAAGAAAGCTTTAGAGCAAATGGAAACAAAAAGAACACATATTTAACCTATAAAAGAGATAGTTGAAATTTCTAGGGCAGATAATGAGGAAAGAGGGCTTGGAAAATTTGATACTCACAACACAGATTGAAGGCAAGAGGAAAGCAACGCATAACCTACCTAGTGGGTTTGAGTAAATAGATGACAGAACAGGTTTTCAAAGATAACAAAAAGGCAAAATTAATTAACAGTTATAAAGGACAGGAAACTGTGGAGAGCCATGATCATCAATGCCCAGAAGGGACACAGACACATATAAAAGGAAGAATACAGTTTTAATTATAAGGAGTAATTTATTAAGGGGAAAATGTATTGAAAGAATATTGTCATGAAGTTACATTCACATTGTAGGGAAAAGTTTGCAAACTTTTTGTTTCTTCTGACATGTAATCAATTCCCGTAATCCATTTCCTTTGGTCAAACATTCCACTGACTGCACACTATGCGTCTCCTGTTCAATACAGCAGTAACCATTCTTCCTGTTGTCTCATTATGCCACATTTTTGTCTCCTCACAGCCAAAATTTACATATGTGAAAAGATACTCTCACGGGAGTCTATCCGACTTTAGGATCTATCTGTTTTAAATGTGTGATCCGCGAAGTCACCATTTTTCCTTTTGGGACAGTTTACATGTGAGACATTTTCAAATTCATTTTCATTCTGGAGGTAAGCCATTTTCTCTAGCATTACATTGACTGTTGCAAAAAATGCGTGCAACCCTGAGCCTCTTTGCCCTGTACTTTATTTCAAGGCCATACAACATATTTTTTCCTCACAAAACTAATGATGTTACAATGTGGGATGATTTTTTTTAAAAAATAGTAATAAAAATTTAAAAAAGACAAAAGTAATAGAAAATTGAATGAGATAAGCTTAAACATCAGATTTAAAAACTGAGCATTATTGATCTTAAAGGTTTTCAATATAGACTGTTGTATTTATCTCTCTTCTATGGCTTTTTCTTAATTTCATTCTAAGCAAGGTGATAAAGTCCCTCAGATGTAAGGAGTTACTGAACAGGAATGAATCTGAGATAAAAACATTAAGGAGAGAGAGTGGACAATAAAAGAACAGGTTTCAAGAATACAGATGAAGATGATTGAGATTGCATTTAAATTTTTGAAGATCAAAGTAATAGAATGTCATATATTGTCATAGACTGTGCCACAAACTTATTCAATCATTAATTTAATATTAATCAGAATATTAAAAAAAAAAAAATCTGTGAAATTTTCATGGTTTAAAATTAGTAAGTAGTTATTGTTTTCATCTTCCTTAAAACTTGTTCATTGCTTATATCATCTCTCCATGGTATTCTCAGCATCCTTCTGTAGATTAACTGATTTGGGATTTTTTTTACAACTTATCAACTAGGGCAGTTGACAAAAATCCAGTTACCATTAATAAAATAACATGTTTATAAGCAGGGTATTTGACTCTCCGATGAGCTGCTTTCACTAATTCCTAGGCCTCATGAATTTAAACATCCTACGAGGCTGGCAACCCGTTCCCACCCCTTCACCGTTGAAACTGTTAGATGTAGACGTCTCTTCTACTCCAATAGCTTCATGTCTCACATATCTCGCCTGTGGAACTCCCTTCCTTATTCCTGTTTCCCTGACAAACACAATCTCCAACTATTTAAGCGTAACGTCAATCGTCATCTCCAGTTGCCTTGATCTATCCACTTCCCTTCTCCACATCCTTTCCCCTTTCATTCCTATCTGCTCTCACTCCAAATCTTCTGTAACCCCCTTGCCTTGATCGATCCACTATCTTTCTCCACATCCTCTCCTTTACCACTCCTATCTGCTCTTCCTCCAAACCTTCTGTAACCCCTTGCGTGCTAGTGGCTTCCAGCCTTGCTTGGGGTGATAAGCTTAAAAAAAAAGAAAAAAAAAAAAAAAAAAATAGAAAGAAAGGAAGGAAGGGAAGCTAGAAATGTTTAACAATTTCAAATCTTACCATTTGTACCCACTTCTTAAAATAACAATCATCATTCATATTTATGATTGTTATTGCAATATTTTGTTAAAATTGCTTAACTTTAAATATTTAATGATGTGATAGGGGAATTTCTACAGATATTTTATTGTCAGAACAACGTAACTATAAACAAATTTTTTTCTATCCTCTGCCAGCCGCTATGATGGAGAAAGTATTACCTCGAACCGTCACCAGTGAGACACGCTGCAAGAGCCACTCAGTTTCGCGAGGCTCGTTCCTTAATCGAGACACAATCGCGCCAATCCTCCGAAGGAACACCATTGAACGAGGGCCAATAACCCCTGATGTCTCCACTGCCACAGGAGTAAAAAAAAATCTATCAGCAAGAGAAGAATATTTAGCTATTTTTTTTATCTCTGCGTCTCGGGCGACGGACCCCAGCTCAACCGCGGACCTGATCAAATTACCGGCTGAAAATGTATCTGCACAGGTCGCATCCCAAATCAATGACTTACCCATTTTAAAAGGGAAGATGGTAATGCCATCCGGCCGCTTTCCATCACCACGGTCGAGGCCTACGGGTTCGATTTGGGAAAGGAATTAATTGTCATAGAACTCACCATGAGATTATTCAGTCATTAGCTTAAGATTCATCAGAATATTAAAATAGGAAAACTGAAATTGTCATGGGTATTTCTAGTAATAAATTTACTCTTCAATGATTCTAAAGTTGTGTGGAGTTTTTCTGACATCTTGAATAAAGAATTTCTATTGGTGATGTCAGTGTGTTTAGCCAACATAATAATAATTGATATCAATTGCAGAACTTGTTTTTTTAAAGCCCACACCGCTTTTAAAATTTCAAAATCATTCTTCCACCCCTTGAAATTACAGCTAAAATATAAATTTTTAAGAAGTTAAAATTGGCCAATCTAATATTAAAAAGTGAAGTTCAACTAGTGAAAGGTTAAAATTTATCAGATATCAAAATGAAAAATTTGTATTAAAATAAAACCATTTAAAAAGTACTGGTTACCATTGCTTTTTTCTTGGCTTTAAAGTGTTTGGCATTTTGGTGCTGTATGTCAGTAGAAACATCCTACTGATTTCTGAACTTTGTCTTTATATGAAGTAGGGACAGAAAAAAAAAAAAAAAATAAACAAGAAAGGAAATTCTTGAAAAAAGCTGGTTTCTCTGGAAAGCAAATCAAGGGAAGAGAACTCAGATGGAGTTCTATGATCTGAGATTTTTTAAATTTTTATTTTCATGCTAAATAGAAAGATAATTTGCTAATTCGGGAAATGAAAGAAAAAAAGAAGTAGTATACATCATCAATAACATGTAAAAAAAAATTAATTTTTTTGGTACCATGACGTTCACCCTGTACAAAGCGTGGGAACCACTCTAGGTAGAGGGTTACCTAAAAACACAGTTTAGGCAGATATGTGGGGAATATAACAGTTAATCCTAGATTTGAACAGGTTAAGATTGTAGTGATCGGGACAACACCTTCTTGGAAGTCAGCTCCACAGAGCTGCAGTTCATGGGAAGAAGTCGCTCAATCTCACAAATGTACTACAAAGAGAATGAGGGTGGTCCACTACAATGTGTGTAGCATGGTTGGTTTTAGCCATGAAGGCTACTTATCACATTCTTTTTACTCCACCTGCCAAATTACGTGATGTAACAAATGCTTGATTAAAACTTTCAGAAAGCAATGGCAAAATGTTACTTTAATACTGTTCATTATCATTAAATAATATAATGTGTATATATATATATATATATATATATATATATATATATATATATATATATATATATATATGTGTGTGTGTGTGTTTGTGTGTGCAAATATATAGAAAAGTAGGAAAGAACACGTTAGGTAAATAATCCGGAGTTCTTTAGTGTTTTTGTTTTTATTTTTAAAAAACAGTGCTCCATAGAGTAGTAGAGCTTAAATTATAATTATTTTAAAAAAAATATGATTCCTTCGCTACATAAGAGTTCTCGTGTTTCAAAAACAAGAGCCAAAAACCTCAATATGATTATTAAAATTAATTTGACTTGAAGTATCGAGCCCTGTTTCATTCTCAAGTTAAAATTTAGTTATCCTAAATTTTCGCTTGAGGATGAAACAGGGCTCGATACTTTAATTCAATTTAATTTTAATAATTATATTGAGGTTTTTGGCTCTTGTTTTTGAAACATGAGAACTCTTATGTAGCGAAGGAATAATATTTTTTAAAAAATAATTATAATACATATATATATATATATATATATATATATATATATATATATATATATATATAAAGAGTATGTCAGTATACCTTAAATGCAACCTTTTCAGCCGACACTTTATCAAAAGGTGGACTTGGCAAATAGAAAAATAGAACAAAATACTGTAGACAGAATTACTGAAATAGCAAATGAGAAGGGGAAACTGGAACATGTTTAAAATAGATTTTAATTGTAAACAAGTCAATGGTTTAATGAAGATAATAAAAGACTCCAAAAAGAGTATAAAATAGAAAAGATTTTACACATATTCCCCTGAACAAACACAAGGAACGAATGAAGTGATCCTTCTGATTACATAGGCTAGTCTAATGAAATTTGATGTATACAGCCTTGAGAACTCTGAGTGGGTTAACAGAGTGAGCTCTATGTAAAATAGAGAAAAATGTGTCACTATATTTGGAGACAGTCTGGCTTGTTTAATAGATGTTGTCCAATGGACGAGCAATGAATAGATTGTGTGGCTCTCTAGAAACGACTCTTACAGCTAGATTGCAAATAAGCAGGCACAATGTGAGTTTTCAACTTTTGATTGGTTCATTCTATATATACCACATCACAATGGCATTTATGTTTGTATATAACAGAGCTATTCTGAGAATAGGATAACTGATCTTTATTAAAGGTTAGAAAAACTGATCTAGTTTGAAAGATAGTACACAACTTTACTGTGTTATAGCACAAAGCAATACAAGCCAAAACTGGCACTTCCTGCCTAATATATATATATATATATATATATATATATATATATATATATATTTAAAGATATTTTTGAAGGTACAAAATTTTATCACAGCAATAAAAGTATGACGCTTGATATTACTAGACATAGTAAAAACGGGCGAAGCAACCGGTTTCGCTCCCACTCATCAGGCTTCCAACAGGAGATTTAATTTAAATTAAAAAACACAGAAAGTTTAAATGAAAAGGAAATGTGGAGGAGGAGGGAAAAAAATTTTTTTTTACAAAAATGAGCAAAATGTCACACTCGTTATTTCACCTTAAGGTGCTGGAGGCATTTTATATCGGGTCCCGCAAGCCTTCCTTGTGCAAACAATGTGAGTGTTTGTTGGGGCTCGCTGTCATCTGCTTCTAGCTCCTTTTGCTCATTTTTTTTCCCTCCTCCTCCACATTTCCTTTTCATTGTACATTTTCAGGGTCTTTTAATTTAAATTAAATCTCCCATTGGAAGCCTGAAGAGCAGGAGCAAAACCGGTTGCTTTGCCCGTTTTTAATATGCCTAGTAATATCAAGCTTCATACTTTTATTGCTGTGATACATATATATATATATATATATATATATATATATATATATATATATATATATTAATACATGTTCATTAAATAATATAGATAAGTGTTGTCTATATATTTTATGTAAGTTTTTACATAAAATATATAGACAACACTTATCTATATTATTTAATGAAACATGTATTAATGAAAAAATGCTGCCTAAATACACACAATATATATATATATATATATATAACTAATAATGTCTCCTGCAAAATATTTGGAAATAGGGGTTGGAAGAGCCATGTTGTCACTTTTCATGTTTGGAGAGAACAAAAAGAAAAAGTAATGATAGAATATAATTTTTTTAATCATTTCATCCCAAACAAGGTAATAAAGCCACTAAGATGCAAGAGGTTACTGAGTGAGAGAGAATGAGAAAAAGAAACAAACAACTATTAATGGGAGAGAACAATAAAAGAACATAAATTACAAAGGCAAGATAACTACTAGCATTACATTTAAATTTTGAATGATAAGCACATACACACACACACACACGTCTATATATATATATATATAAAAGTGGACATGGAAGTCAGCACTTAGAGGCGACAGTCTGTTTCATGCTAGTGCAATCGTCAGGTGACTAGTGCTGTTATTTTTGTCGGCTATTTATATATAAGGGTCAGTGGTGCATTATGGGTAGTTTATTTTGGCGGTTACTTTTACCGGAAGTTGCTTATTTGTTTATTTATTTATGTCAAATTATTTTGCTTCTTTTTTTTGTTTGTTTGTTTTTAATTTTATTTTTATTTTTTATCTTATATATTTATTTATTTATTTTTTATTTTGATCGGTGTTATTTATATATATATATATATATATATATATATCTTATATAAAATTTAATTTGGTTATAAAAATGAAATTTCGAATGTTTGTGTAAATAAAATAAATAGTGATTTTTACGTTTAAAAAAAATCTTTTGTTTAATATCAGTCCCAAATGCATTTTTTAAGCATTGTACCACAAGCAGGGCAACAAAGTCACTAAGATGCAGAAAGGGGTTACTGAGTGTGAAAGAATATAAGAAAAAGAAAAACATTATTAAGGAGAGAGAACAATATGAGAGCAAGAATTAAGAAGACAAAAGATAACAATTGGCATTACTTTAAAATTTTTGAAGATGAAAGTTTAATGGGAAGCAAGAAGCCATACGGGAGTTCCAGAAGTGCGAAATGCAAGAGAAGAAACAGTTAGCATAGAACTTACGGTTCTATCTCGCCATTTCAACTGTAAAATGATGAGACCTTGCCGCCAATCTAGTACTGCGCTTAAATCCATAAAATTTAGGTACCAAAGAGGAAAACCCATCAGAACCACAACCATACAAATATTTATAGTAAAGGTATAGGAAATCTGTTATACTGGTGGGAAAATGACTGAAGCCAAGATGCCAGGTCAGAACCAATAATATTGCAGATTCTTTGGATTTTATCAAGAATCTCTATATCTGAAAAGTTAACTGTAAAAGACGTTGCCATTTTTTACATCATGTGGGAGGAAGTGATCACCAATATGCAAATGAATGTGTCATGCACTGGGAAAGTGGTGGGGTAGGGGTATGGCTCCTGACCAATGCGGGTGCGTTGTGCACATACAACAGTCACAGCTTCAGAGGCAGTGAGGAAACATGGCAGTGTCAAGGCAACTCATTCGGGGTGTCGGTTTTATGACTGTTCATGGCAAGTCACTGAATACATCAAGCCTCTAGGTTTCTGACGAAATAGTCAGACTTCACCTGCACCGCATAGTGAAGTTGTACAAGTTAAGCAAGTGTGTAACCCACACACTGTCGGAAGCCAATGAGCAACAACAAATTACTGCCTGTTTTTTTACTGTTTTGCTTGGCAGCACAGCCATATTTGATTGTGTGCTCACCGGTGATAAAAAGTGGGTCCTGTATGACACTCCCAAGTGTGCTAGACATTGTCACCATAGGACCCTGTGCCTCACCCAAATAAAACCACCTGTACACCCATGCAAGATCATGCTCTGTATCTGGTGGATTTGTAGACAACTGGTGCATTCTGAGCTGCTACCAACTGGCGAAGACATCACGGCAGACCTGTACTCACAGCAGTTGGAATGTAAGCAACAGGCACTGAAGGACATACTGTTCCTCCATGACAAAGCCAGGCCACATGTGGCAGTGGTGACCAGGCATATCATACCGTGACTTTGCTGGGAGACACTGTATCAATCACCTTACTCCTCAGAGCTTCCAACATAGATTTATAAAATTTCAGTTTTTAAGAAAAATAGGTTTCTCAAGCAAAGTAGCTGTTATTACTCTTTCCGATATTGATAGAAGCTTCCTTACATGTGCTATCCATTTTAGTTGTCGCAGTTGTTGAAAGTCCTCAATTCATGTGTTTTTATTATCTGATACAGGTCTCTATTTGTAATTCTATAGCCATCAATCTACAGTGTTTGAAGAAGGATCCTCTTCACCAAGACCTATAGTCTTCATTCACTCAAAGCCACTTTTAACTATTGATCTTAGGAAGTAGTTGTATACATCTGACAGTTTAGATATTTCTGAATGGGTTTAGTGCCATAAATAGCATTCATATGAAAGTCTCGATATTGTGAGGCTATTTGAAAACATGACTGAAATTTGAAGAAGGAAAACTTTAAATTCAAAACCTACTGGCTATGGAAGCCACAAGAGAAAATCTTAGCATGGTGATGTTCTACACTATATTGAACAAAAGTTTAGTACAGAAACTCTCCTGAAGTACTGGAAAGAGCAATAACAGTTACTGGACTTGAGAAACTTATTTGAAAGAAAGCCTAAAGGAAGTTCCCTTTTCATAACACCACTGTCCTTAAGGAGCATTGCATATAGAAGAAGAAATATTGATCACTTGAGGCAATAAACATTTACTTGGTTTGAGGATAGGAAAATACTGATCATTTATGTTTGAGTCTATAAGGATTTACTTGGCTTGGGCATAGGTAAATATTAATTATTTATAACATATATACTCGTGTATCTTGTGACTTTTGTAAAACTAATTTTGAAGCTAATTTTAAGCGGGGGTCATATCATACACAAGATCTAAAATTAGTGTATGTACTGCTGGCCCTGACTACACCATTGACGAAACTATATATTTAGTTACTGTAATAAAAAATTACAGCTGTATTTAAAATAAATATGATTTTGATAAAACTGCATGTAATATTCACATATTAGTATCATATTATAAAATACAAACATAGCGAATATGCATCTTTTCCATTATTTACGTTGATGTTCAGCTCTTTCATCCAGCCAGTCATTCCACACTTTCCCTTGACATGGTTCAGTCAATGAGAACCCTGAGAATTCATATTTAAATATACAGTAAAAACCTCAAATTAACAGTCCTGGAACCAATGGAGTCCGGATTTAATGGACAGAAATCCACAGGTAATGACTCCAGCTCCAGCCATCCACCCTCAACAACAGCAACAATAGGCAATAAACTGTCCTTTTCAGGACAACTCTCTTCATTAATTATGAAACTGTCCCTTTCAGGACAATTCTCATCACCGACTACAGAACAATCCTTTTCAGGACAACTCTCTTCACTGGCTACCAAAACTGTCCTCCTCAGGACAATGCTCTTCTCACCCTCTACATGAGCATACAGAGATATTTTTTGCTGAGTGATCTGTGACCTTATTCTTGTTGATGTAACTTTTTTAACAGCAAGGTATGTTTTACTCACATCTTCCTTCTGTTTGTTGTTGCCTTCTGTCATTCAATATCTATGTAACAAAGGCCTGACACTGAAATGTGAAGAAACATGGTGGTGGGAATATCAATCTGTGGGGATGTTTTTTACTTCATCCATCACTGAGAATCTTGTGAAAAGAGGAAGGAATTATGAAGAAGGAAGAATATGAGAAGATTCTGGAAGAAATCCTAAAGTAGTTAGTAGCAAAACTTGGTCTGTGTAGTTGTATTCTTTTCTAACAAGCCAACTTGAAGAATTTAGTGGAATAATTACTTTCAGAAAGCCAATTTGAATATTACAGACTGCTTTGCACATAAAGCCCTGCTTTAAATCTCAGGAAAATATATGTGATGAACTGAAATTCACGGTCCATGTTAGAAGACAAGGAAAATCTGGAATAGCTTGAAAGGATTGCCAAAGAAGAATGAACTGTGATTCCTCGGGAGACAAACCTAAAACTTGTTGAAAACCATTCCATATGGTTGCAGGCTGTCATTCTAAAAAAGAAAATAAACTATTGGGCAATGTTTAACCTTCATGGCTCTCAAAAATTGGTGTGTCAAATGGTTGTTTATTCTCTTGACATTGTTATCGCACCATTTCTTTATTTCCTTGGCAATGTTTATTGTTTTAAAAAATGATTAGAATTTTAATAAAACCCAAACATATGAAAGTGAATTAATGCTTTTCCTTTATTCTTGAGAATTGACAAGATGTTAAAAACTATTTATTTATTAGATTGCTTATTTACAAGAATAATTTTATATTTATGATATTCTAAAAGCTGATACAATTAAATTTAATTCAAGCAATATTTATCATTTGCCAATGATAATAATTCTTTAGAATTTTAATAATTTTATATTTAAAAGATTAATAAAACTAGTGAACCAATGCAATATTTATTATTTAATATTTTATAAGGTAATAAACATGAGAAGCATTTTTAATTCATAAATTTATAAAAATTTACAAAATTATAAAAATATGGAAACCATTTATTATTTACCATTTTATAAAGAAATAAATAATCAAAGATTTTTTTATTCATGAATTTATAAATATGTCTGTGAATAAGAAAAGTTAAATAAACACATAATGATGTGTAATTATAATTATAAATTTTGAATTCCAGGCATTTCTTTCATTTATTTTTGCCACATAAATTCACTAAAACAGGTTAAGAGCATCTCTTCCTCTGAACCAAACATTCTTTTCATTTTAGATTTTAGACCAGACCAAAAACACTCAATATTTTTCCTTATTCATTGGATGGACAAAGTTTTTCTTCCGTTTGATTACAGTATGTCTGTAATTTTTACTGCAAGTATTTCATCATTGTTGGTTTACATATTTTAATAATTTTGTAATTTTTAATAAATTTTTGAATAAAAATATTTCTTTATAAAATGGTAGGTACTAATTCTTTATAAAAGCTGTATAATAAATATCACATTGAACTTGGTTCACATAATTTTAGAATCTGGTAAATTTACTTTCCCAAGGGAGTAAAAAAAAACTGGTGTAATAGCAGGGTCAAGAGAATTATTTGCCTTTTGACACACCAATTTTTTATGGGCACAAAGGTCAAACATTGCCCACAATTGAAGCATTACCCACAAATTAGCACTGTAGGTGGGAGCTAATAATTTTGACCATGTTTTTTTTATTTATATCTGGACAATTAATTCTGTTTCTGTGTGAAAAGTAAAACAATACAAACTTCCTAAATTAAACTAGCATATTCAAAAATGCCATATCAAAAATTCACCTTGGAAAATAATTTTAAAAACAAATAAATTTTTCTGGTCGGGGATGGGCAATAATTTTATCCTCACTTGTAAACCATTCCAAAACTTTGACATTGCTGAAAATACTGCAAAATCAACACTAGTGATGCTCAGTTGTAATTGCGTCCGGTTGGCATTCAAGCATATTTTGGCACCGAAATTGGCTGACAGCTTCTGCTTACTCGACCGCTGATGAATTATTAATACAACACATTCTGTGGATATCTTTAGTGTATCGGCAATTCTTTTGGTTGAGATTTGTCAACAATTTTAGAAGGAGTGACACTCGTGAAGGCCTCTCCAGACCGTGCTGCATCTTGGGTTTCAAAATCTACATGTTGAAAGTTGGCACACCACTTCATCACTGTAACTTGTCACCCAATGTTTGCATTGTGCATGAACTGATTTCAAAGTTTTCTTCAGCGGGAACAGACAGTCAGGATTTGCCAACACTTGAGAATTCCACACTTTCCCTTGACATGGTTCAATCAATGATCTGAAATGAGAACCCTGAAAATTCGTATTTAAATATACAGTAAAAACCTCAAATTAACGTTCCTGGAACCAATGGACTCCGAATTTAATAGAAATAGAAAATCCACAGGTAATATCTGTCTAGAACTCAAAACACCTGTGCATAGTGAGCAAAGTTTGTTAGTTTCAGAATTTTGTGCTGGTGTTTACTGGCACAATCAACCGACACTGATTGGTAGTTCCATAATTGACCAATTTTGTTTACTTGAGCACTCATCGTATACACACTTGCATCGTCTCTCAAAAATTTTATACTGATTTTGGTACAGTATACAGAATTGTTTTTTGTTAAATCCTTCACTATGGTATCCAAACATTAACGGAAGTGAGAAAAGGAAGCAAATTAAACTTAGTATGGTAACTAAATTACAACTTTTTAAAAAAGTTTATTTAGAGGTAAATTTAAAGCATAACATACCCAGCATCTCTCTCTCTATATATATATGTATCTGTAAGTGTGTGTAATACGAGGCGGGGGAAAAGATCATAGGCTGACTATAAAGGAGTCATGCTGGAGCTGAGAAATTTTGCATGCTTTAATTTCAACTCTTCTTGTTAATTTCAATATATATATATATATATATATATATATATATATATATATATATATATATATATATATATCACTAAGATCATACAGTAGTATCTGTTCTTGATCAGATTCTTTCTCTCCACTTCTACCTTTCTTTCTTTCTTTCTTTCACTTTCTCACTGAAACCAAGTAGTGTCTCTCTCACTCTTTCCATGCAAGCAAAACAGAATAGTCTATTATTTATGAGATACTGGCAGGGCATAATGGTCGTGTGAAGTAATGAAAAGAGGGACAAGCACAATTATAACAGAATATATACTTGGGATCTATAAACCTGACGATTGAATTTTGCATGGACTCAGAGTTGTGCTACTGCTGAGGAAAAAATGTACATTTATTATTAATATAAATTATAGATTTGTTATTATGCATTGAATGTGTGATATTTCTTATATATATATGTATATATATATATATATAAGAAATATCACACATTGAATGTTGATCCAAATATAATATTGTTCGATGCATAATAACAAATCTATAATTATGTATATATATATATATATATATATATATATATATACACAAAATAAAATTACTCCATATAAATTAAGTTGGAAGGAAATTTCTTGGTGTTTCAAAATAAATTTAAGCATTCTACAAATCACAAGAATTTTACTTCCAACTGAGTAAAATTCTTATGGTTTGTAGAACATTAAATTTATATTATAAATTATATATATATATATATATATATATATATATATATATATATATATATATATATATATATATATATGTATATACATACATACATATATACATATATGTATATACATACATACATATATACATACATATATTACACAACAAAATCCAAATATATATATTAAATGCAACACTGCCATCTGTAGATGTATTGGGATGGCCAAGGTCACATTCCAAATGCTGGGCAGAGTATTGTGATACAGGAGGATTTCTTTGGTAACAAAGAAAAAAATACTGAGCTGTTACATGACATCTGTCCTTCTTTACAGCAGTGAATATTGGATGATTTTCTCAAAGAGGAAGAAGAGACTCGAGGCGACAGAGATGTGTTTCTACAGAAGGATGCTAAGGATATCGTGGATCGAGCGTGTGAGCAACGAAGAGATCTTAGAGAGGATGCAAACAAGGAGGAGGCTTAACATCAGGCAGAGGCAGCCGAAGTTTCTGGGGCACATAATGAGGAAGGAGGGCTTGGAGAATCTGATACTCACGGGTTGAATAGAGGGAAAGAGAGACAAGGGAAAACAATGTGTGAAATACCTGGCAGTCTTAAGCAAGTGGATGACAGAATGTGGTCTGGGGGAGGTGGCAGAGGGAAGGAACTTGTTGAGAGCTGCAAATGATAGAGGGAGGTGTTGGAGAGCCATGATCGCCTACATCCTGAAAAGACATGGCACATAAAAAGAAAGATACGGTATTGTTTTTATTTACATTATTCGGACTATATTCCTCATCTTTGTCGCCATATTTATTACAAGGTTTGGCCGTTGTACACTCCGGCCTTCTTCAGGTGGTTGGAATGTCAAACTGAACCCTTTATTTCACTCACTCGGGTAGACTGTTTAATGTTTAATGGATGTCAGTTATCAGTTGTCTCCTGTTAATTTTTCCCTCTGAAAGTTCTCCACTGCCTTAACCGGGCATGGAACTCACACTCTTTGGGTCCTGTCACTGGATCTAACCAACACTGTGCAATGTGTCCTTGAGGACATCTGTGTATGAATTTCTGGGTATTATAAACATAATATCTTCAGCAACCATTTTTACCAGTGCTCATATTGCAATTCTTTCTGTTATCATTCTTTCAAATATAATTATGACCGCTATAAAGGCTTACATATCACATTATTATTATTGTTTTATTTCCTTTCGTTTCTGGTGTATACTCATTTTCTTCTGGGTCCCAACCAGAGACCTAAGTTCAGAAAGGGTAGCATGACATTTTCCACTGAGAACTTCTTGCTTGTGGAACTCTCTTACGCTTTCTAGCCAACTTTAATCTGCAAAAATACAAATGCAATGTCAATCACTCTCTACTATCTCCCTGATTACTCTTTCTTCTTCCCACTCATTATTAAAGTTTCTGTTCCTAATTCTTCTACACCCTGTAACCTCCTTGTGTCTTAGTGACTTTACTGCCTTGCGTGAGATGATACCAATAAAAAAAAATGGCATAAGAATGATCTTGAACAAAAAATCAACATCTACCAATTTAGACTATTTATATTGTTCAGACTGTTGTCCTCATCTTCATTGTCATATTTTATCCATTCTATGTTCCGGCCATCTTCAGTTGACATACATTGGAATTTTGAACTGAACCCTTTATTTAGTCCACTGGGTTAGAATGTTTTAGTTTCCTGTACCATGCCTCACTTTTGAAGATCATCTTCATGTTATATTGAACGCAGATCTGTATTTTTTCCAATAATTCCTTCATAAATGGTAGGTAGACCAAGGCTGTTTTCTGAGTGCTGTTATCCTCTTATACCCTTCTAATATAGTCTGTGGGAGCTGCTGTCATGTATCCAGGTTAGTTGTTAAGTTCTCAGAACTTCTTATGCTGACCATTTCTTGTTCATATGTCTCTGGATCACTACTACAATGTAATTGTAGGATTGAACAATGTAAATAGTGTAAATAGTTGCAAAACCTCATGTCAAAAATATAGAAAAATTCTACCAAGTGTTCCAAGAAATAGGGGTCAAGAAAGACCTTCTCAAAACAAAATCTATGATTTGTAATTGGAATGGAAGTAGTGATGGCACATACCTTAAATCCATCGTAAAATTCAAGATATATGATTTATAAATATTAAACACTTCAAAGAACTTGGTGTACAGATCAATTATAACAAGTTTAGTATAGAAGATAAGGAAATTAAACATAGAATAGGATGCTCTAGAGGTTGTTTGAATTACAAAATGATGAGACCTTATCTTGGTGTATGGATCAATTATAACAGTTTAGTGTAGAAGATAAGGAAATTAAACATAGAATAGGATGCTCTAGAGGTTGTTTGAATTACAAAATGATGAGACCTTATCTTGGTGTATGGATCAATTATAACAGTTTAGCTAGGGATAGTTTCATCCAACACTGCAAATTGCCACAAACCAAGACAATATCCAAAAAACTTAAGTTGTGTTCTTAACTATCGTCATCCCATATAGACTTTCATATGCATGTCATACTTGCCACCAAAGACATTCAGAAATATCTAAACTGTCAGCTGTATACAAACATTTTCTCAGATCCATGATTAAAAATGGCTTCGAGTAAACAAATCTCTCAGCAAGGACCATCCTTCTCCAAAGCTCATAGGTTAGTACTACAGATTCACAACCAAATATCTGTATGGAATAATAGAAACTGCACGAATTGAGGACTTTCAGAAGTAGCAACAACTAAAATGAATAGCACATGTAACTTGAAAAGAAAATAATGACATAATTCAATATGGTGATGTTCCACACTACATCAAACAAAAGGTTAGGAAGGAAAATTCCATCAATACTGCAAAGGGAGATAATAGCTACTGCACTTGAGAAAACTATTTTCCTAAAAAATTATTTTAATAGAATTATTTTATAAGTTTCAACCAATGGTAGCACTCGCTGCCTGGTCAATAAATGCCAAATGTTTCTATATAAGTAATTGGCTAATGTTATCATTACCAATCTTTTGAACATGAGTAGATGTTTATCGCTTGTTTCTTGTTTAGGATTGGGCTTCCAGTTCCTTCTAAATCTATTTCATTTCTATACTTCTAATGTCTCTATTTGAGCTCAGAAATTTTATTTACTTATCAGTTATTTTATTTTTTATTTTTTCTCCTCAATAGAACAACTACTCCAAGATCTTTCGAACAAGAGTAGAGGTTTACAGGTTTATTTCCTGTTTAGGATTAGGTTTCTGGCTCATTCTAAAGTCTACTTCAACTCTATACTTTGAATGTCTCCACCTAAACTCTGCAATTTTATTTACTATTTATTTTTATTTATTTATTTTTATTCAATAGGTGTAGATAGGTTTGCTTATAGTTCGGTTCACACTCCTCCCTGGTTTTTCAAACAAGGTTTATTGCTTGTTTCATGTTTAGGATTGAGATTCCAGTTCTTTCTAATATATACTTCAACTCTAGACATCTGACACCTCAACCTAAAATCTGAAATTCTATTTACTATTAATTTTAATTTTTTTTTTCCTCTATAGGAGTAGACAGGTATGCTTATCATCCTGTTCACACTCCTCCACAGTCTTTTTGAACAGGAGTAGATGTTTATCCCTTGTTTCCTGTTTCAGATTGAGTTTGCAGTTCCTTCGAACATCTTCTCGTTCTCTTTCACTCCCATTAGCCCCTGTTATGATGTTGGTTTGGGGTTTGTAGAGACAAACGACAAATAACACGTAACAATAAAAAGGGTTTTATTAGGTTGGTAAAAAGTACAGAAATCGCCTGAGTAGTCTATAACTAGCTCAGCCAAGAACTTTCTCTCCTCTGTCTCTCGACGTGCCACTATATAAAGTCTTTGCTAGCAGACAAGTTCATCTTCAAGAGGGGTGGTAGGTTTCCGACACAACAGCCCCCCTGTGTCCTTTTGGCATTATTGCTTTGCTTGGGGTGAATTGATTAAAAAAATAATGAGATTGCATGGTTGCTTAATGGTGTAGAAAGTTATGGCTTGGAAATAAGAAAGCTTTCGCTTGATTGATTGATTGGGAAAGAGTCTTAAAATTTCAGTTCACAATATTTGTTATCAGCATGAATGATAATGAGTTTTTCAGCACCAAGTTTAGAGAGGAAGCCTGTCTATAGGCAGACTGCAAATCCAGAGTACAATTCTCAAGTAGTCTGTGGTGTATTATAGAGGAACCTAAGCCGCTAATAAACGCTTCCCTTACAAGTTCTTCTCAGTGATATTCAGTTTCGTTTCATTTGGTTGATTTTGTTTACTGGAATACCAACACCTCTATGGGTTATTCAATGCCAAAATCTAAAGATTTTGAACATAGTTTTATGGCTTTAACTACAGATAAAATGTATTGTTGGTCATTTTCCTATAAAATTTATTGTAGGTAAATTTGCTTTAAAAATATATTGTTGGTAATTCTACTATAAATGTGTATCATTGGTATTTTTTATATAAAAATGTATTACTGGTATTTTTACTATATAAATGTATTTTTATACTTTCATCGTGTTTGAGTGTTCACTATTTCCACATAGCTGGGACCCTAACTGGTTCTTCCACCAGAGGTCAGGGTGGACCTGGGAACAACAGCATTTAAGAGGTGTTTTGGCACTCCTCAAATCCTCCAATCTCCCAATCAGAGACCTTTTTTCCAGATATTGTTTATCGTTATACACAGGTATAGATGCTGTTCGACAGTCACCATTTTAAAAAATTTTTATTCAGTTTGTGGAGTTCTCATAGGAATTCATCCATTTGCCATTCATCAATGGGTAAATAAAATGTGCCTTGCCAAAATTTTGTTTGTTGTCTTAACGTATAATCGTTCTATGATGTTAATAGTCATCTCATATTATACTACGGTACTCTATGTATTTGTAATCTCCAAACAGGAGTAGTGTAATGTCAAGAAATTATTTAACTTTTTAATTTGTTTGCTGTGTAGAGAAGTTCAGGTCAAGGTACAGTTTTGGTGATTTAAACATTTTGTCCGTGTTGTCAGGTACAAAATAAAATCAACAGAATAAATACGATAACAACTTGTTCATTAAATTGTAATAAAAACAATTAACAATTATTACAACTTAAGCTTTAATGAACTAATTTTTACTGTTAGAGACTTAAAATTCCATCTTTGTTTCCTTATGGTACCCAGGGAGTACCTTGTCATCCAGAAGAGTTCCTTATGGTCCGATAATCTTTGTTCACAAGTGAGTTCCGTAAGGGTTATCAGTCATTAATATTACACTGCTTGTATTCAAGAATCAAGAAAGAATAAGCAATGTATATTTAACCGAGGGTGGAAAATGTGATACTGACTTCTGAATATCCAATGGACTAGCAACAGAAACATTCAAAAAACTAGAAGTGCTGAGAAATGAGAACATTTCATTAGAAACCAAAAAAAAAAGACTGAATTGCTATGTGATATTCATCCTCTTATATGACAGTGAATGCTGGAGAATCTCACCACAGATGAGGAGAAAACTAGAGGTAGCAGAAATGTGGTTCCACAGAAGGATACTGAGAATTCCCTGGAGCATGCAAGTAAGCAACAAAAAAGTCTTAAAGAAAATGGCAACAAAAAGAACATTCTACTCAAAATCAGGAAAAGACAGCTGAAATTCATTGCACACATAAGAGGAAGGAGGTCTTGGAAAACTTAATCCTCATGGGGCATTTTGAGGGAAGAGAGACAGGAGAAGGCAGTGAGCCACTTACCTGACAAGCTTGTGTGAATTGATGGCAGAATGAGAAGTGGGAGGCTTAACAAAGGTAGAAAAACTGTTGCTAAAGACCACAAGAGATAGGAAGTTGTGGAGAGACATGATTGTTTATGCACATAAAAGAAGAAGAATATCAAAAGGTAGCCTTTAAGAACGATTTCCTCAGGTTGGTAATTTTCGGATAATGCTAAAAGGATTTTTTTTTTCTAAGGAGGATTCCGGATCTGATAAATAAATTGTTGCAGGTGAGGATGGCATGTTTGGGGTAGTCATCACTTGAGTGGATCTGGCGGCCACACGTCAATGTGAACAAGTACGGGGTTACGGCCATATATTCAGCCTATTATGCATATTTATTCGTAGAATGAAACACGTGTACTTTTATTCATTCATCTCGATACAATTCCTCAGACCCAATGATACAAAGTCCCTTCACTTTCAAATACAGAATGTAATGCTATTAGCAGTTAAACCTAAACTGGATTGTTCAGCATGTCCATGAAGCTGGACGCACTCGTTAAACCCCAACCCTCCCTACTGTCACCAAATATTGGACAGCAAGAATTTTCAATGAACACACAAAACCTTCCTTCTATCCTGAATTAATGATTTGATTTAGGACTTTTCTTTGTGAAAGAAAAGCATTGATGGCATTGAATATTAATAACATTATTGTTTGTTGCTCCTGAGTCGGTTGGCTTGGGTTTTCCATGATTGTAAGGCATTTCAAGGGCATTCCGTGTCAAAGTACCATCATTCCTTTTCTTATAGCCGAAGAAAAGAATATTTGTGTAAACAGCAACAACAACAAAAATAATAATAATGCTGTTATTTTTATTACTATACATATATTATATACTTTATTACTATACATATATTATATACTTTATTACTATACATATATTATATACTCTATTACCATATATATATCTAATAGCCCTATTCTGTCAGTAAGACTTGCATTGAATACTGACAACTTAAAACAGCACTTTTTTTTTACAATTCATTTCTCTTGTAAAATAATTTATGTTAACTATACTGGCCCTTGTGGTCCTACCTAGGATTGAACTCACCATCCTTGGCTAATAAATTACTGACAATATTAGACTCCTACTGCTCAACTTAATGGATATGTTCCAAGCAGTAGCAGTAGCTTGTCTCCCTTCCTGCCAAATGTTGTGAATATGACAATAAGAATGAGGACAACTGTTTGAACGATGTAAATAGAGTCAATATTTTTAATTTATTTTTTTAATCTTAAGTCATTGGTTGATTGTGCAGTATATTTCTAGAGTCTTGATAAAATCCAAAGAAGAATCAACAATGTTATTGGTCTTGACCTTGTATCCTGGCTTCAGTCACTTTTCATTTGCTGTAAGGTAGCTTCCCTATGCCTTTTTCTATAAATACTTTCATGGTAAATATGAACTTTCCTCTATGGTACCTAGACTTTATGAATTTAAGTGCAGTACTAGATTGGCAGCAAGGTCTCATCATTTTATGCTTGAAATGGCTAGATGTAACTGTAAGTTCAATATTAACAGTTTCTTCTCTCACCTTCTCTATAAATACTTTCATGGTAATTGTTCTGATGAACATTCCTCTATGGTACCTAGACTTTATGAATTTAAGTGCAGTACTAGATTGGCAGCAAGGTCTCATCATTTTATGCTTGAAATGGCTAGATGTAACTGTAAGTTCAATGCTAGCAGTTCCTTCTCTCACCTTCTCTATAAATACTTTCATGGTAATTGTTCTGATGAATGTTCCTCTATGGTACCTAGACTTTATGAATTTAAGTGCAGTACTAGATTGGCAACAAGGTCTCATCATTTAATTGTTGAAATAGCTTGATGTAACTGTACGTTCCATGCTAACAGTTTTTCTTTTACACTTCTTGCATGTGGTTGATTTGGTTGTTTTTGATTAGCAACATACCAACCTCTATCTAAACATTTTTAACACAATTGTATGCCTACTGATAAAATGTATTGTTGCTAATTCTACAATAAAAATGTATTGTTGCTAATTTTAATATATATATATATATATATATATATATATATGTTTTGTTGGTAAATTTTTATATAAAAAAATATTGCCAGTATTCTTACTATAAAAATGTATTTTTGTATCTTCATAGTGCTTTGTTTATGTTTGGGGGTTCACTATTTTCCACAGCTGGGACCCTAACAGGTGCTACTACCTTGGTTTAGAGTAGACCTGGGAACAGCTGCAATTATTAGGTGGTTCCACTCTCCGCAAAACCTCTAATCTCCTGATCAGAGGCCTTGATGCCAGATGTAGTTTATCATCGTACCCAGGACAAATCACCTGTGGAACTCACTTCCAACTACTTGCTTTCCATCAACTTTGTTCTTCAAAAATTTAAATGCAATGTCAATCGTTATCTTCTGTCTAATTAATTCCTTTTCTTTTATTGTTCTCTCTCCTTTAGAGTATTTTTTTCTTATAACAGATAACATTCAGTAACACCTTGCATCTTAGTGGCTTATTGCCTTACTTGGGGTGAAATGATTACAAAAAATTATATTCTATCATTACTGATAATAAAATTAGTATCAATGCATTGATTTGGTACATTATGGTAATCCTTTTTTTCTCTCTAATGAAATGTCATCCCCTCCCTTTTCATTCCTACCTTCTCTCTCGCTAATGAAATGTCATCCCCTCCCTTTTCATTCCTACATTCTCTCTCTCTAATGAAATGTCATCTCCTCCCTTTTCATTCCTACCTTCTCTCTCGCTAATGAAATGTCATCCCCTCCCTTTTCATTCCTACATTCTCTCTCTCTAATGAAATGTCATCCCCTCCCTTTTCATTCCTACATTCTCTCTCGCTAATGAAATGTCATCCCCTCCCTTTTCATTCCTACATTCTCTCTCTCTAATGAAATGTCATCTCCTCCCTTTTCATTCCTACCTTCTCTCTCGCTAATGAAATGTCATCCCCTCCCTTTTCATTCCTACCTTCTCTCTCGCTAATGAAATGTCATCCCCTCACTTTTCATTCCCACCTTCTCTCTCGCTAATGAAATGTCATCCCCTCCCTTTTCATTCCTACCTTCTCTCTCTCTAATGAAATGTCATCTCCTCCCTTTTCATTCCCACCTTCTCTCTCGCTAATGAAATGTCATCCCCTCCCTTTTCATTCCTACCTTCTCTCTCTCTAATGAAAAGTCATCCCCTCCCTTTCCATTCCTACCTTCTCTCTCTCTAATGAAATGTCATCTCCTCCCTTTTCATCCCTACCTTCTCTCTCTAATAATAACTTCTTTTTTTTAAATTCTTACCTTCACTCTCTAATGAAATATCTCCTTCCTTTTTCATTCTTTCCTTCTCTTTTGTTATTTATTTCTTTTCCTCTCTCCATTTCCTACATTTAATCTGCATTCATTATTCAATCCAATGTTTTTAATTCTTTGTCATTCCCTATTCCTGTATTTCACCCCTTTCTCCCTCTTTCCTCTTTTCATTTCATCTTGTCATCTCCTACCACTATTCCCCATTTCAGATCTCCCATTTTCATTCCTCTGTTTTCTCCTACTCCTCCTCTACCTTTCTCTCATTTTCTTACTCTGACCCTTACTCCCATCTAAACTCTTCCTCCTGCCTAATATCTACTCCTTTCTATCACTATTACTATCCATCTTGATTGAAAGCAATCAGCAGTCAATTGAGGGTTTTGTAAACCAATCTGTGATTGGCTGCAGCATGGGGTCATAGGTTTGAGCCTACCCCAGGTCATAAAATGTTTGATAAATCTTTTCAAGGCACCTTGTATAGGTTTATCTAAGTTGTGTAGGTATATCTAAGTATTTGTGCTCTCTCTTAACAGATTTATCTCAGAGACAGTAAGGGAATATTGATGGCTTGTCTCTTTCAAATGCAAGAGCCATTAGTTTTAGGTCAAAGAATTTGAGCAAATTCAAGATGATTTGTTAACATGAACAAGCCTGGAACCAGAAGACAAGCATATATCCAAAGTTAATCAAAGACTAAGGAACATGAATGAAGCAATTCACTATAGAATTCAAAACCATCTGTAGAATCTCCATCTATATTCCTGTTGGGCAGGAAGAGCAGTCTATGATATATCAAGGATTAATGTATAAATATTTTCTGAATGTTTGTCCTGAATTCAGAAATTTATTTTACCTGTTCAATATAGTTTTACTGGAGGTCGTAACATTTCATAAAATCTTTACTGTATTCTTGTTCCTATTTTGTTTTTAGTTTTCACTAATGACCTTCCTGATGACATCAGCTTTCAACTTGGTATCTACGCTGATGGCACAACCATTTACTCCTGTCTCGATAGTAAGGCCGATCAGTTCCATAATGTCAAAATGGCAGCTGATGTCCAAAATGACTCAAGTCCGTCATTAACTGAGCCAAAAGATGGCATGTCAATTTTAACACCCACAAAACAGAACTTGTCTCCATTAATTATCTGAGAGACTTTTCTCTATCTTCCATCAGCATGGCTGATGCTAACCTCCAGGAAAGTGAGTCATCACACCTTCTCAAGCTAATGTTCTCAGCTCACATTAAATGAAAAGACTATATTGACTCCACTGCTAAGCCACCTTCTAAAAAATTTGGTTCACTGTATTGTGCAAGACAATATTTCTCTCTGGAATCTGTCATACATATCTATAAGTCTACCATTCATTCATGCTTAGAATATTGCTACCACATATGGTTTGGTGCTCCTGTTATTTACCTTGAGGAACCTTGATAAAATCCAAAGAAGAATCAGCAATCTTATCAGTCTTCATCTGGCAGCTTGGCTTCAGTACTGTGGAATGTCAGCATCTTGATTATGTTGTTATTGTTTCTTTCAGTATCATGTGCTATCCATTTTAGTTGTTGCTGCTATTGGTTTTCCTCAAGAGATGTGGTTCCTGTTCTTTGGTACAGTTCTTTCTTTGTGATTCTGTAGGAATGTTCAAAGGAAGAATGATCTTTGCTCAGACCCTCAGGCTTCACTTGCCCAAAGCCTTTTTTGATCATTGATCTTAGAGTTCAGTTGCATACAGCTGACTGTTTAGGTATTTCTGAGCAGGTTTGGTACCATGAATGATATCAATATGAAAGTCTTGATCTGACAAGAATGTGACTCAACTGAGTTTTCAAGTTGATGCTTTGGCTTTGTAGCAATTTGCAGTATTGTGTGAAACTACCTCTGGCACAGCCTATTCTAGGTTCAATTTCTTTTTCTCCTGTGCTTAATTTGTTATAAATAATCCATATACTGAGATATCTGTTCTGTTTAGTATTTACTAATTCCACATTTTGTATTTTTATGATGGATTCAGGGTAGGTGCCATCGCTGCTTTCATTCCAATTCCAGATTATTGTTTCTGTTCTGGAAAGGTTTATCTTGAGTCCTATTTCTTGGAACCCTTGATAGAGGATGTTGATTTTCTGTTCAAGATCATTCTTATCTCAACTAAGAACACTTAGCCTTGCTCATCATCCATGCATTGGCCTTGGGAGGGAAATCATGATCATTGTCTTCTATTAGTAAAACTCATTTGGGATGTGAGTATGGAATGGTTAAATAGTCAGTGTCCATCACATCATATCTGTGTTTTTAAATGTGTAGGGCATAGTCCAGGAAAAGATTAAATAGACTGGGACTAGCAAAAGTTTGCTTCAGAAAAAGTTGAGCAACGTATTAAGAAACAGGAAATTTTCATTCGAAACAAATAAAAGAGTACTGAAATGTTATGTAATATAACTCCTTCTATATGCCAGTGAATGCTGGACAATCCCTACAAAGCTGAAGAAACACTTGAAGCAACAAAAATTTCATTTGACAAAAGGATGCTGAAAATTCTATGGATGAGGCAATGACAAAGTTCTAGAGACAATGGAAACAAAAAGGGCATTTATGCTTAACATCAGGAAGAAACAGTTGAAATTTCTAGGTCCCATCATGAGGAAAGAGGGCTTGGAAAATCTGATACTCAGAGGACAGATTGAAGGCAAGAAGGATAGTGGAAAACAATGCATAACCTACCTAGCGAGCTTCAGTAAAACAAGGTTTAGGAGAGATAACAAAAAGACAAAATTTATTAAGAGCTACAAAGGACAGGGGGCACTTTAACGTGGTGTAATGATTAGCAAGCTTGTTTTGATAGATCAATTAAGACTAAGTAGTGAGTTTGTTCCTCACTGAGTGGTCCACACTTCTGGCCTTGTGCCACATCTAAGCTACACTTAGATAAACATTTCATCACAATTACTGTATTATGTATACAATAAATCCCGAGCTACAAAAGACAGGAAGTTGTGGAGAGCCATGATCAGCAACATAGATATGGCACATAGAAGAAGTGAGAGCAGGTGAGAGATTTAAGCTTAAAACAGATCTTGAAAACAAGAGCAAATAAGAATAATTATTATATGATTATAGTGAAATCAGTTGCGAGATAAAGAGAGGTTAGATTATTGAGAACAAGCTTAAAGTGTAAAACGATCTTAAAGAAAAATAAGAGCAAACAGTAATACTTATTATATATGCACGGATCTCAATATAAAAGTTATAATTACAAAATAAAAAAGAGAAGAAATCTCAGACCAAATGAGAAAATAATGCCTGACATTTTTTTAAAATTTGGAAATGGAAATATTGCAGAAAATGTCAGTTTAAAAATTGTCAAATTCTACTGCATTTTTAAAAATAGCAGAAAAGATTTTCCTTTTGAATATAAGATTGCAAAAGATGAAATAAAAAAACAGAAAATGGATTCTAAAAATAAAACCATGGACCACAGAAGAAAAAAAAGAATTAAAAGAAAAAAAAAGAAAGAAAACAAATTTAAAAAAAAAAAAAAATATTAAATAAAATTGACTGAAAGCTAAACCTTACAACCTTACAATATTGTTTTTTTCTTTTTCTGTTATTTTTTCATTTTGTTTCTATATTTATATTATTGCTAATATTTTCAGTGACTTGCCATATTCTTAAATCAAAGCAAAAAGAAAAAAAAAAGATGAAAATATTCCTATTTTGGAAAAGATTTTGTTCCATTTTGTTGTTTTGCTAACTTTTTTTATTTTGTGGATTTTGCTCTAAATTCCTTTTGGACATTTATCTTTCATTTTCCAGCTTTCTAAAAAATGGTTGTTTTAAGTTCCTGAATTTTAAACATAATTTTGCTCTCTTTATTCACTTATAGCCTTTTCCCAGTTTTTCCTTTTTTATTTCATAACTAAAATTGAATGCATATTCCTAATACCAATTTATCTAGTTTTCTTTTTTTTTATCATTTCACCTATGATGCAATGGGTTACTGAGTGTTAGAGAATATGAGGAAAAAAAACATTAAGGAAAGAGAGGACAATAAAGGAACAAGAATTAAGAAGACAGTAGATAGCGATTGACATTGCATTTATACTTTTGAACATCAAAGTTGACTGGGAAGCAAGAATCTGGAAAAGAGTTCCACAAGCAAGAAGGGTGATAGAACTATTAGCATAAAACTTACGGTTACATCTAGCCATTTCAAGCATAAAATGATGAGACCTAGCTGCCAATCTAGTATTGCACTTAAATTCATAAAGTCTAGGTACCATAGAGGAAAGTTCATCAGAACAATTACCATGAAAGTATTTATAGAGAAGGTGAGAGAAGAAACTGCTAGCATTGAACTTACAGTTACATCTAGCCATTTCAAGCATAAAATGATGAGACCTAGCTGCCAATCTAGTACTGCACTTAAATTCATAAAGTCTAGGTACCATAGAGGAAAGTTAATCAGAACAATTACCATGAAAGTATTTATAGAGAAGGTGAGAGAAGAAACTGTTAGCATTGAACTTACAATTACATCTAGCCATTTCAAGCATAAAATGATGAGACCTAGCTGCCAATCTAGTATTGCACTTAAATTCATAAAGTCTAGGTACCATAGAGGAAAGTTCATCAGAACAATTACCATGAAAGTATTTATAGAGAAGGTGAGAGAAGAAACTGTTAGCATTGAACTTACAGTTACATCTAGCCATTTCAAGCATAAAATGATGAGACCTAGCTGCCAATATAGTACTGCACTTAAATTCATAAAGTCTAGGTACCATAGAGGAACGTTCATCAGAACAATTACCATGAAAGTATTTATAGAGAAGGTGAGAGAAGAAACTGTTAGCATTGAACTTACAGTTACATCTAGCCATTTCAAGCATAAAATGATGAGACCTAGCTGCCAATCTAGTACTGCATTTAAATTCATAAAGTCTAGGTACCATAGAGGAAAGTTAATAAGAACAATTACCACATACTTATTTATAGAAAATGCAAAGGGAATTGAATTTTGTCAATAATCTCTAAATAAATAGCAGGAGCAGTATTCAAAGGTTCACTTCATAAAGGGTTGATAAGCCATAAAAAAGTAATCAATCAATCCTTGGTAGATGATTGATAAAAAGCAGAAAGAGTGTAGGCCTGAAGCAAGACCGTTTTGAGATGGTTGCTATGATCTCATCAAAGAAGTGTGAGAAAAGACATTGTTAGTAAAGAACTCATATGTTACATCTAGCCATTTCAACTGTAAAACGATGAGATCTTCAACTGCCAATCTGTAATTAAATTTATAAAGTCTTGTTACTGTAAAGGAAAGTTCAGCAGACTAATTACCATGACAGTATTTATAGAAAATAATCAGCGATGCTAGCTTATAGTGGTGAGAAAGTAACTGAAGGTGAGATGCCAGGTCAGGACGAATAACATGGCAGATTTTTTATTCATTCATTTTCAAATTATTTATAAACTCTTTGCAGATTATTTAAAGCCAGAAAATATATTTTAGATTGTAAGATTGTTTTTGCAAATAATAATGGTTTAGGCATACAAATCTTACTAATTAACCCATAGCTGGGAGGAGAAGAGGTGGATTTATATTTTTCCCAATGGTAATTGCACTTAAGTGAATATAACGAACCCAACAAGAATTGGAACTCAGCTCCCCGATTAACAATTCCAAGCCGTTATCCACTACACCACCCGCACATCGAAGCTTACAGCACCTGGTATTCCCAACTGGTAACTCATCTAGATACTGACCAGGCTCTTAGCTTCAGTAATTGTTAGCTCAAAAACGAACTTCAATCTATTGTTAACTGAGGCAAGTTTGTTAATTTTAACAGCTCCAAAACAAAAATGCTCCTGTTTAATCATATAGAACAAAACTTTTTTGTCATCCATCAGCATGGCTGATGCTAACCTCCAGGAGAGTAACTCACTTTGCCTTCTTGATCTCACATTTTTCACTAACGTGAAGTAGAAAAATTATATTGAATCAATTAATGGGTGTTCTGATCTAGTGACATTATTATTATTGATAAATAAAAAAAAAAAAATAAAATAATAATAATAATAATAATAATAATAATAATAATAATGAATATTATGAATAAAATAAAATAAAACAAATAACATTAAAACTTTGTTTAAAATAAATTAAATAAAACCAAAAAGCAAAATAAATGTTCGCCCAGAACACAACAGAAATATTACCAACCATTGGAGGGTCAAGATGTCCAACTTCTCTCTCCAGGACATTGCTTGTTATAATATGAAGTAACTTCTTCATTTTATCAAATGCAACCATAAAACACTTGTATCTAAAAATACACAAACACAGCAGTACACAAAAATAAATAAATTGTATGATTTTAATTTACAATTTAACATGTTTTAATGTTATATCTGTGTATGTTCTTACCCTATGTGAACACAAGGATATCCGGGCTGGTATGATGTGAGTGACCCCACACTGGTAGGAAATTAATTTTACTATATTGTGCTAAAGAAATTTTCTTGCCAGAATCTATCTTACATCATTCTAAGTCTGTAGATGACATCAGACATTTATATATTCAAAATTCCTTTAAACATGCAGGTGAAATGATTTATTTTACAGTTATGGACATTTTATACTCACCTGGAACCATTTATATTAGCCTTTTGTTCATATATTTCTCCCTTTCTTTCTTTTCTTCTCTGATTTTATTAATAAATTTTACTAATAAATTTGTATTTTAGTCATGTTTCCTATTTTATCTCCTCCTTATATTTTCTTGCAGCACAAATTGCATTTTCTTTGTCAAGCAACATTTTACCAACATATTTTTCAGATGATATGTTGGACAAAATGGATCTCTAAAGAAAGAATGCAATTCTGCATTTTTAAATTTGTACATGTATAGATAGATAAAGTGACAACTGGAGAATCTGAGCATTGAACCTGGTAACACTTGCATGCTAAGCAAGTGCTCTACCATCTGAGCTAATTCCCTGTATACAATTTAGGCTCTACTTTTGTATAGAGCACTGTTTTTTAAAAAATAAAAACAAAAATAATAAAGTACTTTGGATTATTTACCTAACGTGCTCTTTCCTATTGCGTGCGTGCGTGTGTGTGTGTGCAAATATATAGAAAAATAGGAAAGAACATATATATAGTTTATATTAATAAATACACATTCACCTATGTTTGTAGTACAAATTAAAGAATCATGACCTCTCAAGTATTCCAACATAAGGCGATTGTTTCGCTTATTACAATTGTTTTTTTTAAATAATGGGAATCAAGAGAGGAAGACTAAATTATACTCAGATTAAAAGCTCAAAGATAATATAAAGCCAATATATTATCTGGATGCAAATGAAAAATATGGAAGGAGATAATGGAAAAAAATATCTGCTTATCTGCACATGCATGTTATGATATGGATATATAGCTGCTAATATCTTGTTATTTAATTTATATTCACACTTTCCGGATAAGTTGTTTTGTTTGTCAGTAAACATGCCAAAATTCAAATTAACTTTTATTTTATAATATTTCTTTCTTCTCAAGTTCTTTCCATATTATTTAACAAAACATGTTTGGGAGGCATCATGCTGCAAAAATACACCTTATTTACAGGGTGTGATGGATAAATTGTGGTTTAAATTACGCAAGAATTAAAATAACATGTACATCTCATTTTCACAGATATATTTATAAGTTACATAAAAATATCTTGAAATACTAAAGAGTAAATTTATTCAATAAAACCACGACTGGCTTCAACCACTGCCTCCGGATGACATCGGAATCTACTGCAAAACTCTTCTGGACGTACTCCTTGTTTCAGCTGGTGATTGTTGCCATAATACTTGCCTTCAGTTCATCTTTGTGTTATAAGGAGTTTCATGGTCTTTTTCTCAACTGTGCCCCAAATATAATTTGGCCAGAGATAAGGAGTGATGCAGACATGAATGGGTTCAACCTCCTCAAGGCACTTGAGGTAGGCCTCCATATTCAGTCTGAGTCCATCACCAAAAAATTCAGGAGTTCTTTTCGTATCAGAGGCAGTTATATATTCTCTACTTCTACTTCTTATGGATGGCAGTTGCAATAAAAAGCAAGAGAAATGAAGATGAAAGAAATACTAGTGAAAAATGAATAATAATTGACAATGCTTCATCTAAGAAGGCTAACCAGCAGGAGTCATTCAAATTTAGCCATATAGCTATATTCTCTACTTCTACTTCTTATGGATGGCAGTTGCAATAAAAAGCAAGAGAAATGAAGATGAAAGAAATACTAGTGAAAAATGAATAATAATTGACAATGCTTCATCTAAGAAGGCTAACCAGCAGGAGTCATTCAAATTTAGCCCTATAGCTATATTCTCTACTTCTACTTCTTATGGTTGGGAGTTGCAATAAAAAGCAAGAGAAATGAAGATGAAAGAAATACTAGTGAAAAATGAATAATAATTGACAATGCTTCATAAGAAGGCTAACCAGCAGCAGACATTCAAATTTAGCCATATAGCTATATTCTCTACTTCTACTTCTTATGGATGGTAGTTGCAATCAAAACTTTATTCTCAATTTCTAAATAAAATTCTAAAATAATAGTATTAAAAATTTGCATGTTATTTTTTCCCTTATTCATCTTTCGTGCTTCTGCTATAAAAACGAGGTTAGTCTTGAGGCAGTCATGCTATAATATTTGTCATCAATGACATTGCAAGTTTACTCAGACTTTGTAAATGTTCCCCTTTCTTGTCTTCAAAAATAACTCTCATGGCCCGAAGTAGATCTGCTGATATATGAATATGCAAATCTATGAATGTTGTGACACTTTAAGGCTTCAAATCCAATGGATCAAGATAGAAAAGATAAAAATATCAATAAAGATGATGAAGAATCATCCGAAATAAATTCAGCACGGTTGTAATTGATATTTTCTTGTCAGGCTTTTTATTCCGACTTTTTTTCAAGATTCATGATAAATCTTGCAATTCTGAAAATATCTAACCTTTCTTAATAAATAAAAAAATGATTCATCTATATATATATATATATATATATATATATATATATATATATATATATCTATATTGTACATGTAGTTCTGCATTATATATAAATATATAGATATTTATATGGTTATAGATAAACATATATATATATATATGTATATATGATGAAAGTAAATATGTTTGTTTATATATATATATATATATATATATATATATATATATATATATATATATATATGTATACATATATGTATATAATACATGTAGATATATATGTAGTATAGTTATAGATAGATAGATAGATAGATAAATAGATAAATAGATATGCACACATTAAATTGCCTTTAAAAATAATTGAAATCCTTGTCTTTACAAGCTCTTTGGCATGACCGTCAGTTTTGAAATATACAGCATCTGAAGATGAATATATATATATATATATATATATATATATAGAGAGAGAGAGAGAGAGAGAGAGAGTGAGAGAGAGAGAGGGGGAGGGAGAGAGAGGAAGCACGGTAGAGCAATGGATAGCAGCTTGGATTGAGGAATCAGAGAGCCAAGTTCAAATTCCAGTCCAATTATATTCACGTGGGAAAAGGTGTGAATCCTCTTCTTCCTCCAGCTATGGGTAAATATCAGGACAGACTGGGTTCTATAGCCTGGGATGGCAACTGGTCTAGGAGGGCAACTCTCAACTCAAATCCTGTGGAGGATCGTTTGGGGGCCTTGTGGCACCTAGTGAACCAGGTCTCGATATTCGGCCCTTCGAAAAATGCGGTTGGTACTGCACAAAGCCTTCACCGCTATAATCAAATCATATGTGCAGGTGTCTGGCAGTCGGTTCCTATAAACTGAGCTACTTGACCATCATACATCGAATTCAATGGGAGAGTTGAGTATATATATATATATACATATTCTGTGTAAAATACACTTCATGAAGTGCTGGAGGGGGTGTTGTCATTAGATTTTTAATTGGGATATATATGTATATATTTTACATAAAATAAGCAACTCCTGATGCAGTGGTAATTTTTAGTTGTGGTTGGCCACTTACCACAGCAAATCTATTTAGAAATACATGTATATATATATATAGAAATAATGCATCTATCTATCTATCTGTATATATATATATATATATATATATATGTGTGTGTGTGTGTGTGTGTGTGTGTGTGTGTATGTGTGTGTATTTAGGCAGCATCTCTTCATTCAAACATGTATCATTGAATAATATAGACATATTTTGCCTACTTATTTTTATACTGATCCTTTTCAGTTGTCTAATCAGATTCTTGATGTTCAGATGAAATTCACTAAGGAAGGTGCCGTAGTTTTTGTGAACCCAATTACTTTCAATCATTTCTAAGATCATCTTCAGGAATGAATTACAAAGACAAATTTATTGTAACTGTAATAAAATCTGCATTCCATTGTGATGGTGATTTTTAAAAACACACACGAACACAGTCTGTTATAATACATATATATATAATACATGTGTATATAATGCATGCACACACACACACACACACACACATACACACACACATATATATATATGTATATATGTAAAATTCTAACCATTTGGCCATGTGCCCATAAGTCACGGGTTCAAATATTCAATTTGTCACGGAGGTGTCTTCTTGATATTATCAGTTTTTGGGAGGTGATCACGCCTTTGGAAAGTTCCTGAAAAACTTGTGAGCAAAATTGGGTAGACGGAACTCATTGGGAGTTATTGATTGTTGTGTTAACGCAAAGTCAGAAGTCATCGTGACTGAGTGTTTAAACATGCTGGCCTTGTTCAGAATGTTGATCTCACTAGATGACATGCTTTCTCCCAGAAACTGTAACTGAGGTCCACTCAGCATAGCTCTGCAGTATAAACCGCAGTTAGGCTCTGTGGGTGTTGAACAAACACAAAATGTGCCTGAATCTTTTTTTATATATATAAGATACATATATACACCCTGATGCAAATTAATTGAAACAACTGCTTTAGTTACCTTTCTTTCACTATGCGGTCAGTTTTAGACCCACTTGACTCACAGGGTGTAATTGATTTCTATTTTTTCCTCAGATCAGGTCATTTGCAGTAGTGTGCAGTAATATGAATCTGTTTTCGGGGTGTATGATGAAATTTGTTTGGCCTTGAAAAATATTGCATCATCTGTGATTACATCAGATTTTTATCACACCCAAACATTATTGTCTCGACTATTGATTAGTTGTCCTACGGCCATTGTCTGTGATGAATGTTACTCCAAGGATGTGTACAAAAATTATAATGCTGCATGAATACACTGCAAGCCTTGCAGAGAGATTGTGGAATGTACGATGAAGGAGAAGCTTGTCATCACCATTACAGACTTGTGGTACCATGACCAAAAAAAAAAAAATGAGGACTGCTCTAAATTAGTGGATTCCATTGCATCAAAGAGCTTCTGGAATTCATTTTGCTTCAGTTAATTTGCACAATGGTGTATTTATAATATATATATGTTTTAAAATTAGTATATAGAAATCCCGTCAAAGTTTTTAAGTTTTGACAATTGAAAACATTTCAAGAAAATAGATTTGTTCGCCATTCAAGCCTTGATCAGATCCAAAAACAGAAGAATGAAATGCATATGTGTGTATTTTTGTGTATACTTAAATCATGAATCTTAGAACTTTTACCCTAAGCTGGCATTTCTCGTAATTACAGAAGAAAGAAATTGAGGCACTTTTAAAAAGGTTGTTAATATTTATTCTAGTATCTTTCCTTTACCCTTAGTTTGCATTGAAAATTGTTAATGTATTTCCTGGTCTTTTTCTGTTGAATTAAAGACAAATCTTTTTCTCATTATCAGACTGACTCAAAAGCGAAAAATTCATTTAGCCTTTTCTGAAATAAATCCAAGGCAAATCCTCATAGAATCCTACAGAATAGTTTGAAAGTAAAATATTTGTTTTTTGGTTTATTCATGCATTTTCTGTGTCAACAGTGAGTGAATTTCTTATTTTTTATGTAAAGATTCAGATACAAATAAAATGTATCTGTAAAAACAATATAAATAAAATTACTGACAAGAGGAAAACTTTTTATGCCAATGCATTTTATTCTTTGACAAACTTTATCAAGGATGCTAATTGATGTAATTTTTTACCCTACTTAACAAAAGTAAGTTATTGCTCTTGATTTGTATATGCAATTAATATTTATTTATTTTCTTCTATTTTTATTTTATTGATTTAATTTCTTTATTTTTAATTTTTAGAGATTATGACTTAACCACTTCCTTTTAATTTTTAAAACATTTTATGCTCATGCCTAAGTATGTTGCCTTGAGAAAGGTGCATTTTCTTTAAGAAAGAAGGTATTTTTTTTAAATCCAAGGCATAAGTTTACATTTTGGCAAGATTCAATAATTGCACTTTCAAGTTATTTTCTCTTCTAATATATACAGCATTTTTAAGATTAAAATTATTTCTGTGTATGACTAATGTATTGGATAAACTGCTCTCACAAACAAATGTACACAAAAACATTAAAATCAAAAGAAAATGGTTGAATCCATCAACACAGATTAATGAAATATTCTCCACACGTGACATTAACTGACGTCATTTTCAGTTAACAATATGAAAATAGCGTTTCCTACATTCCAGTTGCTAAGAACACTCTGTTTTTTGTTTTTATTAATTTTCTTTGTTTGATTAAATTCATTTCGTTTCTTGCTTTGTAAAAGTCCGCATTCGACGAAACGTGTCAGCAATTACTGTTTTCTTATTGTCATAAACTGTTGTGTAGATCTAAGTTCATAAATACATTTTTTTAAATTTCTGCAAGTTTCACCAATATATTGTAATCAACAGCTGTTACAGTTTTTTTTTAGATATGCATACTTCAGAATTATTGCTGTAAGGACATCTTTTCTCTATAATAGTTTTGGATGTAGTTGTCATTACTTTAATATTAAGATTGATATATTATTTTGAATAGTAGATGTTATGGAGTTGGTAGACGATATTATGTTTATTTTTATCTAACTTATTATTATTGTTAGCCTTTACCATGCTAATTTCTTTCTAGAGTTGTCTCCCCTGCCACTGCATTTTTTTAAGGCTACAAAAACGTGAACACCTACTGTTTTAAATTTTTTGTAACTTTCTTTGTATTATCCTTATAGATTTTAATTTTTGTGCACTAAGAAAAGAATGAATGAGTAATATTTTGATGTAATGCATAACGTTTTGTATGCATTACATCGACGTTGAAAACAAAAAAAATGTAAACATGAAATAAAAAATGTGAAATAAAAAAACAAATAGATTTAAAAATACGTAAAGAATTCAACATAAATTTAACTTTTATTACTACTTGTGGAGTTCTGGGGGTGCAACAAGAAACAACATTGCTAAGAAAGCTTTCATTTCATAAAAACAAGTGATGTATTTCCTCATGTTTACATACGAAAAGACACAAGCATTTGTTTGCTCTTTCTTTTACCTGACTCATATTTATTTGTTTCGTTGACAAATAAAGTTATTATTTTTTCATTAAATAGACAAAATAATTCACCTTCAGAAAGGCTATCAGTTATATCGATGGTCACCAGTAGCATCCATAAAATTAGTCAGGCATGGATGATAGTAGCTGCTAGAGTAGCAACGGGAGAGAATTCTGTGGTGACTATTGTTGCCTGCAGTGTGGTAAAGGTTGATATAATATAAAACTGTATGCTGCCCTGTGTTCGATTATAAGGAGATCTGCATGCTGGAAAAAAGCGAAACCAACTGTTGAAGATCTAAGACAATGCAGGACATTGAGGCAATCTGACTGCCATTCTACAATATTCCTGCAGTAAAGATTGAACTGTTACACCACACCAGATGCTGCTCATAAAAGGACTCAATTTTGATGAAACAGGGCGCTACCATTATCTTGTGAGATAAAGGAATGCCTACTACTATTATAAATACAGCAGTCATTTTTCTGTTCCTAAGAAGGTATGAAAAGTAAGGGATAATGGTTCTGCTATACTCGCCCATTTATTATTCCCTGCCATTTTTATTAATTAGTAACAGGGAAAAGCATAAGAAAATTTGGATTCATGCCTTTCCAACAATTATTCGAGGAATATGCGTTTTGTAATGTCAATGAACACTCATTTGACACTTTTGTGATGCCAATGAATACTCATTGTCACTTTTGTAATGCTCGTTGTAGTAGAGACTTTGTAATCGCAGATACAACTATAGTACGCCATTGAAAAATGCTGGTGTCAGTTGCCATCAATTAGCACTTGTACTTATAGTACTTGCTTGATAATACTTGCTCAAATAGTAATCCGTATAGTGATCCGAATAGAGAAATAGTATAATGAATAGAATAGAGAATAGCAGCTCATATAGTATAGAGGATAGACTAGAAATAACGATCTGTATAGTAAAGAGGATAGAATAGAAATGTGATCAATTAGCTAAAATTCATACAATAAAGTTCTGAATGATGAAACACATCACAAGTTAATTTTTTACACTTTGTCATACAATTTCTCCATATATATATATGGAGAAATTGTATGACAAAGTGTAAAAAATTAATATATATATATATTTATTTATATATTCACATGGATTGTTCACACTAAACTGACTACACTTTAAGCCCCTCCACCATCCTCAAACGACATCGTGAGGTCAGTATATCAAAATATAAGTTATGGATAAAGTATGGATTGAAATCTGACAGGTTAGAACACCATAACTTATACAAACGGTGCTTAGCAAGTGAAGCCTGCTTAACCAATGAAAATCAAACAACACAAAAATAAAAATAACAGAATATATTTTTCTTCGTATCTCATTCAATGATGAAGCTTTAATGAAAGTAAAACATGTTAGAATTATAAACGTTTTTTTATATATAATGAGGTCAGTATATCAAAATAGGTCAACACTCTCTGCCTTTTCCTACTCTCTAAATAAAATAGCAATATCTCTTGATTTTAACTCGGAATATATATATTTTTCCCATTTTATTTGTGATTTGTTTATAGGTCTTGAAGATTGAGAGCTGCACTTTTTTTTAAAGCTCTCATGAAATAAAAATTATTGCCTATGGGATTATTTTTAAGTGTTTGATATTCTTTAATTAATAATAATTTTGCTCTGTCTTTTGACATAGAGCTCTCCCTGAATTTATATCCTCCTGGAAATTCCATATGGATTACCATACTATATCATTACTATATATATATATATATATATATATATATATATATATATATATATATAAACATATAGTATTGAATGTTAAAGACAACATAGTCTTGCATATTTTCTTTTGAATTTTCTCATATTCTCTAATGAGACTTTTTATTTGAAAATGATTTACATGTTTAAAAGAAAAGTTGCTGCCAGATTACATATATATATATATATATATATACAGATGTATAGTATAAGATGACAATTGGAAAAAGTCTTAGTTTTTGCCGACACATTTTATCTTCCGACTTTTTCAAGGCAAAAATGAAATTGAAATGTTTTGGTTATTATAGTTACATTACAAAATCCAAATTTTAAAAAAGAGATGCTGGGAATTTAACTATATATATATATATATATATATATATATATATATATATATATATATATATATATATATATATATATATATGTAAATGTTTACATATGTATGCACAAAATATATAATATAATAATAATAATAATATTGGTTGGTTATTCATTTCTAAGGACACCTAATTGCTAATGCAACATGCCAATGCCTGTTGGAGATGCCAGCCATTTTGTATTTGTTCAACCCCTTGGGTTTATCCTGCAACTATACAAAGGGAACCTTTCTTAGACTTTCTTTCTTAGACTTTCTTTCTTAGAAAGAGCACATCATCTGGCATAATCAGCAGTTTGAACAAGACCAGTACAAACAAACTCTCAGTCACGATAACTTCTTACATTATGCTAGTACAACTATAAATGGCCTCTAAACTGTCTTTTCATTTATCTAATTTCACTCACAAAGCTTGGGTCAATCTGTAGTGTGAATTTTCAGACACTTTACTTTCCAAAGGTGCCACATGCTGGTATTACCTCCCCAGGCCAACAATATCAAGAAGTTTCATTAAAAGAGTCTGACAGTGAACTTGGAGTTTTTTTTTTTTTTTTTTTTTTTAATCATATCACCCCAAGCAAGGCCGGAGGCCACTATCATTCAAGGGGTTAAAGAAGGGTTGGAGGAAGAGCAGATAGGAGTGGCAAGGGAGGGGATGTGGAGAAAGAGAAAGACAGTGGGTCGATCAAGGCAAGGGGGCCACAAAAGATCCGGAGCGAGAGCAGATAGGAATGAAAAATGAAAGGATGTGGAGAAGGGAAGTGGATAGATCAAGGCAACTGGAGATGTCAATTGACGCTACACTTAAACCGTTGGAGATTGTATTTGTCAGGGAAACAGTAATAGGGAAGGGAGTTCCATAGGCGAGATGTGTGAGACATGAAGCTATTGGAGTAGAAGAGACGTCTACATCTAACAGTTTCCACGGTGTAGGGGTGGGAGCGGGATGCCAGCCTCGTTGGGTGTTTAAATTCACGAGGCCCGGGGACAAGCGAACGCAACTCCTCAGAGTAATTACCGTGGAAGTACTTGTAAAAAAGGCAGAGCGAGGCAACATCGCGTCTGTGAGAGAGCGACTGCAGACGAGATGACAGATCAGGGCCAATCACGTTGCCTATCCGTCTCTGGATCCTATAAAGAACCCCGAGGCAAACAGCAGGGGCCCCAGACCATATATGGCAGCAATACTCCATGCAAGGGCGAATGGTCGATTTATAGACTTGAAGGATCGATTCCGGGGAGAAAAATTTCCTGGCTCGGCACAGAGAACCAACTTTCTTTGCGGTGGCTGATGCAACTGACTCAATGTATTTGTTCCATCTCAGATCAGCAGACAGCGTGAGACCGAGCAGCCGCAGGGAGGAGCTCTCGAGAAGTTGGTCATCAGACATTCTAATGGGATGCAGGGATGGATCCTTGTGGTGGTTGATAATTTTTTTTTGTGTTCTTATACGTTTCTTCTTTTCTGGACATAAATTAACTGAATGTATGTATTGTTTTATGTATGTATCTAGAAATATAAGAATGTTTTATTTTCCAAACATGGTCAGCACGTTATGGCCATGCCCATAGTTGATGTTATTAAGTGTCGGTTTTTACTTTTTATTTAATTTTATTATCAGCCAATTTCTATGTAATTAATGTCCAGAAAAGAAGTTCCTTTTCTGTTGTTTTCAATGAAACTTGTATAAAAGTGGGAGTGTTGCCCAAACAAAATTTTATACACACATATATATATATATATATATATTATAATTATTTTTTATAAATATGATTCCTTCGCTACATAAGAGTTCTCGTGTTTCAAAAACAGGAGGCAAAAACTTCAATATAATTATTAAAATTAAATTGAATTAAAGTATCAAGCTCTGTTTCATCCTCAAGCAAAAGTGGAACCAAAAATTTGACTTGAGGATGAAACAGAGCTTGATACTTTAATTCAATTTAGTTTTAATAATTATATTGAAGTTTTGGCTCCTGTTTTTGAAACATGAGAACTCTTATGTAGCGAAGGAATCATATTTAAAAAAAATAATTATAATTTAGGCTCTACTTTGGCATTGAGCACTGCTTTTTAAAAATAACAAAAATACTAAAGAACTTCGGATTATTTACCTAATGTGTTCTTTCCTAATTTTCTAAATATTTGCACACACACACACACACACATACACATATATATACAGTGTAACCCGGATATAAGAGAAACCCGGATATAAGATATATTTTATCTGATCCCAAATTAGAGCCTGTGTTAATAAAACAAAATAGACCAAACCCGGATATAAGAGACTTATTATCCGGTCCCGACAACTCTCTTATAACCGGGTTACACTGTATATATATATATACAGTGTAACCCGGATATAAGAGAGTTGTCAGGACCGGAGAAGAAGTATCTTATATCCGGATTTCTCTTATATCCGGATTTAATCTATTTTGTTTAGGTAAGTATGGCTCTAATTTGGGAGCAGAGAAAATCTCTCTTATATCCTTGTTTCTCTTATATCCGGGTTACACTGAATATATATATATATATATATATATATATATATTTATGTAACTACAAATGTTATGCGGATACTCGTATTTGGATTCACTTATTTCATTTTTATTTTAGACAGTGCATATTATTACATCTGTCAGCCTGTGTATTCAAGAAATCTTAATGAAGAAAATATGCTCTCCAGCAAGGATCAAACCTTTATTCCGTTGTAAGAGAAACAATGAATCAATCAGGCATGACTTATAACTCGACTAGGATGAACATCACAGTTTCATGTTCTTTATTAAGATTTCTCAAATACGCTGGCCAATAGATCTGATACACACTGTTTAATGTAGATATAAAAATGAGATATCCTTCAAACATGAGTATTCGCTATAATAATGTCTGAAGTAATAAAAATGTTGTATTGAAAATAAAATCCATTAATTCTTCAGAAAAATATTTTTACATATTTATGTACAAAAGAGGACAATCAAAATAGGGGATTATGATGAAAAATAAATATTGCTTTGGTAAATTAATGTTTTTTTTCAATCATTATAATATAGATGTATTGGATATCAGAATATTATTATTATTATTATTATTATTATAATTATTACTATTATTATTATTACTATTATTATTATTATTATATATGTATAAAGATAAAAGACAATTGAAAAACTGTATTATTAGCCGATGCATTTCGTCCAATGTTGACTTTTTCAAGGCAAAAACGGAATGAATTTATTGAAAACAATATATCGGAGAAACAAGCAGAAATTTAAAAATTCGCATCTATGAGCACAAAAGAGACTTTCACAAATAACAGTCTAACCAATGCGCTGGTCATACATAGAAATAAATTCAACCACAATTTTGATTTTAAAAATGCTACACTCAAAGAAAAAATGTCCAAGAACAGAAGAGTGTAGTAGGTTTCAGTTTCAAAAGTGAAGTTTATTGTAGGTTCAACGTTGTTAAGTTTGGAGAGAAGACCTCACAAAAAACAACTTAGCTAATGCACAGAAATAAATTCAAAAACAATTTTGATTTTAAAAATGCTATATTCATAAAAGAAAAAACTCACTCAGAAGGGAAATCCTTGAGAGTGCCGCCATTGAATATTACCCAAATATTAATCTACGTCCAGGTTTTTTCCCAATATCAACTTTCCTAACAGAATTACTACTCTCCCAAGCAAACATACGAAATCCTTGAGAGTGCTGCAATTGAATATTACCCAAATATTAATCTACGTCCATGTTTTTTCCCAATATCAACTTTCCTAACAGAATTACTACTCTCCCAAGCAAACATACGAAATCCTTGAGAGTGCCGCCATTGAATATTATCCAAATATTAATCTACGTCCAGGTTTTTTCCCAATATCAACGTTCCTAACAGAATTACTTCTCTCCCAAGCAAACATACACAACTGTATCAAGAAATCAAAAGAAAACAGTTGAATTCATCAACACAATAGAAACAATTTTCTACAGATGAAAGTACTTGACGTTGAGAATATTCATTCAGTTGACAATATGAATACAATAGTGTTTTATAAATTCTCCTAGTTACTAAGGTCATTTTGTTTGTTGCTAATAATTACTTTGTTTTCAATAAATTCATTTCGTTTTTGTCTTGAAAAAGTCCACATTAGACAAAACGTGTCAGCTAATAATACAGTTTTCCTATTGTCTTTTACCTTTATATATATTGTCTTTTTCTACAGGTTAACTCTGAGTAATTTTTTATATTAGATAGATAGATAGATAGATAGATAGATAGATAGATAGAATATGAGTATTGGAATTCAAGCATAAAAATGTGTATGCATCTATGAATGTGAATATTTGTGGTAAAACATGAATGCAAATATATTACATAACTGGACAGACATCAAGGAAACATGAAAACATCCTATACATTTGATTTAAATTCTATGTAGACACCATAAACTCATCTACACAAATATTTATTAACAAAAATATTAGTAAATGCATTTTCATATGAATTCATTTTATCATTATTTACTATGTTATATTTATATATTATTATATGTTATCTTAGTGGCTTTATTGCCTTGCTTGGGGTGAAATGATTAAAAAAATATATGCTATCTTTACTGATAATAAAATTAGTAGCAATGCATTGACATGATACATGATGGTAAACTTATTCCTCAGTAACATTTACATAAGTTCTTGAACATCGGTAAGCAGAGCTGGCGAGTCAAGTTCAAATTCTAGCCCTGCCTCTTGCATTCACTTTTGCACAATTGTCATCACAAACGGCATGAATCCATATTTTCATCTCTTAATTTAAATATCTTAAATGTCCAGTAAGTTTTTTAAGAGTGGACACCAGAATCCAAAGGTGCATTGACATAGATAAAGAAGCCTTCCCAAATCTAAGCAAAATATTAAGAAACAGGAAAATTTCATTAGAAACAAAGAAAATAGTGCTGAACTGTTATGTAATATCAGTTCTTCTATATGACAAGATGAGACATGAGGCAAGAGAGATGTGGTTCTACAGAAGGATGCTGAGAATACCATGAAAGGAATATGTTAGCATTGACAAAGTTTTAGGGAAAATGTAAACAAGAAGAGTAATTTTCTCGACACATAATGAGAAAAGAGGGCCTCAAAAATAAGATACTCTCAGGACAGATTGAAGGATAGAGGAAAACAATGCATAACATACCAAGCAAGCTTGACTAAATGAATGGTGAAACAAGATTTAGTAGAGATTAGAAAAAGACAAAATTTATTTAGAAGAAGAAGGGGCATATTCTTTTCTATACAAAGAGAAATGATGGATAACATGTCGTGAATAACTTCTGTGTGTGTGTGTGTGTCATCTTTGATGATTTTTTATATCTATCCTATTTTGACAAGTAAAAGATCAAATTCTGAGCCAACATTCTCAGGGAAATTAACAACCCCACACTTACAAAGATCTGTCTTAAATTTTTCATGATCAACACAATTCTGTTCAAAGACTTTCTTTCCATTTTGGATGGCTTTTCTTCAGGTTAAATAATCCCGAGCTAGGGTTTCCTGGTCATCTTGTATGATGATGGCCTTTTGCAACCTTTGTGCTGGTCTTTTTTCCTTCAATAAAAAACATTATACAGAAACTGCTGAGGTATTCTATCATGCTTCATCATGACCACACGATTGCAACTAGTGCTGAAGTATGAAAGACTCTGGACTGACTGTTGTACAAACCAAAATACATAGATAGATATGAAAAACCAATGCAACCAGGACCGTTGAAATAGTTTATACATTTAGCAGAAGGATGTGTTGGGGAGCTATCTCTGAGTCAGAAGTGGTTACCATAGTTAATTCATTACAGAAGTTCTTTACTGGAATTCTGAAAAACAGAGTTTTAGATAGATAGATAGATAGATAGATAGATAGATAGATAGAAAGATACAAATGAACAAAGTGAAGTTGATAGAGAAAAATAGAGTGATGTAGATAGATAGATAGATAGATAGAAGGAAAACATCCAGAGAGAAAGAAAAACAGATTAAGATAGATAGATATGAAGGAAACGTTTAGGGAGAAAGAAAGAAACAGATAGATACATAGATAGATAGAGAGGTAGAGTGATAGAGAGATAGAGAGACTGATAGTAGGAAAACCTCCAGAGAGAATGTAAAACTGAATAAGATAGATAGATAGATAGATAGATAGAAGGTGAACACTCAAAGAGAAAGAAAATAACAGATTAAGGTAGACTAGAAGGAAAACATTCAGAGAGAAAGAAAGAAACAGATTAATATCGATAAATACAGGGTGCGATCGGCAAACTGTCGCCATTTCATATTTTTAATTTCACAAAAGTGCATTGTTTGTTTTTGATTTTGTCAACTGCTCAGTATAGTAGGGTCAGTTGGGCAACATCAATGAGAAAAAGATCACCATGATGCAATTCACTCTGAAAGAAATTTGCAAAAAAGCATCCTATACTGCTTGGCACTTTTGCTGGATGCTCTAATATGAACATTTCCGAGTGTTTGGGTGTCAATCTGAAGGAACTGCAGAGGATTCGGAAAGACTTGGACGAGTCTAATGGTGATTACAAAGGTACAGCATCTTGGAAAACTTATTCTGATCATTCTGATAAGAAAAGAACTTCTGAATTTGTTGATGTAAGCCACAGATTCAACACTGAGCCCTACATCAAATGCCTTGGGGAGGGACTGCTGCCCTGGGTCAAGAGGGTGGCTACTGGAAGACCCTATGTCTGGCAACAGGACTCTGCACCATGCCACACAAGCAGGAGAACCCAGTCATGGATGTCAGACAATTTCTGTGACCACGTCAACCGTTACATCTGGCCACCTAACTCCCCAGACTGCAACCCCCTTCATTATTATGTGTGGGGCGCAGTTGAGCGAGAGACCAACAAAACTCCTTGTAACACCAAAGATGAACTAAAGGCAAGGATTATGGCAGTATTCATCAACTTAAATAATGAGACCGTCCAGAAGAGTTGTAGGAGATTCCAATGTCACCTGGATGTTGTTGTTGAATCCAATGGTGATTTTATTGAATGAATTTACTCTCTAGTATTTCAAGATATTTTTGTGCAATTTTGGTTACAATGAGACGTCAGTGTTATTTTATTATTTTTGTAATTTAGACAACAATTTATCCATCCCTCTTTTAGATGAATAGAAGTAAAACATTCAGAGTGAAGGAAAGAAACAGGTGATGATAGATATGAATAAAGTGAGGTAGATAGATAGATAGATATGAACAGACTGAGATAGATACATATGAACAGAGATAGATAGATAGATAGATATGAACAGACTGAGATACATAGATAGATAGATAGATGGATAGATAGATAGATAGATAGATAATGAACAGACTGAGATAGAGCGATATGAACAGAGATAGATAGATAGATTGATAGATAGATAGATATGAACAGACTGAGATAGATAGATATGAACAGACTGAGATAGATAGATAGATAGAGAGATAGATAGATATGAACAGAGTGAAATGGAAAGATATGAACAGAGTGAAAAAAATAGATAGATAGATAGATATGAACAGAGTGCAATAGATATGAACAAAGTGAGATAGATATGAACAGACTGAAGTAGATAGATAGATAGATAGATAGATAGATAGATAGATAGATAGATAGATATGAACAGAGTGAGATAGATAGATAGATAGATAGATTGGAAAAGATTGAGATAGATAGATAGATAGATATGAACAGAGTGAGATAGATAGATAGATAGATAGATAGATAGATAGATAGATAAATTGGAAAAGATTGAGATAGATAGATAGATAGATATGAACAGAGTGAAGTAGATAGATAGATAGATATGAACAGAGGGAAGTAGATAGATAGATAAATATGAACAGAGTGAAGTAGATAGATAGATAGATATGAACAGAGTGAAGTAGATAGATAGATATGAACAGAGTGAAGTAGATAGATAGATAGATATGAACAGAGTGAAGTAGATAGATAGATAGATAGATATGAACAGAGTGAAGTAGATAGATAGATATGAACAGAGTGAAGTAGATAGATAGATAGATAGATAGGAAAAGATTGAGATAGATAGATAGATATGATTAAACTCAGATACAGGCAACAAATTCTAGTTCTACTGAGGAATGCTAAGAATGCCATGTAAGGAATAAATGAGAAACAAAGCAATTTTAAGGTAAAGACAAGCGAAAAGGATACTTATACCAAGAAAGTGGCAGTTGAAGTCTCTGGGATGCATAATGAGAAAAGTGGGCTTATAGAATTTTATGGGTAGTGGGAAACAGTGAGTAACATGCCTAGTGAGCTTGTGAAAATGGATAGCAGAACAAGTTCTGAGACGATGGAAATTTCTAGAGAGCTGTGAAAGCAGAAAATTGAAATTAATGAGGTAAGAAGACTTGGAGAATTATTAATATTGAATGCAAGTGGGACTAATGAAAGCAGTAAATAATGCACTTAAAAGCTTGCGTAAAGTATTGGCAGAACAGGGGCTTGGATGGATAGCTAAAAGGTAGACCTTACTCAGAACTACAAAAGATGTTGTGGAGAGCCATGAATTTTATAAGTGTTTCCTTCTATTAATTCATCTTAATTCATTTGGGCACATATTGAAATGGTGACCAATATCTTTTACCAGAAGGTGAAATCAGGCAAATTCGGGGATATTTAGATTCTTGCACATGTCTGAGACACGCCAGGCATGAACTCAACCAAAGAGAGAAAGTAGGTCGCAGATTATATAGGATCATAACTGCACAGCACTTAATTGATTCTCCAAAGTTTGCCAACAGATTCATACAATAATCCACATTTAATTAAATGTTCCTAATTAGGTCAATACAGGTGCGCAATGGTTCAGTCAATTATGTGCCATGCGTAATACTCGCTTAGGCGATCATGTATCTTTCGATACATGACTGACGAGGCAGATTTTTTCCCACAGTAGGTTGCCATTTCTTTCTGCAGTAGACCAATAGTGTCTATAGAAACCGGTCTGTCCTACTATTTACCCATAGCTGGAGGGAGATGAAGAGGATTCATACATTTCCCAAGAGTATTAGCACACAAGGATTCAACTGGAGTTTGTACTTGACTCTCCGATTCCTCAGTCCGAACCGGTATCCATTACTCCCCATGCCTCCCAAGCACAATGGTTATTAATGCAAAAAATGGAATTAGTATGTCAATTTCAAATTTCAGCTGGGGTAGTTCCATAGTTTCACACAAATATGTTTGTGAAAAATATGAATTCATCTTGTATCCCTAAATCTATGGGTTAAATACTGGGATCTCTAGACTTGATCGGCAATTAATCTAGAAGATCAACTTTGAATTCCAAATCTGTTGGGAGCTTGGCCGGCAATGCCACCCTATAAGAACCTACTTGCTAGAAATACCCCTAGGAAATATATGCATTTATCTCTTCTCCCTGAATCTATGGGTTAAATACTGGGATCTGTAGACTTGGTTAACAAAAAGTCTGGAAGAAAGACCATCTCTGAATTCAAAATACTGTCAGGAAAAATATGAATATATCTCTTCTGCCTGATGCTGTGGGTTAAATATCAAATTATACTGAGCTTTCTAGCCTTGGTTGGCAATCAGTCTAGAAGAAAGACGATTATGAATTCAAAGATCTACTCCACCCTATACAAACATACTTGCTCCAAATACCCTATGAATCTATCGCTTCTCCCCGTTTTCATTTATCGAATGAATATCAGGGCTGACTAATGTCGCTAAAAAACAAGGAGCAGGAGAATGTCTAAAGACAAAATGCGTGCCATTTAAAAAATTGACTTTTTCAGGAATGATCTCTTAAAATGCGATCCACCCTTCAGTATTATACGTAGATCCAAAACAAAGTAATTAATGCAAAAGAGTGGATAAACATTTTAAAAAGATCAATAAAGAAAATTTTGAAACTGAGCTGAAGTATCAAAGAACAGAACAAACTTTGGGCAATATTCATCACAAAATATTCCAATTTAATTTGGACTCTAAACAAAAAGAAAACACCAAAAAAAAAAAAGGACGAGTGTATCTAACTTCCAGCAATTCGAGAATTTTGCCTTTATCTTCTTACAGAAATCAATAAATTTAGATGAGTTGCACCTGCTAATTAGTCAGCTTGCATTTGGAAAAAAAAAAATCAATTTGTATTTTTGCCATTGTTGGAAACAATTATTCTGTAATTTGTACTGTGTTCTCATTTCAAATAGATTTTTGCTCAAGTCAGCAATTTTTTTTCTGCTGAGCAAATGTTTCTCCCTCACCAAAAAAAAAAAAATATATAATCTTGTTTGTCCATTCTGAATATAGATAGCATCTTATATACTCTCCCTAGAGCTGCTTCTTTGTTAAAAATAAATTTCAAGAACAAATTCCAAAAGTCTACTTTTTTTTTCCCCAGTGAATCTCTAACAGCAAAACTGTCAATTTTGGCAGTTATTTAAACTTACAGCATCATAGTAAAAAGCTAAATTTCAATAATAAAATAATATATATATATATATATATATATATATATATATATATATATATATATATATATGTATATATATATATATGTGTGTATATGTGTATATGTGTATGTGTATGTGTGTCAAGAAATAAACATAATACCTTAGATTAATTGCACAACTCTGAGTTACATGCTGAAGCAATTTTCAAGTGCTGAAAGTTCAGCCTTGTGAGTTAAATTGGGTAGATGGAACCTTTGGGATCTGTCGGTGGCTGTACAAGCATGACATCACATGTTATTATGACCAAGGGTTTGAGTGTTGAGTCTAGTGTCCAATTTTATATTTGCATTTGCTTGATCCGTCATATGGAGCACGTTTACCCATAAATACAATATACCTTAAAAAATATATATATATATATATATATATATATATATATATATATATATATATATATATGAAGAAATATAGTTTTAAGGTATGCTATATTTATGGAATAAAGTGCTCAATATCATAGATAGAGCATATGTAAATATAGATATAAAAGTGAACATAGAAGTCAACACTCAGATGTGACAGGCTGTTTCATACTAGATACAATCGTCAGGCTACGAGTGTTGGATTTTTTCTTGAGTATATATATATATATATATAGAAATATATATATATATGTGGGTAATTTGGCAGCAACTTTTCTTTTAAACATCTTGTGTTGAATGTCAAAGACAACATAGTCCTGTATATTCTCTTTTGAATTTTCTCATATTTTCTAATGAGACTTTTTATTTGAAAATTGTATCAAAATAAATATTGTCCGTATGATAACCGAGTACTTTCGAACATCATTGTTCATCTTCAGGGTCTACATATATATAAGACATTGTTAAAAATTTTGACTCTGATGATGAACAATGATGTTTGAAAGTACTGTTATCATACGGACAATATTTATTTCGATATAATTTTCAAATAAAAAGTCTCATTAGAAAATATGAGAAAATTCAAAAGAGAATATGCAGGACTATGTTGTCTTTGACATTCAACACAACATGTTTAAAATATATATATATATATATATATATATATATATATATATATTATAAGGAAAAAAGAAAAGGAAAGAATAGAAGGAGAGCGAGTAAGATTTGGCTTATAATAGAGGGAGTTACATAGATAAAGAGGGTTAAATTGTGGTTGTGGTGGAGTTGGGCATAGATAAACGCGATGGTCGAAAATGTACACTGATATAAATGTAACCTATCAACACCTGTGCAAGAAAGAATGAACACAAAAAAGCTATGAAACATTTTAGAGAGGTGCTTTAAATTATTATAGAATAAGAGTAAGAATTTAAAATGAATACTTTTATAAAAAGATGTTAATATTAATCCATTCAATACTACATCTTTAACTATATAGCAAAAGTTACAGTAAAAAAATTTAATAACTAATTTTAATGAAATTGTGGAGAGTTATGATTATGTATGAAGTGATACAGCACATAGAAATAGAATTGTTCCGATGAACTTTCCTGTGCAGTTCCTTGAATTCAAGATTTGCATATACTAGATTGCTGTTATAGACAAGTGTATGGTTGCAAGACAGAAATACGACAACAGCAGAAATAGATTTACATGATTTATTTCAATAGGAACGTGTGGTTTTGGGACAGCTACCTTGTGGTATAGTTCATAAGCCGGCTCGATCCGGGTTGATCTCTCATTGTAGTTCCCACTGGTTGGCATGGCGTTCCTCCTGCTGACTGCTGCTGACTGCTCAGACTGACCGTGACAGATCTCTTCCCTGGCCTCCTGTTGACTCCTTTGTACTTCCCCGTGTGACACTTTTTATGGCTTAACGGGCTCGAAAAACGACGCGAGTATAATTAGGAGGGAAGCATTTTTATTGGTCAAAAAATAGAAGCACTTTGAAATATTATTTTGAACCCGTGCGTCGGGCATATGCGTAAACGTCGATAATGGTCATTTTGTGACGGGGCCTTGTCCTGTTCACATCCGACTCTTGCTCTTGAGTATGTTAGTTTATTTGCCTGCAAATCAGTCGAGATATGTCTTATTTTATTTCATAACATTGCCAAGTAGGTCTTATAATTTCACTGTTAAAATTGCTTGATGTAACCATATCTTATATTTTAATTGTTTCTTTTTCTCAACTATAGATGTCTCTCTTCCAGCTTTTTGCTTTCCTGTCAAGTACTATCTTTGAAAATTTAAATGCAACATCAATCATCATCTCCTGTCTCATTGAATCTTGTTCTTTTACTGTCCTTTCTTTTTAAAAATATTTTCTCAGCTTATTTTACACTCAGTAATGTCTTGCAGCTCTGTGGCTTGTATGGTCTTATCTGGGGTGAAATGATTGGAAAAAAAATCCTCTATGGCCAGTTGTTCTATGGCACTTGATCACAGTACAAATCAAGGGAGGACTTCAAAAACCATTTAAAAATGTCTCTTGCAGCCTACCATATAGAAGATTATGAGTAGGAAATTATGTTATATTATTCCACACTTGATATTGCTTGATGTAACCATAAGTTCTATGTTAATTGTTTCTTCTACTTGAGTATGGAAGCCTCTTGCAGCTTTTAATTTTCCTGTCAACTACTATCTTTGAAAATTTAAATGCAACAGCAATCATTTTCTGTCTCCTTGAATCTTGTTCTTTTATAGTTCATTTTGAAGAGATTGAGAAAATGATGGAGGCTGGATGACTTCCATGGGAACTTCACAAGTCGGTTGAAGAGATGCAATAAGTGCATTGAAGTCAAACACATCCTACTTTAAAGGAGATTAGATTTTTGTCCAAAAACCACTCATGGTCACAAAATGTTTTTTTTTTTTAATGGAGATATGAGGTGCATTCCATAAGTTTTGGGACTTTTTCAGGAGGAACATTTATTAATTTCAAAGTACAAATCTCAAAGTAAAAGTTTTAAGCATATATGGTTAAGTACATTGAAATTTATATCTATATATAAAATTTTGTGACTTTCTTTAGTCTATCCATCCATCTGATTTCACCTTCTAAAATAACCATACATAGAGCAATCAAAACCAAATTTTGGAAACAAGTGCAAACAGGCAAAGGGTTATAAAGTACAGTTACTTTTATTGATTTTCTAAGCCCGGCTTAGATGTGGCACAAGGCCGAAAGTATGGGGTACCCAGTGAAGATCGAACTCACTACTCAGTTGTAATTGGTCTAGCAAGACAAGCTTTCTAATCCTTACACCACGCCGAGGTGCCCCAAGTACAGTTATTTTTACTAGGGTGCGTAGCTTAGTAAAATACATTTTCATTAACTTTTCTGGAAAAATTAAAAGTTTTATTATTTAACATACAAAATAATTCCACTATTTTAAAAACGATTTAGTGTTTAAAATAACAAATACTTATTTAATAAAAATGCAATATTGTTTTTAGCATACCTTTTCTGTAAGTTTTTATATATACAAGCAGCATCCAGTTTCTAGTTCGCCTTGCATTTGTGAGGACTATAAACAAATCACAAAGTCAAACGCTTAAAAAAGTTGGAATTTGGCTCCAGAAAGAAATATTTATGCATGGACAGTTGTATGTTGCATGCTCAAGAGTAAGAAATCATAACAATTTATTCTTCTCTGTTAAAAAGGAAAAAAGAAATTAAAGAAATTATTAAAGGACGTATAGTTTTTGTCAAAGTATTTTTTCCAAACAAATCAGCTAATTTCAAATTTCGTCGATTGGTTTGCGAAATTGAACGAAACGTAGAGTTTGTAAATCTCGACAAAAATGTTAGCGATAACTAAATACTAAATACTGTGAGGATTTCAATGTGTATAAGCAGGTTGCAAAAAGACTTGTAACAACTTAAAATTCTGAAAAGAGTTAAATAATGACTAAAAGAACATATTAATCTGAATCTGTTTCTGCTTTATCTTGATGTAGTGATATGTAGATTAACATATCTGGAATACCTAGGCTATATAACTATATATGAGCATTGAGTAGTAACACAAAGGACTTAGGACTTCATAACAATAACATTGCCAATAAGATTATTACGCTGAAAAGAATGCTTTATGTGATAAAGATGGCAATTGCATTTTTCAAAAGGCCAATGAACAAGTCATAGGAAACAACATAAAAAATTTGGTTTGCCATGAAAATGATATATGAATAGGTGCTATCAATGAAAGAGAATTCAAAAGGAAAACTAGCCTGATTTTAAATAGTTTGGGGACTGCAGGAATGAAACTAAATGAAACCTACCCCTGCAGGATGAAATGTTCAGAGATACGTAAAGTAATGAAATATCTGAAGATGAACAAGAGGGAGAATATGATTCGGAAAGTGAGGGAGACCAGTCAATGCATGTATACAGCCATGATGACGGGAGAAAATGAGAAAGATCATGTGAGAAAGAAACCTTGAAAAGGAAATGATAGAAGAAGCTTGAGAAAAACAAGAAGCACAAAGCCCCTTTATTACAGAGAGATGTAGTGATATGTAGATTAAATAATTATCATACAGGGAATACCCAGGCTACTGTGGGGAAAATAAGTATTTCATCCTGTGCTGATTTTCTTAGTTTGCCACCTTACAAAAATGGGAACAGTCCATGTTGAAAGTGAGAAAGAGAATATAAAAAAAATTCTAGAAAATCACGTTATATTAATTTTTGAACTTTTATTTCGTTTTTATCGAAAAAAAAAGTTAATATATCACCCCCTACCAACCAGCAATGATCCAGGCTCCACAGATCGGTTATGTGACCAGGAGGCATTTAGACTAGTCCTAATACTCAATTATTACTTCTAATCAAGTACTCATTACCTGTATAAAATACACTAGTTCACAGAATCCTTCAATGAATCAGAATCTAATCTCTCCACAATGGGCAAGATGAAAGAATTGTCTAAGGACATCTGGGGCAAAATTATATACCTGCACAAGACTGGAATGGGCTACAAGACGATTGGCAAGCAGCTAGGTGAGAAGTCAACTGTTGGTGTCATAAGAAAATGGAGGAAACACCAATTGACTATCACTCTCCCTCGGTCTGGAGCTTCACGCAAGAACTATACGGCAAGAGCTTGTTGACGATCGCAAGGCGGCTGGGACCATAGTCACCAAGATGACCATTAGTGACAAACTATGTCATTGGGGACTGAAATCATGTAGTGCCTGCAAGGTCCCCCTACTCAAGAAGGCACATGTACATGCTCGTCAGAAGTTTGCAAATGAGCACCTGGATGATTCAAAGGAGAGTTGGGAGAAAGTGCTGTGGTCAGACTAGACTAAAATTGAGCTTTTTGGCATCAACTCAACTCGCCGTGTTTAGAGGGGAAAAAAATCTGACTTGGACCCCAAGAACACCATCCAACCATTAAGCATGGTGGTGGAAACATTATGTTTTGGGGTTGTTTCTTTGCTAAGGGGACTGAACGACTGTTCCAGGTCGAGGGAGAGATGGATGTTGCCAAGTACAGGGAAATCTTGAGTGAAAACCTCCTTGCCTCAGCCAGAACACTGAAGATGGGTCATGGATGGGTGTTCCAGCATGACAATGACCCAAAGCATATGGCTATGGTAACAAAGGAGTGGCTCACGAAGAAGCACATTAAGGTAACGGAGTGGCCTAGTCAGTCTTTGGACCTTAATCCTTTAGAAAATCTGTAGAGGGAGCTGAAGCTTCGAGTTGTCCAACAACAACCTACAAACCTTAAGGATTTGGAGAGGATCTGCAGAGAGGATCTGCAGAGAGGAGTGGGCCAAAATCACACCCTGAGATCTGTAAAAACTTGGTAACCAACTACAGGAAACATCTGACTGCTGTGCTTGCCAACAAGGGTTTCTTCACCAAATACAGAGCTATGTTTTGCTATGGGTTGAAATAGTTATTTTTTGAATAAAAAAGAAATACAAAATGTTCAAAAATTAATATGATGTGATTTTTTAGAAATTTTTTTTTAATATTCTATCTCTCACTTTCAAGATGGACCTACCTTGAAAATTATAGACCATTCCTATTTTTGTAAGGTGGCAAACTCAGAAAATTCCCCACTGTATATAACTACACTTAACATTAATGAAGGACTTAGGATTTCACAACACTTGAATAGTGATTTAAAAAAAACTACAAAAAACTTTGAGAGCAAAATTTTAAGAACTTTTAAGTGAATGGTTTTGGCAGGTTATAATAATAAATAAAAACAAATTAAAGAAATTTTTAATAAGTCCTCACACATTATACTTCCAAAAATTTTTAGTACTTTTAGTTCCATTATTACTTAAAAATCTACTTCCACTCTAAACTTTCTAATGTCTCTGCCTAAAACTCTGAACTTTTACTTACTATTTATTTACATTTCTTCCCTCAGTAGGAGTAGATAAGTTTACCTATCATCTGGTTCACACACTCCTCCTTGGTCCTTTTGAACAGGAGTAGAGGTTTATCCCGTGTTTCCTGTTTAAGGTTGGGTTTTTGGTTCCCTCTAAAATCTTTTCTTTCTCTTCCACTTCTGGTGACCCCTTGCCTCTTGGTGGCATTATCACCTTGCTTGGGGTGGTGCCTTTTACTCTGTAATCATCTACCTTGAGTGACTCTTGGGCTTTGTAAAGGGTGAATATCATTGTAAAAAAAAAGAAAAAAGAGCTACAATTATTTATAGTATTTTGAAAGTTTAAGAATGATGAATATTTTCTAGACATTTGTCTTCCACTTTCCAGTTTAGTGCATTCCAATAATTTTCTATAATATTCAAGTCAGGACACTGGTTTGGCCAATATTCAAAATGTACAATGACATTTCCTTTAAATAATTTATGACAACTTGCAACGTACAGTTGAAAAATGTATAAATTTTTACAAATTTCGAGTATGTTTTCGTTATATATAGATTGATAAACTTTGAAATTTGCATTGATTGAAATAATTATACCTACTATCCCCCCCGCCGCATATGGTATACACCACTGGGGTAAGTTTTAAATTTGGATTCTTATAACATATTGTTTCATACTTGGAAAAAATTCAATTTGGCCCTCCGTTCATTTTTGGAAAGAGACCATTTTTTTTTTTTTGGCAGTTCATTTGTTTTGCCAACAGTCTTAGTTTTTCTTGCAGAAATTTGACTAATTAAATTACTTCATACTAGATGTTTGATAGTATTTGTACCAACAATATTTTACAAGTTCAAGTCATTTTGAGTTTGATTGATTATTTGGAGTGGGGGGGATTTTTCTTTCATTTGATCCCAATTTTTCTTTTCTTTCATTGAGTTAATTTACATTTTGATCTGTCTGATTTTGATCTATAGATTTTGATCTATGAGGACAACCAACCATTCAGACCAACAGGATATTGCAAAGCTAATAACTTTCAGCATTTACCATTAAAACACATACTATCGGACGCTAAAATATGCTAGATGAATAAAATATGAATTTTAGTCAAACATGGACATTGATGCCCACAAAAAATGAACTGACAAAAATTGGTTTTCCCCTTGACACTATTATTATTTTACCAATCTTAACTTTTACTGCTTCCAGAACTAAACTGCTCTCTATTAATCATCTGAGAAAAGACAACCAATTTTTAGGGGTAATGAAAGGGCTGAAATTTACAGAAAAATGGTTGAAGAACTTCAGAAGGCATACGAATATCTTGGATGTAACATGTCATTGCAGATCCACCTCTTAGACTCGCACCTTGATTTTTCACCCAAAACTCTGTTCTGTCGTTTTGCTATATTTCCTAATCTCTGTCATGCAAACCAACTGCATCAGCCCATTTTTAGGTGAGGTGCTACTTTCATCTGTCTCAAGCCCTTTCCGCCTTACATCAGCATCGTTGATGCTAACCTCCAGGGGAGTGACTCATTGCACCTTCGCAGGCCAATGTTACTGCTCACATGAAGTGGAAACACTATAATCCATTGCTAGGTCAGCTGCTAAGTAACTTAGTTCACTGTGTCATACTAGACAATTTTTCTCTCGAGAATCTATCATACATATCTATAAATCTATCATTCGCCCATGCTTGGAAAATTGCTGGCACAATTCCCCCCTTCACCGTTGAAACTGTTAGATGTAGATGTCTCTTCTACTCCAATAGCTTCATGTCTCGCACATCTCGCCTGTGGAACTCCCTTCCTTATTCCTGTTTATAATCTCCAACTATTTAAGTGCAACGTCAATCAACCTCTCCAGTTGCCTTGATCTATCCACTTCCCTTCTCCACATCCTTTCACCTTTCATTCCTATCTGCTCTCGCTCCAAATCTTCTGTAACCCCCTTGCCTTGATCGATCCACTATCTTTCTCCACATCCTCTCCTTTACCACTCCTATCTGCTCTTCCTCCAAACCTTCTGTAACCCCTTGCGTGCTAGTGGCTTCCAGCCTTGCTTGGGGTGATAAGCTTAAAAAAAACAAACATATAGTGCTCCTGCCAAAGAAGAAGCAGCAATATTAGTCGTCCTGATCTGATATCTCAGCTTCACTCTCTTTCCCACCACTGTAATGTTGCCTCCCTGTGCTCTTTCTATAAATACTTTTATGGCAATTGTTCAAATGAGCTCTTCTGTATGGTGCCAAGACTTCATGAATTTATGCACAGACTAGACTGTTGATGAGGTCTCACTGATTTACAGTTGATTTGGTTAGATTTAACTGTAAGTTCTATGCTAACAGTTTCTTCTCTCACACTTCTCACTTGTGGAACTCTCTTCCCGCTTCATGCTTTCCAGTCAACTTTAATCTTAAAAATTTCAATGCAATGTCATTCGCTATTTACTATCTTCCCAGTTTCTCTACTTCTATTCTTGCTCCTTATAATGTTTCTGTTTTGTAATACTAAGACATCCAGTAACCCTCGTATCTTAGTGGCTTTACTGCCTTGCTTGGTGTGATTGTGAATGTTGTGGCGTGCTCCCTCGAATGAGGCTATTGTGGACTCTTCCACTTACTATAAAGTAGTAGGAAAGTAAGCCTCAAGGGAACAGTGATATAGACTGTTCTACCGAGGCTATGACTGTTCGCAGCTCCTGTCGAACTCTCTGCCTTGAGCAGAGAGGAACCTGGATGAGGCTGTACCGAAGGGCAGAGTCTTGTCCAGGGAGGTAGACAGACCCGAACCAGTTTATTTGGGGCCAAACCTACAGGTTTGGATGACCCATGTTAAACTCAGCCTTGTGCCACATTTAACCTCGTGTGGTGGGAGGGGGCTAATATATATCAACAGTGATATATATTAGCCCCCGTGACAGTGATATATATTATTATATAGCGACTGAACGCTGGTCAACCGACCCACACTCCCAAGTCGTGTAACACACTTCTGTCGTATTTACTGCTCAATACACTATTTATCTGCAACCTCTTGTTTTGTTATTCCTTAACCAGTTTACTTGGTCACAACAGTGATTAAAAAAAATTGAATGAATTTACTTGTTTCTTTATATTTTGCTTAAATTTTGGAAGGCATCTTTTGTTATTTCAATGCGTCTGCTCTAACATTTCTCAGATTCCTAAATTTCTGTAGTTGCTAAATCTTAGACTGTCTCTCTTGCTAACAATCATATATTCTGCCTTATAACTTCTTGATGATTCGTCTTTTCTTGCTGCTTTCCTTTGCTAAATTTACTGGAAGTTCCTGTAGTTTTCTTTTTGTGTCTGTCATTAACATAGTGCCATATATATTTCTTATGTTTTTAAGGTTGTGTCCAACATGAATAAATCCTGGTAGGACTTCTAGTTCTCTTAGAAGCAGCATACTGTATAGGTTAAATAAATCTAAGGAGAAGATATAATTGTTTATTTTCCTTTTTGTTTTTTGTATAAAATTTGATAATTTTTTTCTCTATATGCAGTTCCCATTGAATGTTCCTGTTTATTCTATCTTTCCCAAATAAACCAAGATTTTCTAGCAGTTCAAATAGACCTTTATGTTATACCGTATCAAAGGCATTGTGTCATCCCTAGAACATAGGCATATATCCTTCTGTGTTTGCATTACTGTTGTGGAGTAAATAACAATACAAAAATTCTTGAGAGTATACCAGATAACTTTGAATCCCAATACACCCTCAGTCATGTTGCCAGCAGAACTAATGTTTACAAGAAAAATTAAATTGGTACTCAAAAAGTTATTACCCGGTCAAAAAAGAAATAAGCACAGATAACAAAAAGGACACAAAATTTTTCAAAATTGGGGGAAAATTGTTTTTCAGAGTATATAAAATTGGAAAAGAAATATGGGAAGATGGCGTAATAAGTTCACAAATTGGAAAAATGATATTTATGGTCCAAATCTTCTGTAACCCCCTAGCCTTGATTGACCCTCCGTCTTTCTCTTTCTACACATCCTCTCCTTTACCACTCCTATCTGCTCTTCCTCCATCCCTTCTGTAACCCCATGCAAGATAGTGGCCTCCAGCTTTGCTTGGGGTGATACGCTTAAAGAAAAAAAAAAAAAAATAAGGAAAACAATGGGAACACAAAAGGCATTGGAATCAGTTAAAGAAAAGGTTTACCGAAGAAAGACCTGCAGGAAAGGAAGAACCTATATAAGTACTGTATGATATTTTGGATCTACCAACAAACCCAAGAATTTGTTGAACATACTAGGATGATTACCAGAAAAAGGAAATGTCTAGAAAAACTAGGGGTTGACCAAAAATGAAAGAAATACAAAGTTCAGTATGTTGGTAAACTCACCAGAAAGAGAAGAATGGGTTGAATACTAAGAAATAAAATAAAATATTTACTAGTGAAAAAAAATCTCAAAAGGTGGTGATCTTGTGGAGTAGATAAGACATACCCAGTAACACAAATGAACTAGGCAAGGCGCCTTAAATAAAGAACTCCAAGTCAGAGAAGTCCATTGGAGTCAGGCAGTTCACTGTCAGACTTGTGACTGACTTGTTGAAGTCTCTGCCTGCAGAAAGGAACCCAGATGATGCTCTGCCTATGGGTAGAGTCTCATCTGGGGAGGTAGACAAACCCAACACCATGTATGATCTATGGGGAATTTTTGTCCATGCCCATGGGCTCGAATTTGCCCCACATAAAAATCAGCCTTATGCCATATCCTGCTTTGTGGGGAGGAGGTTGGTAAATACTAGTCTGTTGGAGTAAGCCGGGAAAATTTCTAACAGACGTCACAGTGAGTAGCCTAAGCAAGGCATAATATTATAAACGCCAGGAGTGAGATTACTCATGCTGATACACCTTTCTCATATAAAGAAAGCCATATCATATTGGCTTGACTGTGATGAAAATTCAGCAGTATTTTCCACGTTTGTTTTAGTTTCTCCTGTGGCTTCACGTCCAGGTTTGTGCGGGAGGGACAGGCCTTCCCACATAAGCTGAAGATGGTCTGGCTGTTAGAAGGAAGCTTCTGACGTTTAGTGCTGCCTCTTTTTCTCTTCTTTTCCAGTTTCCTTAGGAAAGGGAGTTTCTTTGGGAGACCATCTGACATTAGGCAGTCTTAGTCTTATACACCATCTGATATTATACAAGTCTGGCCTTATACAGTCTAACCTTGTACACAGTGCCTTTTCCTTATACACAGTCTGATATTATACTGTCTTATAAAATGTCTGATCTGATACAGTCTAACCTTATCTTATACAGTGATATTATACTGTCTTATACAGTCTAACCATATACAGTCTTACAGAGCTTTATCTAATATAAAGTCTGATATTATACTATCATATATAATGTCTGATTTTATACCGTCTGAGCTTAAATACTGTTTTATACAGCCTTATGCATATTTTTATTTCTGCAGTGCTATACTCAATCTTATCCCCCAACTTTGGGTTAAATATCAGAGCTGAGTTATTTAGATAATTTTGTAAAATGTTTTTTCACTCATTTGTAGTAATGTGTAACAGCAGACAGCAGCAATGCTTATTACGAATGCTGTAGGTTTTCTAAGTTACAACTGAATTGCGACGAGGCAGATATAAATTCTTTCTATATAAACACAATGAATATAAAAGAAAATTATTTACAGAAACATTGCTTATATAGGGAAATTAAAAAAACTAACAACAATTTGCATATGTAAACATGAATAGTAAACAAAAGAAGAAAACTACTGGAAATACAGATATAAAGTGGAGGATCAATTCTATATTACAATCATTATAGAAACTGATCTCTCACTTTGTGGCCATTGTTTTTAATATGCTTATATTCAAGAGAATGCAAATGAATTTAAAAATATTTCATTGACTGATTCTTTTTCTATAGATTATCAACACTTCACAGGTTACTTAAAGCCAGGAAATATTTTTAGATTGTAAGAATTTTTTTGTGGCGGCAGTGGGGGGGAATAATAGTGATTTTGTTATACAAGTCTTACTAATTAACTCATATACAAGGAGAAGATGTGGATTCATACCTTTCACAAGAGTATTCGTGCGTAAGTGAAAACAACGAAACCAGCTGAAACTGGAACTCATCTCTCCGATTAACAAGTCAAAACCATTATCCATTACACCACATGCACACCCAAGCTTACAGTGTCTGGTATTTGCAAGTGGTCACTCATCTAGGTACTGACCAAGTATTTACAAATGTAAAAATATGTAGCTGACATTTATTAATTTTTGTGATCATATGGAAATTGTGTTTCAATGTGATGTTGTTTAAGCATAAATAAATGCCCACTACTACTACTACAATTTGTTTTATAATTAAATTTTTACATTGCCAATGTCAAAGAGGTAATTTTGATGAAACATTTACTGGAAATGTATTAAAATCCTTCTACTAATATGGCTGCTGTCTTATCTACTAAGCCACTAAAATATTTTAAACTTTTCATCTCCATCTTTAAATTGTTTCTTTCTCTTTTCAGGTAAGTGCTACAAAATTATCCAATATTTTTCATCTTCCTAAAGTTTCATCATACCTGAAGGAGAAAAAAAAGCACAGGTAAACAATAACATATCTTAATTTCTTTTTGTAAAAATTTTTTAAAGACTTTTTGCCAAGGACACCATTTTTTTTTTTTTTTATAATTTACTTATCAATTTTCGCAATGTTGAAATGAAAGCTAACTTAAATATTAAAGACATTCTCAGTGTGTCAAAATTGTCCTCTGTTTCTGGTGTCATTTTGATCATCCTATTTTATATAACCTAAGAGTTATTTGTAACAATCTGAAGCACAGCTAACTTAATATACATTAAAAAAATATTGCACTCCTCATATCTAGAAATACATTCAGATGACGATCATGTCATAAGTGATGTAATCCTGAGATCATTAGGGGTTTTCAAATCTCTTTACATCATACCCCTTCCCCCAGTTAACCCAGTATCAATCAAATACCAGCCTATGGCCAGGTAATGAGCTATCCAAGACCACATCATAAACTACAATTGAAATTTAAATATGGCCGACTTTAAGGCTTTGTTATATAACACAGTCAGCATATCCTCTAATTCAATGCATTTCTGGACTCGCCCTTCTTCACGAGAAAGGAAAAATCAAATTGGTTCTCTTAATCACATAGAGATGCTTACAATGCTTGTTTTGCATTTTGCCACCTAGAATTGATCAACTATAGGCAAATGTACTTTGGCAAACTTGCCTTCAAAAATGGATTATCAAAAGGACAGTTTTTCCATTGACACCGCTATTATTTTAAATACCTTCACTCCTTTGACAATGTTTATTGTTTTAAAAAGCAATGATTAGAATTGTAATAAAACGTAAACATATGATGAAAGTGAATTTATACATTTTCTTTATTCTTGAGAACAAAAATAATAAACACTATTTATTGATTAGAGTTTTTTATTAGAATGGTTGGCAAAACATCAGCTAATTGCCAATTGATTCAAACTTTATAAAATGGTAAATGATATAATGGAATAACCTGTCACCCCCATGAGTGACTACACTATAGGTAGTAACTACCTATAAGTATCTGTAAGTCAACGGACTACAGAGACCAGATGGAATCTTTTCAGCTAGACGGTCAAACTCTCTACCTTCGGGCAGAGAAGAACCCAGAGGAGGCTATGTCGAAGGGCAGAGTCTCGTTCAGGGAGGTAGGCCAACCCGACCCCGTTTATACATGTTCTACGGGGAATCTTTAGCTGAGCATAAGGGCTCAGATGTCTCACGTTAAACTCGGCCTTGTGCCACATCTACCCTCATGGGGGGGATATTAAATACCGAGTAGCATAGATCTGTTGAATACAACTCAGACTTACGCGAGAACTACCGACCTTCCAATAGTAGCACTCACTACTGTTTTAACTTGCAATGACCTTGTGCATAACTGTTACCTTTTATTCTTATTGTACTGTTTTTTTTACAATAAACCTTTACTTATTTTATCCACCTTGTTTTTCAAGTATATATTCCTATTAGTACGGAATATAACAGTTAATAATAAGGATTTCCTTATTGTTGGTTCACATATTAAATAATTTAGTAAATGTTTATAAAATTATAAATAAAAAATGGATTTCTTATTTATTTCTATATAAATTGGTATATGATAAATACTGCATTGCATTCATTTTATTTGCATTAGGTTTTAGAATATTGTAAATATAAAATTATTCTTGTAAATGAACAGTCTAACAGTTTGTATTTTTTTCGTTTTTATTTTTTTCAGCTGGTCTCTGTAGTCCGTTGACTTACAGATACTTGTAGGTAGTTACTACCTATAGTGTAGTCACTCATGGGGGTGACAGGTTATTCCATTATATCATTTACCATTTTATAAAGTTTGAATCAATTGGCAATTAGCTTATGTTTTGCCAACCATTCTAATAAAAAAATCTAATCAATACATATTATTTAATATTTTTGTTCTCAAGAACCAAAAAATGTATAAATTCACTTTGATCATATGTTTAGGTTTTATTACAATTCTAATCATCACTTTTTAAAACAATAAACATTCCCAAGGAGTGAAGGTATTTAAAATAATAGCGGTGTCAAGGAAAAATAATATTCTTTATGATGCTCAATTTTTTTTCAATTTTTTTGTCTGTACTTATTTCTGTCTTATCTTTTAAATTAAAAACAAACATATCAGTCAAATTTAAAATCCTGTTTCTTTTGACATCTGTATACCAATTAGCCTGATAACGAAAATGGACTAATTATATTCTTAACAAATGACAAATGAAAAGTGTTTTTTGACAGTAGAATTCTAACAAACCAGTATTATCACTCTGTGGGATACGTGGCCAGCCTGGAACATGTCCAACTGTTCCTTGAGATATACAAAATGCTGGAGTGTTTCCAAACTTCATTTCCCACTGGTTGGGTCACCAGTGACACCTAAACATCTCCCTGATGCTCTCAGCATCAAATATGTATGTATATAAATGATTAAATTATGATTACAAAACAAAATAATGTTAAGATATAAAAAGTTATATATAAATGTAGATCATTCCTTAGATGAATATTATTATTTTGGCAATGTTTAACCTTTGTACACACAAAAGCAACAATGGGTCCCTTGACAACGCTATTGCTATAAACACTTCTGACTATGAAAATGGATTTATACATTTTCATTATTCTTCGCAATTGACGGCAATGATGTTAGACGTTATTTATTTATTGAATTGAATCAAAAACTTGTTTTCATAGTTATTTATAAAATGATAAATAATAAATATTCTAGTTGGTTTACATATTTTAATAATTTTCTTAGAATTTTTTGGATAAAAAGACTTCAAATTTATTTCTTTATAAAAGGTAAATAATAAATACAGCATTCACATATTTTTATAATCTTCCAAATAAACTTTGGGCAATGGCGCTGATTCATTTATATGTTGTATCTTTTCTCTCTTGTCTTCTCTTGGCAAAATGTTTTTGTGCCCAGAGATAAAAGACCTCAACAAAAGGAATTTTAACTTATCTAGTTTATTAACATCGATGTATACATCTTCTAACTAGCCACTGGGGTTGCTCTTCCTCTGCTGGGAAGCCATTTCAGACATGAAAGTAAACATATCTACATTGCTTGATGGTTAAGAAACAATGCACTTTCTCTATACCTATCATTCCCATGCTTGTTCAGCCAATCAAAATCAACTTCTTGGTTTTGTCTTCCCAGCTGATCCCTAAAGTCAACCACAGGAAATCCGAGCAGAGATACACTCCTATAATAATAGTCTGCCAAACTATTATTTAATAGTGCTCAGGGAATAACTGTCTTTTTGACACACCACTTTTTTGCAAACATGACAGTTAAACATCCCCATTATTGTCTTGTACATCACTTACCAGAATATAGACGTGTGTTATACAATGTTGTATATTATATGATGGAAAATCCAGTATATATATATATATATATATATATATATATATATATATATATATAATTAAGTAATTCATCGAGTCTGAAACCTCAACAGAATGCAGAAAGCACTGGACGGCCGTTTCGTCCTATATTTGGGACTCATCAGAAGTGCGCATCCACTACCGAGAATTGAAACCCTGACAGTTAGGTTATCAAGCAAATGTCATACCAACTGTTCAACGGGCCTCGGTGATGAAGAGGTAGCAAATCAGACTCAATATAGCGCCGCTCGCTCACATATTCCGTCGTGGAACTCAACTGAAGTTCTCTGTAACCATAGGACTGTGATAATAAAAGCAAAGAAGAGGACATTAGTCTGAATGTAAATCTGAAATCAAAAACTAAGTAACTGCTCAAAACTAATAAGCCAGCTTTTTTTTTAAAATTTCCTTAATCTAAATCTTACGGATATTTGTTTTATAGCCAAAAATAAATATGATTTCAAAATTTCAAATATTATTATGGATTCCTTGTAATTGCATGCATGAGTCTCAGTATAAATAGTTATAAATAATTATGGACCGATTTTATCAGTGTGATATTTTTGCATTTTTATATCAAGTATTAAGAATATAGTAACTAGGGTCCGCAAATTGGAGGAGAGAGTTATCAATGATAATGCTCCGACTCGGAATGCGCACTTATCTCCCTTTAAACCTCTGTTTCTTATTTTTAAATATACTTTAAATCATATAAAATTTGGTGAGGCGTGAGCAAATTTTAATTCCGAAAATGCAGCCTCAGAAAGAAAGTTTGGGAACCACTGCTCTAGGCACTTTTTCTTCGTTATGTGTCCCAGGAGGCATGATAGAGTAATGGATAGTGGCTCAGATTGAGGAATCAGGGAGCTGAGTTCGAATTCCAGTCTATTACATTCCCTTGCTAATACCCTTGGGAAAGGTATGAGTCCACTTCTTTTCTCCCCATCTATGGGTAAATAGCAGGACAGCCCCAGGCTCTATAGCTTTTGGATGGTAACTGGTCTACTGCAGAAAGAAATGCCAACCTACTTGGACCAGGGATTGAACTTGCAATTACTATGTCACCAAATTCACAAACCAATGCCATGAAGCTATTGTCCTGTAAGTTACCTAGATCGATATAGACCTGACAAAGGCCATGACGGCCAAAACATGAGAACAACAACAAAGATGAGGACAATAGTCCAAATGTAAAGAATAACTCCTCATCCCAGAAATTCAGACAGAAACTCTTAATTGTTGTCTTTATTATGGAAGCTAATTATTACACTATCACAAGCACCTGGATTAATGAAACCGCAAACTCAACTATTTGTTAATGTGATGATTTCAAAATTTAAGATATTATTATGGATTACTTGTAATTACATGCATGAGTCCCAGTGTAAATAGTTATAATTATTAACTGATTTTTTCATTGTGATATTTTTGCATTATATCAAGTGTTAAGAATAGAGTAACTAGGGTCTGCAATATGATAATGTTCAGACTTCAAACCTGTAGTTATCTCCCTTTAATCCTCTCTCAGTTTTTTTATTTTAATGTACTTTTTATAATATAAAATTTGGTGAAGCAAGAAAAAAATTTTCATTCCGAAAATGAGGCCCAGAGAAAAAAAAGTTTAAAAACCACTGTCATAGACCAAGGAAAATCAGATCTCCCCACAATTTCAAAAATGGATTATTCTCTCCATCTGGCCCCCATAATTATTGCCTGTTCAAACTCTGGTAATTTGTGTTACTTTGAGATGCTGAGACAGAGTTCACACTGATTCGTCAAATGTCAGAGCACAATTGATATAAGTCTTGGTAGTTTCCTGATAATAATGCTATCTACAATTGCCTTTATCAAATAGAAGACCACACACAAAAATCAGTCCAAACCCACAATATATTAATACACTAATAAAATAAGAGAGAACAAACACAATTCTACTATTTTTAGATACATCACAGTGCACAAAAATGATCTTATTTTTGGAACCTAATGTATCCTACCAACAGTTATAAAAACGAGGGAACTGGATTCCCCGGACTGTTGAGTAGAAGACAACAGTCAATTACACAGTCAAGTTCAGGTATAGAATCCCACTTGAACTAAAATGAACACCTGAATGAAGAAACACTATGCAGTATTCAACTCTCTCTACCCCCATGAAGAGTTACAACTGCCAAATGCCCCTGCAATCAAAATTGCCACCTAGAGAACATTTTTATCTACACATTCTGTAGTTTCCTCCATTTTTTTAAAAATCCTTTAACTCTGTTATAAACATATTCATGATAACAGGAAAGAAAAAACAAAATAAGTAACACTGGTGAGATGAAATTTCTTTATAAATTGGTAAATGATAAATATTGGATTACATTAGTCTTAATTGTTTTAGTTTTTAGAATGTTGTAAATAAAAAAATATTCTTGTAAATAAACAATCTAATAAATAGTATTTAGTTGTAAATTCTCAAGAAAAATATATAATTAAAGTGAATTTATACATTTTCTTAAATATATAAATTCACTTTAATTATATATTTAGGCTTTATTACAGTTCTGATCATTACTTTTTAAAACAATAAACATTGCCGGGGAGTGAAGGTAGTTAAAATAATAGTGGCGTCAAGGGAAAAATTGTCCTTTTGACACTCTGTTTTTTTTGTGGGCACAAAAGTCCAAGTTTGCTGAATTTTCTTTCTAAATGATACTAAACTCATTTAAATTCTTATTTTCTTCTTTATTCTTTATATCTCATCTTCCTTCAGGATGTGAGCAATCATGGCTCTCTACAACTTCCTATCCTTCTTATCTCTAAAGTTTTTTCCTTGTTCTACCATCTGTTTGCATTATCTAATTAGGTAAGATACTTGATGTTTTCGTCTACCCTTTTTGTGTTTCATATATCCTGTGAGTATCACATTCTCCAAGCCCTCTTTCCTCACTATGAGTCCCAGAAATTACAACTGTCTTTTTCTGATCCTAGGACAAGTGCCATTTTGTTTACATTTTCCTGAAAACTTTGTTGCTCAAATTTTTTATCAATGTTATTCTCAGCATTCTTCTATAGAACCACGTCTCTGTTATGCCAAATCTCCAATTCATCTGAGAAAACTGTCCAGCATTCACTGCCATGTAGGAGCACTGATATTACATAACAGTTCAGTACTCTTTTCTTTGTTTCTAGTGAAATGTTACTGTTTCTTAATACTTTTATATCTCATCTCTCTTCAGGGTGTGAGGTAGTTAAAATAATAGTGGTGTCAAGGGAAAAATTATTATTTTGACACTCCTTTTTTTTTGTGGGCATGAATGTCCAAGTTTGTCAAATGTTGTGTATTTTTTATGAATACATCCCACTCCAAATAAAATACCGAGAAGGAATCATAGTTAATAATCCTCCATAGCTAAACACATGCCAGACACACTTTTTCATATCACAAATATTACTAAAGACTATAAAGGAGAAGAAAAGAAAATTTTATATGTCAATCGGCTTCATTTATGGTATATAGAGATGAAGTAAAGGCCAAATTTACTGTCTATAGTATCACTTATTATTAACTCCATTTGGTTAAAGTGTTTAAAATGGTTGACTCTCGTCATAGTTCTTTTTTTTGTGATTTGAGAGTTCATACAGGGTTGTTGTGTTCCTTTTGGATGACGGAAATTAATTCATTGTATTCATCCTTTCTACTTCTTTCTCTTCTGGTTGAGGTCACAGCCAATGAATCACCAACCCTTGCATCTTGAACTGCTACCTCGAATAAAGTTCCTCTCCACTGCGGTGTCTTGAGCCTCGCATGTGGTTTTCTTTTTTTTGTTGGGGCTGACACATCCTTGTTTCCGTTTGATTTTTAGCAGGACGAATTGTGATTGGTTGATTTTTTTATGACATTCACTGATCCACTTAAACTAAGTCCAGGTTCATGTACATTACTGAGGATAGAAACAATAGAAGGAAGGAAAGGAAAGGAAATATATAGAAGAGAGGGAGAGAGAGTTTTCTTTGTCACTCACTTAGTAAAGAGGAAAGTGTATATTTTCATATGGTGTTATTACTACCTAATCCTACTACACATTCCTCAACAAACTTTATTAAGACATCTATGAGAAATTCCATTTTCTAACCTGTATTTATACAGGGAAGTAATGTGAAGAAAAAATATTAAGTTAATTTCTAAAATATTAAAAAACTTACTGTGCAAGGAAAGGTCAAGTATGGAGGATGATAAATGACATCATTTTAACCTCTTAAATAAAAGTAGGTTAAAATTGTTGCTGTTATTTATTTATTTACTATTTTATTTTTGCACACACACTTGTAAACATATATATATATATATATATATATATATATATATATATATATATATATATATATATATATATATATATATATATATATATATATATATATATATATATATATATATATATATATATATATATATATATATATATCCAGATGTCCTCAAGGACACATGGCACAGTGGATAAAGGCGTTGGTTAGATCCAGTGACATTCCCAAAGAGAGTGAGTTCAATACCCGGTTAAGGCAGTGGAGAACTTTCAGAGGGAAAATTAGCAGGAGATAACTGATAACTGACATCCATCAAACATGGCACGTGGAACTAGAACAGTCTACCCCAGTGATCGAAATAAAGGGTTCGGTTCGAAATTCCAACCACCTGAAGAAGGCCAGAGCATACAACGGCCGAAACGTTGTGACAAATATGGCGACAAAGATGAGGACAATAGTCCGACTAATGTAAATACAGTACATAATACCTCATCTCAGAAATATAGACAGATATATATATATATATATATATATATATATATATATATATATATATATATATATATATATGTATGTATATGTATATATATGTTACACATTTATAAGTCATTCATTCATGTATTGAATATTGCTGCCACATTTGGTCTGGAGCTTCTGCTATATATTTAGACATTCTTGATTAAATACAAAAGAAGAATCTGCAATATTATTAGTCCTGACCTGGCATCTCAGCTTCCTTCACTTTTCCATTTTACTAAACAGTTTCTTCTTCCAAAACTTCTTACTTGTGGAACTCTCTTCTGGCTTCTTCCTTTCCCAGTCAACTTTGATCTTCAAAAATCTAAATGCAATGTCAAATGTTATTTTCTGTTTTTTTAATTGTTATTCTCTGTTCTTTTATTGTTCTCGCTCCATAATAATATTTATCCTCATATTCTCTAATACTCAGTAATCCCTTGCATCTTAGTGTCTTTATTGCCTTGCTTGGGGTGATTGAATATAAAAAAGAAAGTAAATATATATATATATATATATATATATATATATATATATATATATATATATATATATATATATATGCTCTTGAAAATTTCATTTCGGTTGAGCTCTCAGAGGAGGAAGTGTGGGTGTATAAACAGTGACTATTACGGCTAATAATGCAAGACTCTTTGGTAAATTGAATCAAGTTCTCTCAGTCACTGTGTGTTTATCTAAAAATAAATATGCTTAAATTTAACTCCATCCCTGCCGTGCGCCAATGACTTAGTGGAAGAATCCCCGACTGATGCTAATTCAGTCGGGTTTCAATCCTAGCTAGAGGCAACCAGACGTCTAGCCACATTGATGAGCTGTGATATAGCAAAACTGTCTGTCTGTGGATGACAATATATATATATATATATATATATGAAAATGTTTTATTTTTTACAATCAGATTATGAACAAATTTTACAAAAAAACGAAATTAGATTAATAATTAAATAATGAAGTAATTTTTTCTTTGTCAATTTGACAGAATTAAATGGTTGGCTACTCATATCCGATGATGCCCATATACTAGGGCAGTAGCCAATTCCTGTTGCAGGCACCTGCTCAGGCACTTTTCTATTCGTTCAACACCCACAGAGTCCAGCTGTTGTTTATAATGCTGAGTAGATCTTAGTTACAGTTTTTGGGAGAGAGAGCGTTATCTAGCATAATTAACAGCTTGAACAGGGCCATCACGCTCAAACTCTCGTACACGATAACTTGTGACTTTGTGCTACCACAACCATCGACAGCTTCCCAAAGTGTTCCATCAATCCAATTTCACCGTGGTTTCATTTTCAGGCATTTTTTTAAAGGTACCACATGCTGGAAGCATCTCCTCTACACTGAAAAAACGACCAGGTCTAATGGTCAGAAAGTGAACGTTCTAACCACTTGGCCAGTTTCTGGGAGAGTGAGCGCATTATCTGATGTGATCAACAGTCTGAACAAAGCCAGCATGTTCAAACTCTCAGTCTTGATATTATTGCCAGAATAATATCCTTATGAACAATTTTCACCAATTCCAAAATGGTTTTGTTTTTATTTCATTCACTGAAAATTTGAAAATTCTAAAATATTCTCTGGAAAATAATTTTTTTTTTTTTTTGTAAATCTTTGGAAGAATGAAAAAGAGAAAGATATATCTTAAAGACAAAAATAAAATGGTATCTAAAAAATTTCAAAAGGGCTTATGATTTGCTTCTAAAATGTCATTTTTAGAATTAATGAATAATGAGACAGGAAGGGCTCTTGTCTATCAACTTCTATATATTTCAGTTAAGCTAGCATTTCCTTTTTTTGCTTTATTTATCATGTCTACTGAATGAATGTGAAAAAATATGGAGCTGACATTCTTTGTGCATACTTTATCATTATACTTATCTAAACTTTCCAATATATATATATATATATATATATATATATATATATATATATATATATATATATATATATCAGGTCATCCCATAAGTTCTGTCCGAATTTTGAATTTTGAAACAAGTGACCAAATGTTACATTTAATTACAGATTCAATCAACAATGTATTTTCCGTTTATCTATGACTTCCTTCCATCTATTAACAAGTTTACAAATTCCATTACTGTAAAATTCTTTTGGCTTTGATTCGAAGAACTCACAAATGTCAGTTTTAACCTCTTCCTGTGTTACAAAAGCTGTTTCTTCCAAATGATTCTGTAAGCTACGAAACAAATGGTAGTCTGAAGGAGCAAGGTCGGGAGAATAAGGTGGATAAAGAATTTTCTCCCAACCAAGTTCTTCGATCTTTTGTGACGTGATTCTTGCTGTGTGTGGTTACGCATTGTCCTGATGAAACATCACCCGTTTTCGATTCACTAGAGCAGGTCTTTTTTTCCTCAAAGCTTGGTTCAAACGCTCTAATTACTGACAGTATATTTGAGCATTAATTGTTGCATTAGGTGGTAAGAATTCAAACTGGATTATTCCTTGGCAATCCCACCAGATTGAAAGAAGAACCTTTTGCCCATGAAGTTCCCTTCCTTCTCAGCTGTGGCTGGGGTCCTTCCCTTTTACCAAGCCACTGTCGACGATGCTTAACTTTTCGATAAAAGATCCATTTTTCGTCGGCAGTCACAAGTCTATCCAAAAAAGGTGAAACAAGTTGGCGAGAATGGAGAGAAGAGCAGGTGTCAACTCAGGATTTGAGGTTGTTTTCAGACAATTCATGAGGCACCCATTTTCCAAGTTTAGGAACTTTTCCAAGTTGTTGAAGATGACGATGAACAGTTGTATGGTTTGAACTGAGAACCACTGCCAATTCCTCAACTGATAAAGCAGGATTTTCTTCAAGGGCTGCTTCAAGAAGCTTTTCATCAAACTCAACTGGACGTCCGGTTCGATCTTCATCTTCAAGGGTGAAATCTCCGCCTCTGAATTTTGCAAACCATCTTCTGCAAGTTCTTTCATTCACACATTCCTCTCCATAAAGTGAATGTTTCTAGCCGCTTCGCCTGCTGAGTTTCCTTTCTTGAACTCATAAAGCATTATGTGCCTCAAATGATTCTTGGGTACTTCCATGTTAGCAGGGTTTTAATCAAACAAAATTTAATTTTATTGTTCTCTGAAATAAAATTTGATCAGTTAAAATGCATCTAAACATAAAAAATAATGTTCAGCTCCATTAGACATTATAAAATACTCTTTAAATTTCGTTCATTTTAACAAAAAGTTAAAATTCGGACAGAACTTATGGGATGACATAATATATATATATATATATATATATATATATATATATATATATATATATATATATATATATCCGATTGCCTCTAGCTAGGATCGAAGCCCGACTGAATTGGTGTCAGTCGGGGATTTTAACACTAAGCCGTTGGTGCACAGCAGGGATGAGGGTTAATTTAAGCATATTTATTTTTAGATAAACACACAGTGACTGAGAGAACACGATTTGATTTACCAAAGAGTCTTGCATTATTAGCTGTAACAGACACTGTTTACAAACCCACACTTCCTCCCCAGAGAACTCAACTGAAAAAGAAATTTCAGGAGCATATATATATATATATATATATATATATATATATATATATAAAATAAAAAAATCCTAATGAATATGGCTAATTTAATTAATAAATTTAATAGGAAAAAAATCATAACCAAATTAACCATGCTAAATGTAACTGCAGGAATAAAGACACCTGCCAACTCGAGGGCAAGTATCAACAAGAATGTGTCATCTATAATGTTGAAATTAGTAGAAATAATTCAATCACCAATAACGAGAATAATAAAGTGTACCTAGAATCTACTGAAGGCCATTTTAAAAAGCGCTACTATAATCATATAAGCAGCTTTAAGAACGAGAAGTATAGACATAACACTAACTTATCTAAATACATTTAAAGTATTAAACACGAAGATAGAACGGATCTCATACTAAAAAATGTTCTAAGTATAAAGCCAACAACAAGTGCTGTATATTATGTATGGAGCAATAGCTACCTTCAACAAACCCCAAATTTTATTAAACCAGAGGTCAGAAATCTCTATCTATAAAAGGCAGAATGTGTGTGTGTGTGTGTGTGTGTGTGTGTAATGAATGCACGGCCGCAATTTTCGACGGATTTGCACCAAAATTTACATGCACATGCTCCAAGTTAGCAGCAGGGCCAAGACCGACTTTGCATTTCACAACTCCCATTGATAGTGGAAATAATCGATTTTTTCATGCTTCTACGGCAGTTTTCATGTAGTTTCTACTGGCCAGAGTGAGAGCCTATAGCTGGCTGCCACGAATAGGCAGGAAGATTTTATTGGCCAGCGTGAGAGCCAACAGTTGACTGACACGAATGTTAACTAGCATGCTAGCATTTTAAAAAAAATCGATAGCAACTATCGATTTTTTTTTCGTCATAAGGGGGAAAAATTTAAATCTGCATGGCACTTTACTCCAATTGGCTCATTCGCTTGCTTAAACTCAACGTTGGTTCTAATTTCGCAGAACTGAGTTGGGTGTGAAAAAGTATTTGTTGTTAACATTCTTTTTTCATTCGGTTTTTCCAGTTACAAGTCCTTTTTTAAAGCTGATCGTTTTGTGTTCATTTTGTTTAGTTCTTTTTTCGTAACAGATTTCATGTTTAGTATAGAGCTTAGAAAAAAATTGCAGTGTGAGATAGGCAAGAAGCAAGGCATGTAGCAACATCAGCATGGCAAAGGGCACTCTTTAAAGGCAAGGAAGGGCAAAAATATTTTAAGTCAAGTGATAACGACTGCTGTATGAGTATACGATTTTTTAATTAAACCCGGGCAATGCCAGGCCATGCTGCTAGTCCTTAATAGATGCAGGCATTAGAAAGCATGGTTATCAGAATAAAGGTTTGGGTTTTTTTTTCAGTCATGTGTTTTATATCTTTTTAGGTTTATGCTACTTTTAGGTTTTAGCCATAATTCTATATTTATTCCAATGGCTTCCCATACTTAATAATTCTCGTTTTCACTCTCGCGTGGTCATATGTGACGTCACGAGCTACGACGCGTTTTTCGCTTCCTTGGCTCGTAAATAAGAGTTTGTCGTTACTTTGAGATTATTCAAACAGCAACGGCGGGCCATTATTGTGGTTTATGTGTTGTTATTAAAATTGTCATTGATAATGGCTTATTTAAGCCGAAAGCTTAGATTGGATTCAAACATGAGTCAAACATGTGTCAATATGGTGTCTTCCTTTCGTCTTTCAACGATAATGTGATCAAGCTTATCAGACAATACGAAAGGAACTTACTTAAAATGAATAGACAAAACTTGTCTATATTATTTCATGAAACATGCATTAATGAAAAATTGCTGCCAAAATATACACAATATATATATATATATATATATATATATATATATATATATATATATATATATATATATATATATCATAATTAAGTAATTCTTTGAGTCTAGAAGAAACCTCAACAGAATGCAGAAAGCACAGCCGTTTTGTTCCATATTTGAAACTCATCAGCAGTGCACATCCACTACCGAGAATTGAAACACGTTACAGTTATGATATCAGGCAAGCATCATACTAACTGTACTAATGGGCCTTGGTAATAGAGGTAGCGAATTAGACTTGATATAGTGCCGCTCAATCACATATTCTGTGGTAGGAACTCATCCGAGTTTCCCTTACCCATAGGACTGTGTCCCCACAAGCCACGACTACTATCCCCAAGCCACTCCATCCAGAGCATGAGAAGCTGGTTCAAGCAAAGATATACAAGTGATAGAAATTATTAGGAGGATTTGAGATAATCCTAATTAAGTAATTCATCGAGTCTGAAACCTCAGCAGAATGCAGAAAGCACTGGATGGCCGTTTTGTCCTATATTTGGGACTCATCAGCGGTGTGTATTCACTACCGTGAATTGGAACCTGGACACTGAGTTTTGAGGTTTCTTCTAGACTCGAAGAATTACTTAATTATGATTATCTCAAATCCTCCTATAATTTCTATCACACACACACACACACACACACACACACACACACACACACATATATATATATATATATATATATATATTTCTGTATTTAGGCAGCAATCCTTCTTTCAAGCACATTTCATTAAAAACAACTGAACATGGACATAATATCTTGACCGTGTTTTGAAACAAAAAAAATGAATCACTTTATAAAACACACACAAACTATTTCTAATTCTAACAGTTGAAATATAATCCTTGATAATGGCTAAAAGTATAGCCGAAAGCGCTCGGAAAAGAACATTCGGACAATTTTTGTATAATTTATCCTCTGAAAAGAAAAACTTTATTAGATCGCACGAGAAATTATATAAAAAACTAAATAAAAGCACCTTGTCAGTCGTTTTTAATGAATATATATATATATATATATATATATATATATATATATATATATATATATATATATATATATATATATATGAAAATAAAGAACAGAGTCGGAAATGAATCTCAGTATAACATGTTTCATCTTTATTAAGGCTTCATTAGAGATCGTAAATAGAAATGAAAAAGCAGAGACAGAATACTGGAAATGTCATGGTTTCTGGTAGTTCTCATTGGTCAGACATGTGTCGGGTGACGTCCTCCTGATTTTCAAAACCGCTACTAGGGGATGATTTCAGGACTATAAATACTCTGTGATCATTTTTTATCACTCTCTTCTGATCTTATACGTCAACATGTAAGTCTCTCGTGGAAAAACTCGCTTCCCTTTGGGAAATGCATGAACATACACACACACACACACATACGTACGTACATTCACTCAGTGCACATACTTTGGAACAAACGGTTTTCACATTCATTTGTTACACACATTATTGTCTTTGTTGCTTATATAACTTTGTTGTTAATACATTATCATTTGTGTGTACATATATATTGGTTCTTATTATTTCTCTACTTTTCTTTATGCGAACTCACAGTCTGAGCCTGCCATGTTTATTGTGGGGCATTGCAGGTGACACATGTGTTTATCTTTCAATACATATTTTGTGAACCCGATAGCGGTGCAGATCTGGCTTACGAAAATAAGGCCTTGTGCCAGACGCTACACACTACTACCGGATCCCCAGACAAAGTAAAAAAAAGAAAAAATATAAAGAGACGTGCTCTTTCCACCGTACAAACGTACAAAGTGAAAAGAAGTAGACAGGCAAAACAACAAAAGGTTAAGAACAAACATACATTTTTATTAAGAGTTTAACAAGTAGTGTCTTCCGTGAAGGCCTTCAGTAAATGTAGTTGAAAAAGAGGCCAAGTAGATTGTCTTCAGTAAGGTACTGGAAATATTGTAGAGAATGAAATTTAATTGTCTCGAGTGAAGACCATCAGTAAGATACTGGAAATATGGTAGTTGACAAGATAAGAATCCGCGCCAAAATTCAAATCCAATATGGCTATATGGCGGGAACGATTTCTTCGAGAAGAAAGGTTCAGAAAGTCAGTTGTAATGCATAGTGAACGTACGGCAAGGAAAAATACTCACTGCGAGAGTTTATAATTGTGAGTGTATGTAATTATTTTTAAAGTAACAGGTTCTGAAAGTATGCGTTCGAAGAATGTGAAAAATGCTCGTTCATCAGGTTGGAAGTTCCTGGAATTGGGAGCTCGGTAGATGTTAGCTTCTGTCATGAAGGTGACGACCGTGTCGTATGTATTAAGATACCGAGACGAGCCATGAGGTCTAGGCAAGGTTTTGCCGAATAAAATGTCTCTGTCTGTATATATGGGGTTACCGGCGAGAGACAATTGAGCCTGCCCGGTCAGGTCAAACGACCTGGGGCGACTAATTTTGAAAAGCCAAATTTGCCGTGACGTCAACGCAAAAGCGCGCGAAAAATATGAATTCTTCCTCATCTTCGGCTAAGACAACGGTTTACTACTATGACTGACCGAACGTGAGAGGAAGGGGTGAAAAGTCGCGCGTGCGTCAAAAATGAAGATGGGGGTAGTGACATATCCCACACATACACTGACCTACAACACATGCATCATATGTGATAAACACAATAGATAATATATAAATATGTGTGAGGACCATTTTGGATGTTAAAGTATGTGATAATGTAAGAGTGTTTAAGTAAAGAAATGCTTGTGCGTGTACGTGTATGTACAATGTTAACGTTAATTCCTGTAAGTGTATAAGTATGTGAGAGAAGTCTACAGATGTCACCCTCGTATTTTGTTGGTGAAATGTTGTGATACATTGCAAAAAAACTTGGATTTTTGTATTTGGTTAGATCCTATATTCTTGTGTACATGTATGTGGGGAAAGTTTGCACTCTATTTGGGTTGGTGAAACAAAGTAATATACTGTAATAATCTAGTTTTCATTAGATTTAATATGCGTAATTTTGAAAAAGGGAAATTTGTAAAAATCATTATCTCAGACATGAGTTAGATTCATGAATAATGGATCTGTAGAAAGATGGTGATGTGATTTAATGTTTTAAATGAGTGTTCATAGTTGGTAGTAATGCTATGAATTCATTTTCAAAATATTTCCTCCTTGAAGGCTTATGTTCTTTTTTTAATTAGGCTAGCATTAGTGAAATCAAAGTTATGTCCCACATCATTTCGATGTAAGACAAGAGAGTTAGAATGTCTGTCTAAGCACAAGTCTCTCTTGTGTTCATAGGTCTGGGTTTTTAGATCACTTGTTGTCTTCTCCCATGTAAATGTTTTTGCATTGTAGACACTTTTAAACTCTGCTGACTCCACTTTTCAAGATGATAACCATTATGCTAACCACCCACCTACGCAGATAAATTTGTTTATTTTCATTCATGTGAATATATTTTTACCATTATATCTGAACCAATTATTGTAACCATATCTAAGTACAATGTAATTTTTTTATTTATTAATATGAGCTTCTAGTGAAGATATTTTTCAAGTTTTAGCTATTATCTTTTGTGTCTGCTTAATTCCAGAACAGTAATCATTATGTCAATCGTGTAGAAGATTTTTGGTCAAATCTATCTTGGAATCTCTGAAAAGTACACAAAAACAGGAAAACATATATGTGATATGATTGTAAAGAAAGAAAGTGAAACAAAATAGTGAATGGAAGGAGGAAAGAATGCAACATATATTTAGGGAAGAAAGAAAGAACGAAAGAAAGAAAGAAAGAAAATAGTGAATGAAAGAAAGAAAGAATGCAACATAAGAAAGAAAGAAAGAAAGAGGTAAGGAAAGAAAGAACAAAAGAAAGAAAGAATGAAAATAGTGAATGAAAGACGGAAAGAATGCAACATATATTTAGGGAAGAAAGAAAGAAAGAAAGAAAGAAAGAAGGAAGGAAGGAAAGAAAGAACAAAAGTTAGAAAGAAAGAAAGAAAATAGTGAATGAAAGAAGGAAAAAATGCAACATATATTTAGAGAAGAAAGAAAGAAAAAAAAAAAAGAAAAAGAAAATAGTGAATGAAAGATGGAAAGAATGTAACATATATTTAGGGAAGAAAGAAAGAAGGAAAGAAAGAAAGAAAGAAAGAAAGAAAGAAAGAAAGAAAATATTGAATGAAAGATGGAAAGAATGTAACATTTTAATGTTCTTTTTTTAGGGAAGAAAGAAAGAAAGAAAGAAAGAAAAAGGAAAGAAAGAACAAAAGAAAGAAAGAAAGAATGAAAATAGTGAATGAAAGACGGAAAGAATGCAACATATATTTAGGGAAGAAAAAGAGAAAGAAAGAAGGAAGGAAGGAAAGAAAGAACAAAAGTAAGAAAGAAAGAAAGAAAATAGTGAATGAAAGAAGGAAAGAATGTAACATATTTAGAGAGGAAAGAAAAGCAAAATAGTGAATGAAAGAAGGAAAAATGCAACATATATTTAGAGAAGAAAGAAAGAAAAAAAAGAAAGAAAAAGAAAATAGTGAATGAAAGATGGAAAGAATGTAACATATATTTAGGGAAGATAGAAAGAAAGAAAGAACAAAAGAAAGAAAGAAAAAGCAAATAGTGAATGAAAGATGGAAAGAATGTAACATATTTAGGGAAGAAAGAAAGAAGGAAAGAAAGAAAGAAGGAAAGAAAGAAAGAAAATAGTGAATGAAAGAAGGAAAGAAGGAAAGAATGCAACATATATTTAGGGAAGAAAGAAAGAAAGAAAGAAAGAAAGAAAGAAAATAATGCATGAAAGAAGGAAAGAATGCAACATATATTTAGAGAAGAAAGAAAGAAAAAAGAAAGAAAGAAAAAGAAAATAGTGAATGAAAGAAGGAAAGAATGTAACATATATTTAGGGAAGATAGAAAGAAAGAAAGAAAGAAAGAAAGAAAGAACAAAAGAAAGAAAGAAAAAGCAAATAGTGAATGAAAGATGGAAAGAATGTAACATATTTAGGGAAGAAAGAAAGAAGGAAAGAAAGAAAGAAGGAAAGAAAGAAAGAAAGAAAGAAAATAGTGAATGAAAGAAGGAAAGAAGGAAAGAATGCAACATATATTTAGGGAAGAAAGAAAGAAAGAAAGAAGGAAAGAAAGAAAGAAAGAAAGAAAGAAAATAATGCATGAAAGAAGGAAAGAATGCAACATATATTTAGAGAAGAAAGAAAGAAAAAAGAAAGAAAGAAAAAGAAAATAGTGAATGAAAGAAGGAAAGAAGGAAAGAATGCAACATATATTTAGGGAAGAAAGAAAGAAAGAAAGAAAGAAGGAAAGAAAGAAAGAAAATAATGCATGAAAGAAGGAAAGAATGCAACATATATTTAGAGAAGAAAGAAAGAAAAAAGAAAGAAAGAAAAAGAAAATAGTGAATGAAAGAAGGAAAGAAGGAAAGAATGCAACATATATTTAGGGAAGAAAGAAAGAAAGAAAGAAGGAAAGAAAGAAAGAAAGAAAGAAAGAAAATAATGCATGAAAGAAGGAAAGAATGCAACATATATTTAGAGAAGAAAGAAAGAAAAAAGAAAGAAAGAAAAAGAAAATAGTGAATGAAAGAAGGAAAGAAGGAAAGAATGCAACATATATTTAGGGAAGAAAGAAAGAAAGAAAGACGGAAAGAAAGAAAGAAAGAAAGAAAGAAAATAATGCATGAAAGAAGGAAAGAATGCAACATATATTTAGAGAAGAAAGAAAGAAAAAAGAAAGAAAGAAAAAGAAAATAGTGAATGAAAGAAGGAAAGAATGTAACATTTACTTAGAAAAGAAACAAATAAACAAACAAACAAAAAGAAAGAAAAGGCCATAAAATAATACAAATAAAAGAAAACATAAAAACGAACACCAAATATTGAAATTAAAACTAGAAAACGAAGCTGGATGTATGTCAAATGAAAGAAAGAAGAAAGGTAACAGGAAATATGAAAAGAAAAAGGTAGAATAAATAAAAGAAAGCAAAAAAGTATATATAAACGGAAAAACATATATTTGTGATATGATTGAAAAGAAAGAAAGAGAATGAAGCTGAAAGTAATAAAAAAATGATAAAAGAAAAGAAAAATGAAAAAGAAAAAGTGAAAGACAAAAAGATAGAAAATGGGAAAGAAATAAAGAAAAAAATCAAAGCAAGGAAGTGAAAGAGAACAAAATAAAAAGTAAAGGAAGATAAAATGAAAGACAGAAAGAAAGTGTAACTGAAAGAGCATGAGTGAAAAAAAAGTATAAAAAAAATAAAATAGAAAGTGAAAGAAAGAGCAAGTAAAGGAAGAGTACGTAAAAGAAAGAAAAACTGGAAGTGAGAATGTGAAAGAAAATGAAATAGGAAATGAAAGAAAGAGAAAGTGAAAGAGAAAAAGAAACAAGAGATGAAAGTGACAAAGTGAAAGAGAACAGAATAGAATGAGAAAGAAAGGAAAATAAAAACTGAAAAAAAAAAAAAGAAACCGAAGGAGGGAAAGAAAAAGTGAAAGAGAGAAAGAAAGTGAAAGTGAAACTAAATGGGAATAAGAAAAAGTGAAAGTGAATCGGAATGAAATAGAAAGTGAAAGAAGGAGAAACTAAAAGAAAAAAGTAAAAGAGAGAAAAAAAGAGAAAGTAAAAGAGAGAAAGAAATAGAAAGAGAGAACTTGAAAGAAAGAATGATAGAAAGAAAGTGAAAGTGAAAAAAAGGTATACGGGCCATTGACTTACAACCTATGGAACTTACGACTGTTTGACTTTCTGATCACAAGAAAGAGTGGCAGAAAAAGAAAGAGAAGAAGCAGAGAAAGATGAGGAGGAGTAACAAAGGAAATTTACCACAATGGTACTGTAGAATGTAGACTTGACTTAAACCTGACAAACGTAAAAATAAGAAGTAAAACCTGTGCAGAGATGATACAAACCATATTAAATATAGAAAAAACAATATAATTATTAAATATAATTATAAAAAATACAATAATGCCTAAAGAAAGATAAATTAATTACCAGCTGACTTATGACCTGATCAATTAACTACCTGATCGTTATAACCAATCATGGTTATATGTCAATGACAACCTGTACTTATATAAATACTAGAATTGTTAAAACTTTATTTAAATCTTTTATATAGGGTGACCCAAAAAAATGGAAACTTTTTAACAATCCAATAAAACCAAGAATGATGGAAGAAAAATATTTAAATTCATAGTAATTGAAACCTTAAAACATGCCATTTAAGAAACAATGATGGAATTTTCATTTTTAAAAATTATGTCCTGTAGATGGCGTCCTCCTGTACGAATGCATTCTTGAAATCTGCTGTTGAGATTCCTCATTGACTGTTGCAACATCTCAGCTGGAAGTCTGTGAATTTCATTCTCGTTACTAAAATGGCGAAATATTTACTTGCTCAAGGTCACTGTCTCGCAGTGTTGCCACTTGCTTATGTCTGGCAATACGCACTTCAAAAATTCACGTTTTTTTTTTGGTCACCCTGTACTTGAATATATTTTATTTATATTAAGTTTACACTGTTAATACAAATCATTTTTTATGAGATAAACATTACTGAATCTTGCTCTGCTGGCCAAACTTAAAAGCTGTATTTTTAAAATAAAAATTGAATTCATATAATCTTTGGGATGCTTCCTAACTTTTAAAAATAAAAAAAAAGGAATTATGAAAGTTATAAAATGGATATGCATAAAAGAGAACCGAATGTTTGCAATTGAACATGTCAAAGCGAAATTCCAAATATCAAAATGAGGCTCTATGTGAAAAAAAGGCTCTTGTTTTTGAATCAAAGCAGCATTAAATCATTCTTGCAAAAAAAAGGGGAAAAAAGAAATATATAGTTAAGGTCAGAGTCTGGCATTGGAGAGGTTTAGCAGAACAAAATTTATGGTTTATCAATTGCGGCTAAGAAAAGGCTTGGTTGGGTGAGGAAAGATACTTCAGTCATAGAGATTGTCGAAATAGATTGGCTATTGGCCAGAGACTTGGACATGTTCATCCATAATCAACAGTCAGCCATGATGCTACAGTTATAGCTTCGCATTTTTGCTTTCTAATTTCTTTTTGTTATTCTCTGGCTTTTGCCATTTCCCCGCAGAGATGAAATTCATCTGGGGGTCAAACCGATATCAATAATACTTATTTTCAAACAAATATTGGCTTTACTGTCGGCCCGTTTACTTATCTACAATTTGATCAAAGCCAATATGATCTTCATTATCTCCCTTTTATTTCTTTCATTAACTATTTTGGTTTCTCTTGTTCGCTTTCTCTTTTTTCATTTAATTTTTTCCTTCTTTTTTTGTTTTTTTTCTATTCATGTCATCCTTTTTATTCAATCTTATACCTTCTTTTCTTTTTCTGTATTTTTTCATTTGATTTTTTTTCTAATTCCTTTCATTTTTATATCTTCTTTCTCTTATCCTTTCAATTTTATTCTCATTCTTCTTCCCAGATTATTTTTTCTTTCTTTATTCTATATCTTCTCTTTATCTTAATATTTCCTTATGTTTTCTTTATCTGACTCTCATTCCTTTCTTTCTTATTTTCATGCATTTTACTTTTTATTATTTCTTCTTCAATTTTATTCTTCTTCCTGGTTTTCTCACATTTATTTTGTCTCAACCATTATTGTCCTTTTCATCTACTTATTTTTTCTTCTTTATTTCATCTTTTTTTCATTCTTTTTCTGACGTTCCAGTTGTTGCTTTCTTTCTTTCTTTCTTTCTTTCTTTCTTTTATCTTTCATCTTCTTTTTGTCCTCCTACTTCTTCCCGTTTCTCATTTTTCGATTTTTACTGACTGAAATATTTCGACTTGCCTGTTTTCTTTCTTTCTTTCTTTCTTTCTTTCTTTCTTTCTTTCTTTTTTCTTTCTTTCTTTCTTTCTTTCTTCAATTGCCTGTATCTTCCAATTTTTCTTCAGTATTTACATTGATTTCTCTTCTTTCTTTTTCATTTTTCTTCCTATTTTGTTCTTTCTTTTTCTTTGTCTGTTCTCTTTTCCTATTTCTTTCTTTTTCTCTTACTTTATTTCCTTTCCAAATTTACTTCTCTCCTTGTCTATTACAATGGGTAGTGTAGATTTTTATCTAAAAATTTGTTTTTTTCGGCCCTTCTCCAAATATATTGAACCGAACCTCTTGTTTTGATTGGTAGCTGTGAAAAGAGTATCTAATTCATTCATCAGATAAGCAAAGGAAAGAACTTAGATATGACTTCAATACACCAACTTGTACACCAGTTCAAACTATTAACAATAAAAATTTTATGCCAAGGTTTTTATTTTTTTATATTAGAAGTTGTAGTTACCATTTATCATAGAAATAAAATTGCAAAAAAAAAATTGGATTGCAAGTAATCTAAAACTTTGGAGTTTGTCATTAATGTTTCAGTATGGTACATATAAACATTTACCAAGTTACAACAATTTATATTTCATTACTTTGTAATATAACGTGATAAGAAATATTCAAAGAAACTTATTTCCTGCTATGAAAATCATTCCATGATTTATATACGTATATATATATATATAGTCTCTGAATTATATTTCTGTGCTTATATTTCTATCTACAATTTTAAAGACTCAAAAACATCTTTAGTAATAACAAATTTAGAATATGACATATATTCAGAGACTATATATATATATATATATATATATATATATATATATATATATATATATATATATATATATATGTATAGTCTCTGAATTATATTTCTGTGCTTATATTTCTATCTACAATTTTAAAGACTCAAAAATAACTTCAGTAATAACAAATTTAGAATATGACATATATTCAGAGACTATATATATATATATATATATATATATATATATATATATATATACAGTCTCTGAATTATATTTCTGTGCTTATATTTCTATCTACAATTTTAAAGACTCAAAAACATCTTTAGTAATAACAAATTTAGAATATGACATATATTCAGAGACTATATATATATATATATATGTATATGTATATATATATATATATATATATATATATATATATATATATATATATATGTTTTTGCCATCCACAGACAGACTGTTTCGCTGTTTCACAGCTCATCAGTGTGGCTAGACGTCCGGTTGCCTCTAGCTAGGATCGAAACCCGACTAAATTTGCATCAGTCGGAACTTCTCCCACTAAGCTGTTGGCGCACATCAGGAATTAAGGTGAATTTTAGCGTGTTTTATTTTTAGATTTAGATAAACACACAGTGACTGACAGTGATTCAATTCTGCCGAAGAGTCGTGCAATATTAGCTTAAATAGTCACTTGTTTACAAACTCACACCTCAAACCAGAGAGCTCAACCGAAATTAATTTTTCAGGAGCCAATATTTTTGTCATCCACAGACAGACTGTTTCGCAGCTCATCAGTGTGGCTAGACATCCGGTTGCCTCTAGCTAGGATCTGAATTTGTGTCAGTCGGAACTTCTATGTATATATATATATATATATATATATATATATAGTCTCTGAATTATATTTCTGTGCTTATATTTCTATCTACAATTTTAAAGACTCAAAAACATCTTCAGTAATAACAAATTTAGAATATGACATCTTTGTGAAAACCTCTTCCAGTCACAAGTCATTTGTCAAATGTACTGAACAGTTATCTAATATCAATCCTCCTGTATGGCAGTGAATATTGAACAATCTCATCATAGATGATGAAAAGAAGCAACAGATATGTGGTTCTACAAAAGTATCCTGAGAATACCATGGACTGAACATGTGAGCAATGATGAAGTTTAAGAGAAAACAGGAACAAAAAAGACACTGATACTTAGCATCAGGGTCTCACCAATTGAGCAAAGCTGAAGAGTGCCTTTAAGCCTAAATTTCATCAACGTTTCTAGAAATAAAGTATGCACAAGCAGAAAAACATATATGATATGAATAGAAAGAAAGAAAGTAAAACCAAACTTTGAATGAAAGAAGGAAAGAATGCAACTATATACTTAGAGATGAAAGAAAGAAACAAGTGTAAATTTCTTCAAAGATTCATCAGTCTGTGAGACCCTTCTGTCCAACTTGGTCTCAAGTACATCGGATCTAACGATAGTTTCTCCTGTTATGGGTGACGCAGTTTGAATACTATCAGAGGGAGCATCTTTTCTCCTATATAATAAATGCAAATATCAATGTGTCACTGTGTCACACTTTTTCAACTTAAAGGGACACAACTCTCTAACTTTCAATAGCTATATTTCAAATTAAAAAAATTACTGTTCTCAAAATATCGGGTTTCAAAATAAAATTGTCCATATTTTCAACTTTACTCTTAGAGGCTGTAGCCCAGCATATCATACCATTTTGGAATCAGGCTGGCTCTGCGAGCAAATTAAAAATATTCCGGTTCGGATCCAGACCCGCAATCCTGAAATTCTGGATTCCCAAGTTTTCATTACTGCAGTTGTTTTTGGCAATATATGTGATATTTTGCTAGCAATCTTTTTGTATGATAACAATTTTTATAACTTGGAAATAAATTTGGGAATAATCAAAATTAATTGTGAAATCCAGTGAAAGTCACCTATGAAATAAAAATAATTGTTTGTATAGAAAGTAAGGACCTACATACATCAAATTGTCTTTAAGTTAAGAGATTCTGTAGTTTATTGTTGCCTATCATATCTACTCCTCTCTACTTATTTTGATGAAGCTCAATCAAGAGGCTTTCATATGAGCTAACTTAAATGCTGCTTGATAGGGCGGCTTTTAAGCTAGTTAATAATATTTTTCAACAACTGTTCAAGCCAGTAAATGAAAATAAATAAATATACTGTTTAAATATAGGTATTGACTAAAACTAACATTTAAGTGGTAAAATCTGCCAGATTAATAAATAAATAATCCACTACTTAGATGAGCAGAAAAATAAATGCCTCAATAGAGTAGGATTGACAACACAGCATAAGATAGAAAAACACAAATACACTAATAATGAAAATTAACCACGACTTGTAAAAATGCCAAAGGACTTAGCCAAAAGTGCTTCTGACAATAATTACCACAGACAGTTTCTACACCTTCTTCACCTTTATAAATAAAAAACTGAAAAAATACTAGAAAAATTGAATAATGAAAATTAAATAAAAGACACCCACACACACATATATATGTATATATATATTTTTATTACTTAAATATTATTTTTAGTGGATATTCATATTTGAGTAGACTGTATTTCTTTATTAAACAGTATATTTATGTCCACTAAAAATAATGTTTAAGTAATAAAAATCTATCAGATTAATAAAAAAAAATGCACCGCTTTTCTTACAAATTATATATATATATATATATATATATATATATATATATATATATATATATGAAGAAATATAGTCTTAAAGTGTGCTATATTTATGGGATAAAGTGCTCGATATCAGAGATAGAGCGTGTGTAAATATATATATATATATATATATATATATATATATATATATATATATATATATATTAAAAAGAGAGAAACCACAAACATTTTTGGTTGCAATGTGGATTTAGTTTTTAAATATTTGCTTTATTTTTATGGGAAATAAAGCATAATATTTTTTTTTTAAATCCACATTACAACCAAAGACGTTTGTGATTTCTCTCTTCTTTTTAATATACATACTTTTCTCTCGTTGGAACTACTTTAACCTCTTCCTTTTATTTTATATATATAGAACTCAATGTCCAGGACAGAGTAAGAATATATATCCACACATTTCCAGTGTCTGTTTTTTAATTTTAATTTTAGGTCCGTGAATCAGTAGTGATTTATGCATCTGATAATAATTCATCTTTATCTGTATCTCACTCATTTAAACCGTTATTTACCTCTTTAAAACTTTAAAACTTCTCTCTGTTAAATTTTAATCCCTACCTTCACCTTTAGGCCTTTCTGTTCCTTCTTTTGTTAAACCTCTCTCTAGAGCTTTCATACATTTCCCTCTCACACTTGTTTCCCACTCCTACACATACACTCTCACTAAAATTTTGTTTTTTGTACCCAGAGTTATATTTTCTGATTTCTTCTTGAATTTGTAGGTTTGATGAATTGAATCGTGATTACGATTCCAATGTAATAAATTATGACCATGGAATATTAGTGTTTCTGCCTTTTTTAACCTTATAGTTAAAAATAATAATTCACCTCCTAGAACAAAATTAAATAGAGCAAATATTATTTACGAATTCAAATGCCCATTAAGGAATTGTATTCCTCAAGAATCAACTTTCGTAAATAATTATATAGGCCACACTACAAATTGTTTAACATGCAGACTAACTATACACCCTTCTGACAATAGCTCAGTTAGATCTCATTTAAATATTCATGGAGACCTACTGGACACTATTCGGAACAGACTTCTCGACAACACTAATATAATAGCATCATTCAGATGCAAATAAAGGCTAAAATGAATGGAAGCCTTATTAGTAAAAACAAACAAACCAACACTTAATAATATTAACTTTGAACATGGACATAATATCTTGACCATGTTTTGAAACAAAAAAATGAAACATTTTATAAAACATACATATAACAAATTATGTATATATATATATATATATATATATATATATATATATATATATATATATATATATATATAATATAATATTTTTTTTTAAAGTATGATTCCTTCGCAAGGAATCATATTTGAATAATATTTTAAAAATTTTAATAATATTTTTAAATAAAAAAATAAAAAATAAAAAAACAAATATTATAATATAAGCTCTACTTCTGTATGGAGCACTGTCTTTTTGAAAATAAAAGCAAAAATACTAAGGAACTCCGGATTATTTACCTAACGTGTTCTTTCCTATTTTTCTGCATACCTGCACACACACACACACACACACACACATATATATATATATATATATATATATATATATATATATATATATATATATATATATTACATATATATATATATTTATATATATATATATATATATATATATTACATATATATATATATATTTATATATATATATATATATGTAATATATATATATATATTTATATATATATATATATATACATATATATATATATATATTACATATATATATATATTTATATATATATATATATATATATATATATATATAATAAATTAATTGATTTAAAATATGGTTTTTTCACTACACAGTGATAACCATGTTTCAGAAATGGAAGCTAAAACCCCTGAATTTAATTTTGTTATTAAACCAAAGACATTAGTTCCATTTCCTCGTCAAGCGAATTTCATCTTTATTATAGGAAAATATGTAAAACCACTGCATAAATGCATTCATGCTTTGATGCATATCATTGCATCTCATCAGGTTGTAGTAAATGTAGGTTATTACAATTTTTTATATTTACTTACATACATACATATGTGGAAAAAGAGAATAAGAAAAGCAAGCAGGCAAAAAAGAAAGACATACGATATAGTCTCATCTAAAAAGAAAAAAGAAAGAAAGACACAAGATATAGTCTAAAAAAAGAGAAAAGAAAGATTATCTTCAGCATCTCGATTCCAGAGTTTTGTAGGCGGACATGTTCGCCAATTCTTCAGGGGGGTATTTGCAATTTACTGCTTATATTTTTCAATTTTATCTTTTTGTATATTTATCATTGGTGTAAGTTATATTTTTTCTGTTTGCACGTGAGTTTGTGCACATGCAGCCATACACCCATCTGTGCAGTTGTCCATTCACTCATCTGCGTGGATGCGCATGCATGTAGAGTGCCATGATCATTTGTCCTTTTTGTTTTTATCACATCACACTACAATTATATATATATATATATATATATATATATATATATATATATATGCTCTCACTCATATATATATATATATATATATATATATATATATATAATATATGGATAAAATAACTGAAAAGAAATTGGGTGTTTTTTTTATGAAAGTATTTATTTCTGTAAAAAAAACACCCAATTTTTTTTCAGTTATTTTATCCATATATTATATACATATCAAGAAAGTATACGTGGCCTCTCATCATGCTATATAAATATTATAATGTTTGCTTTCTGATTATGAGACCTAAGTTTGATCTTCACCAGAGTTTATTTGTTAGGAAGGTGACTTTTTGATGTTATATGACTGAGGAGGAGATCCTAGTATCTAGTACATTTGGAAAGTGCTTGAAAAACATACCGCATGTTGGTCCAAGTCTTGTGAGTGAAATTGGGTTGATAAAACTGTTCAGAAGCTGTAATAGGGGGTGGAAAAACGAAGTCACAAGTCATCATGGCAGATAATGTACTCTCTCTCCCAGAAACCATAACTAAGGTCTGCTCACAATAGTTACAGTATAAGCTACATTTAATCTCTGTGAGTATTGAACAACATTCAAATGTGTCTGAATAGTGTCTGCCAAAGGGATTGGCTCTCCTACTAGACTGGTGTGCTCGAAAAAGGTCAGTAGCTATTATTATTATTGTAATTTATATATATATATATATATATATATATATATATATATATATATATATGTATTTTTAAAATTTGTATAATTGATTTTTAAGGATTATGTATTTATTATAAGTGGATGACAGATCTGGGGGAGGAAGCAGAGGGAAGGAACTTGTTGAGAGCTGCTAGGGATAGAGGGAGGTGGAGAGCCATGATTGCCTAACATCCTGAAAGGACATGGCACATAAAAAAAAATTTTTTTTAAAATATATATATATATATATATATATATATAAATATAGGTAACTATACTCGTGTCGAAAAACCTTCGAACTCTTGATTTAACAACAGCCAAATCAATCACGAAGGAAAAGAAGGTTTTAAAAAAAGAAAGAGCCAGGAACATGAAAGTCTGTCGAAAATAATCGCACAGATACAGGTTCAAGGCCCAAAGAAAAAACCCCGATACGAGTAAACAACTAACTAAAGAGCTCAATACAAGCGTAGAGCAAACCTAGTCAAACCTAATGAGCCAGACACACCTACCAAGGTTTCACTTAGGCAGATCGTCAGGGTCGGCTATATATATATATGTATGTATGTATGTATGTGTGTGTGCGTGTTTATGTGTGTGTTTATGTGTGTGTGTGTGCGTATATATATATATATATATATATATATATAAAGAAGAGAGAGATGTATAAATTAAATACTTTATAAAACTTTTATCCATTAGTCTAATGTCATTGTTGTGCACTTAGCATTTATTCATCAAGAAGTCATACAATGGATCTCATTAAAAAAATAGCTTTGAGGCTCTCGTGGCTAAGGTTATCATCATTTTGAACTGATCACCCATTTCATGTCTGATAATGGCTGTAATTATAGTCAATCAAATTTAAAAACTCAAAGTGAAATAGGAAAATCTTCTACCTCCATTGAAAGCACAACATGTGCCCAAAATTTGTGAAATTATGAGGGCAGAAGCAAATTTAATGATTCTTGCTTTGACGTCATTGCTTGCGTTCTCTGCTAATTATGAGTGTCTTTTAAAATGATATGAAATAACGAAGGTATGTGCTCAAGTTTATGAAATAAAGACTGTGGGGGGTGGAATTTACAACTACTCCATTAAAAAAAACAGCCAACAAAAATATGACATTGTCTTTTATATAAATTGACTGACACTATACAGTAAACCAAAACTCTTGAATGGTTTGAACACCATTCATGACATCCATATGAGAATCCCAATGTGAAAAGGTTATTTAAGAACCTAATTTCTGTTTTCAAGTTAATAGTTTGTTTTATTAGCATCTTACTGTGTTTGAAAAAAGTACCCTTAGTGCAATCTAACCTATTCAAATTTCGTCTCTTCCATATTGATTTTCTTATAATTGATCTATACACTGAATTATTTCAAGTGTTTAGTATTTATTTCACATTCTGAAATTTTATGGGGGATTCTTTTTATGCTTTCATTCCAATTTGAGATTACAGTTTCTGTTTTGGAAAGGTTTATCTTGAGTCTTATTTTTTTATGAAGCAAGGCAATAAAGCCACTAGGACACAATATGTTACTGAGAATATGAGAAAAACTACTATAAAATATTCCCGAATCTAACGAACTCGAATTCCCGTCGGGTTCATTATATTCACTTACACACCAATACCCTTGGGAAAAGTATGAACCCATCTCTTCTCCTCCCAGCTTTGGGCCGAATTGCAGGAAAGACTGGGATCAGTAGCCTGAGTTAGCAACCAGTCTTACCGAGGAAAGAAATAGCAATTTACTATGGGGAAAAATCTGTATCACCTGTATCGAAAGATACATGAACGCTCAAGCATATATCATGTATTGGCACTTAAGGCACTTCGACGTGGTGTAATGGTTAGAGAGCATGTCTTGCTAGGTCTATTATGACTGAGTAGTGAGTTCGATCCTCACTGGGTGCCCCGTACTTTCGGCCTTGTGCCACATCTAAGCTGTGCTTGGAAAATCACTAACTGAGTAGTGAGTTCGATCCTCACCGGGTGCCCCGTACATTCGGCCTTGTGCCACATCTAAGCTGTGCTTAGAAAATCACTAACTCGGTAGTGAGTTCGATCCTCACCAGGTGCCCTGTACTTTCGGCCTTGTGCCACATCTAAGCTGTGCTTAAAAAATCACTGAGTAGTGAGTTCGATCCTCACCGGGTGCCCCATACTTCCGGCCTTGTGCCACATCTAAGCTGTGCTTAGAAAATCACTAACTGAGTAGTGAGTTCGATCCTACCGGGTGCCCCGTACTTTCGGCGTTGTGCCACGTCTAAGCTGTGCTTGGAAATCTCTATATGGCACTTAAGTGACTGACTATTAAGAAGACAGGACAATAAAAAGAATAACAATGAAGAACATAGAAGATAAAAATTGACATTGCCTGTCTATATTTCTGAAATGAGGTACTGTAACTATCTTTGCTGTGATAATCACAACTTTTCAGCCATTCTACGCTCCAGCCTTCTTCAGGTGATATACATTGGAATTTTTAACCAAACCCTATATTTCGGTAGATTGTTCTAGTTCCACATGACATGTCTTTTCTGGATATCTCAATTTCAGTGGATGAAAGAATTGGTTGAAGTAATCCAGTGAGTTGACCCAAAGAGTTGTGAGTTCAATACCTGGCCACAGCAGAAGTGAACAAAAAACTTAGAGAATTGAGTTACTAAAGGGAAATAACTGAAAATCTTAAGTGGAATACACAGATACTACACTGATCTTTGGCAGAGGTTTGGGGAGCAGCACTTTGAGCCAAGGGAAAGTGCACAGATACTAGGCTGATCCCAGATAGAGGGTTCATCAGCAACATTTTGATCATCAACTACACTAGGGAAAGGATTGGAAACAACACATCTTAGGTGGAGTGCACAGATACTACACTGATTCTAGGTATAATTCTAGAGAGCAACACTTTGATCTTAAATGAAGTGCACAGATACTGCACTGATCTTAGGCAGTGTGTTGAGAAGCAATACTTTGATCGCAGTTGGAGTGCACAGATACTCCACTGATCCTAGGCAGATGGTTGGTGAGCAGAGATAGGTGGAGTGCACAGATACTACACAGATGCAGAGGTTTTGGGATCACCACTTTGACCATAGGCCTGTGTGTAAAAATAATGGACTGATCCTAGATACAGTGCTAGGGAGTAATACTTTTATCTTAGACGTAGTGCACAGATACTACATTGATCTTTGGCAGAAGGTTGGGATACGACATCAAGGAGGATGGAAAAACCACCCACACTCACTGAAGAGGTCAGCGAGAGAGGATAATAAAAGACAGGGTGAAGAGAGGGAATTCCCCAAAGTTTTCCTGTATGTCTTTGCCCTGCTTGGAACAGCCCAACACAAAGATACCTGCGATGATTCGATCTTGGCTGCCTTCTGATCAACCTTAAATCACAACGTGGGATAAGGTTAGCTTGAGATTGAAGCGGTCACTTCAGTGACCCGCCACAGTGTTGTAAGTCTTTGATGGTTTGGATGGGTGTTGTACAATTACAGCTTATGAAGAAACACTTTTATCCAAGCCAGAGAACTGGACAGCACCATTTTGATCCTAGGCAGTGCACAAACCCTAGGCCGAGGGCTGGGGAGCAATGCTTTGATTTTAGGCTGTAAGTATTGATACTTTGATCTTGGGTTCTAATCCATACATAAATAATCATATCCTTTTTATGGTTATTAGCTGGTTAATAATATTAAAAAGAAGAAAGAAAACCATAAAGGATCCTAATAAAAATAATGTATTTGCTATAGGATAATGATAAGAAAGACAATAACGATAATGCTTTGCTGTAATAAATGACTTAACGATAAAAAACGGGAAAAACATTGACTGCGAGGTTAGACATTCAGCATCAGGACAGCCACAAAATGTACATTACAAAGAACTGGCTGAACAAATAAAGACTTTTGAAAATAAATTAAGACTTAAATGAATGCAATGTTGATGAGGGTGTGTCAATTTTGTGGGCGCTGAAATCACATGACATCCACAAGTCATTATTGGGTGAGAAACAGAGTTAGCGTATTTTATAGCTTACCATATTCTGAGTCCTTTGCTCTTTTATTGATGTAGCACTGAAAAATAAATGCACAGTGCAAAAAAAAAAACAAAAAACGAAAAAAACATCACAAATAAGATGCAAGAACAAATGATCAAATATAAAGTACAAATGATATCCAATAAATGAAAGACATGAGTAGTAAAATAATAATAATATAAAAGCATAAGTTGTAAAATATAAGTTGATACCGAAATGATTTACAATTAAAAAAAGAAAAAACAAAAGGAGAATTAAGTGAAAAATGTGTGGTGGTAAACAAAAATATAAAAAAAAGAAAACAATGAGTGAATAAAATCACAACGAGAAATAGTACAACATGTACATCAGGAAGCACATAAAAGTAAGAAGTGGATAATAAATTTTGAATATTAAAATGAAAAGTACATAAAACATGTTTATTTAAAGTCCTTTGTATTTTCTAATGTACATATATATATATATATATATATATATATATATATATTCAAACATATATTGTTAAATATAACAGACAACGAATGTCTATTATGCTTCATCAGGAGCCGTACTAAGCTTCGTATATTTGCTTTAATTTCAGAAGAAAATAATGACAAAAACTGTCCAACATTTGCATATGTTTTTATTATGCTGTTCTTCGATCTAAGCTTTCAGCTCACATGAGTCATCATCAGAGGTGGTTATATAGACAGTTTTCGTCTTTATTTTCTCCTTAAATTAAAGCAACTATACGAAGCTTAGAATGGCTCCTGATCAAACATAATAAACATTCGTTGTCTGTTATATTTAACAATATATGTTTGAAAATGATCTGCTGCCCCAATACACTATATATATATATATATATATATATATATATATATATATATATATATATATTGTCATCCACAGACAGACTGTTTCACTGTATCACAGCTCATCAGTGTGGCTAGACGTGCGGTTGCCTCTAGCTAGGATCAAAACCCGACTGAATTGGCGTCAGTCGCGGATTCTAGAGGCAAACACACATCTAGCCACACTGATGAGCTGTGATACAGTGAAACACTCTGTCTGTGGATGACAATATATATATATATATATATATATATATATATATATATATATATATATATATATATATGTATATAAAGAGAGAGATAAATAGAGAGATAAAGAGTTAGAGAAAAGATCCATAAATGTATCCATGCATAACCAACAGACACACACATATATGTTTATATATATATATATATATATATATATATATATATATATATATATATAAAGAAAGAACAGTAAGATATAAAATCCGGTGTTCTTATAGATATTTTTATTTTTACACAATAGTGCACAATGTAAATTTACAAAGCATTAATATCATAAATTAATTGATTTAAAATATGTTTATTTTTTTCACTACACAGTGATAAACATGTTTCAAAAATGGAAGCTAAAAGCTTCGAATTTAATTTTGGTATTAAATTAAATTAAAGACATTAGTTCCGTTTCCTCGTCAAGCAAATTTTGGACTCCAAATTTGACAAGGAAATGGAATTAATGTCTTCAATTTAATTTAATAACAAAATTAAATTCGAAGTTTTTAGCTTCCATTTTTGAAACATGGTTATCACTGTGTAGCGAAAAAACATTTTAACTCAATTAATTTATAATATATATATATATATATATATAATAAAAAGACTTAAACACTAATATTCCATGGTCATAATTTATTCCATTGGAATCGCAAAAACGATCCAATTCATCAGACCTACAGATTCAAAATGAAAACGGAAAAACGACTCCGGGAGAAATTGGTGAGAGTATGTGTGAGAGTGTGGGGGGACCCGTGATCTATATAGATGGGTAATAGACGAGAGAGACGGGGCGGACTTTAGGCGGGGAGGGCACTAAAATTTAACTGAGGGAAGATTTAAAAAGGGATTTCAGTGATAAAAGGGTGCGTATTTTCAAAGATATACCGGAAGAGTGTACATTTCTTGGTGACACTCACACCCCTTAGGCGATACAATCTTATGCTCCCGCCCAGACCCCTACAACGCATACGTACACACACTAATAAGATAAAGGGAGAGTTTAGATAATCCAACCTTAGAAGGGATTTTAGAATTCCCTAAGGTTAAGTAGGGACGGCGTTTTGAAACGTATTGTCTAGCCGTTTCAAGTCATAAACTAACAATCTCTGCCTCCATAAATTTATCGGACTGGCCAAATGATTCTCGGGCGGCCTGTTTTCATCCCGCCCCCATCCCAAACGAGACCGTTTGACCAACACAAGGAATTTTGGGGAAATCCCGCTGACAAGATAAAGGCTGATGAAAACTTGTAGACAAAATTCCATTTTCTCTCTTCGTACCTACGGTTGATTATACATACCTGCGTACATTTACACCCATATACCGCTATATGATTACATATATATATAGATATTCTGAAATATGCACACACACATAAATACATCTGCATATATATCTCTCTACCTACGTATCCACACGTTCATACATGTAGGTGTACACACGCGCGCACACACACACACACACACACACACACACACACACACACATATATATTCTTGTTCTTACCTACATACACCCATATATACATATATCTATGCGTATGCTTTTGTATACACGTCTACACACACAGATGCGTACGCCCACATGAACGCACATATCCATTTCTATATTTAACCCGAATCAAAGGTCAATTAAAACATATATAATATTTTAAAACCGCTGGATGAGTAGCGTGTATTTATCTCTAATTTTAGAATGTATACCTAGGTGTCTAACTATTATAATTCTATCTGATTTTGCAAATCAGTTATTAGGGGAACGTTTATCCACCCAACCCCTCACACATGTATCACCACGTGAATAAAGAAAGGCCAAAATTAGAAGTACATGTCGCATCACATAAACATACACAATGATACATATACGTAATGGTCATTGCATGGATGAAGCATTAAAAAAAAAAAAAATATATATATATATATATATATATATATATAAAATAAAATAAATAAATAAATAAAAAATTGGAATACCTGGTGTCTCACATAACCATACAAAATAATTCATACAAGTGATATTCAATACACAGAAAGTCATGCCCGATGTTATTGGGCTAAGGTCGAGGTGTCACACCCGGCCACGTGCTACAAAACGGTGTTCATGTTTTGAACCGTTTTATATGCCTACATTTGGAGAGGATCTCACTCCGAAGGTTTAACAGTTCATCCTGATTTTTATCTCTGATGATAAAGATCTTTTCGGCGATGCACAGATTACACCTATCACGTAAGTTATTAGGTGTACTAGCTCGTGACAAGTATCTCCATTCGAAAAGTGGGGTTAGACCCCTATCCACCAGATCCCAGTAGTGTTTGGATAGGGCCGTTTGGTTTCTGAGGTATCTGTGTCTAAAGGAGTGCCTATGGCCGTATAGACGTTGCTTCCAATCACCAGCGGATATACCTATGTATCGTTTCTTCTCGTTTCTGTTTTCTCTGGGGAAGATAGTTGCCTCGTACACTACGTTTTTATACATGCACTTCCCCCCGATTGGGCAGAGATCTTTATTCCTACAATTGCAGTTGGGGTCATTTGTCTGAGGTTCGCTACTGTGGTAGTTTTTAAGTATTCTACAATTATGGGAAGATATGATTTTCTCTATATTATTCACGCACGAGTAACTAATTTTCAGTGTTTTCCTATTAAAAATTTTATGTAATGGGTGCTTGTTGTGAAAGTGTTTATCTACTAATCTAAGGAAGGAACTACCTATATCAATTTTAGAGAGCTTGCAATATGGTGGGTTAAACCATATTACTTTCCTCTTTCTGTGTTTAGTTCTATTCTCCATATTTTGATTTGTTGGTTCTCTGTTAAATTTTAATTCTTGTCTAAAACCACTATTCCTGAGGGCCTGGTTGTATGTAAATTTATTCTCTTCAAAAATTCTATAGTTAGAAGATAGCTTGTTTATTCTAGTGTTCACGGTTTTGGGGATGTGTTCTATCACAGATTTAGGGTGGTTAGAGTGGATGTTGATATATAGGGGTGTCTGATCCAGTTTATGGAAAGGTCTAAATGTATCGCTTGATAGGTTAAGATTAATGTCTAAAAAGTTAACAATTTTAAGGTTGGAGGATATTTCAATCTTAAGGCCTAGGTATTTGAAGGCTCTGACGACCTTCTTATGTAAGCTGGAAGTTAAGGGGCCATTACTACTAGGGACGAAGATCAGACCGTCATCTCTATAAAGCCCGACTTGATTGAGGTTCACTATTCTGTTTAGGGTATCTAGTATATATATTCCCACTACATCTGCAATTTGGGCGGAATCGAAAGCTCCCATAGGTACGTCGAAATTTTCGTTATACTTTTTCACCCAATTAGCGTCATTGTATTTCAAGATGGATCTTCTAGACGCCAAAATGATTTCAAGATCACTATCCGTTACTTCGGTATATCCCCTGGCAAAATTGAGGCTGTTGATTAGAAGCTCTTCCGAAATTGATGGGTAAAAATCCAGGATGTCAAATTGGATGAAAGTGGCTCTTTCCTTGTTGGGGATCTCTCGGAACCATTTGATTGTGTCAGCTGAGTCTTTCCAAAGTTGGACTGGGTGTTTATTCAGGACACATGAAGTAATCCTCTTGATGATCCTTTTGGAAATTAATCCCAACTCAGATTTGGAGGGATTGATAAGCCGTGATGGCAAGTTATTGGTAAAGTTAGGCTTATGGTCCTTGAAGAGAATGTAAGCATCTTTCACACTAAATTTACCCATTCTGTCCGCAACTCCGAGTTTGTTTGCAAATTTGCAGATGTTATGTGTGTGTGTGTGTGTGTTTGTGTATGTATTTATATGTGTGTGTGTGTGTGTATGTCTTTTATGTATATATATATATATATATATATATAATTGCGTATTTACACAGCAATGCCATGCGGTTAGTTTTTTTTATTTAATTTTTCTTGTGTTATATTTTCCTTCTTTTCAGGACATAGTTTATATAGAAATTGTCCGTATGTTCTCGATGTCCAAGTACTTTCGTCTATACTTTTAACCATTATCAAGGATGTTTATTTTTACTTTTTAACTGAATGCATGGATTGTTTTATGTATGTATCTAGAGTTGTAGGTAGGTTGTATTTTCCAAACACGGTCAGTACATTATGGCCATATTCATGCTTTCATTATTTTTTATCTGTGGAGGAGGATTTTATATTTGTATTATCCATGAGTGTGTTGCAGATGGAATTTGGTAGGTTTCCATGTGTATTTAAATAAGAAGCTCAATTAGCTGTCATTATAATTTCAAAAGAAAACTTATCTAAGCTGACGCGTTTCATCCTCTGATAGACTTTATCAAGTCAAATGCAAGGATTTTATTTTTCAAGAAGTATTTTTAAACTAAAGTAAAAAGGTTAGTTTAAAAAAAATAAAATTTAAAAAATACTCATATTTATTTGTCTATTAGACATTAAATTATGTCACTTAGCACCCTCCATAATTTACCTAGACTTCTCATTTAGCCTGATAAATATTTATGAGCATTTCTGAAATTTAAAAATTTTGAAAAATTTTAACTTTTCTTTATAAATACTTTTTACAAAATAAAATCCTTATATTTGCCTTGATAATATACACCAGAGGGTGAAATGTGTTGCTTAAGATTTCTATTTGTCTTTGTTCATATATATATATATATATACATATATATATATGCATATTTCATTAAAAACGGCTGACAAGGTGGTTTTATTTAGTTTTTTATATAATTTCTCGTGCGATCTAATAATGTTTTTCTTTTCAGATGATAAATTATATAAAAACTGACATTCGGAAAGGTTTTATATAATTTATCATCTGAAAAGAAAAACATTATTAGATCGCACGAGAAATTATATAAAAAACTAAATAAAAGCACCTTGTCAGTCGTGTTTAATGAAATGTGCATCAAAGAAGGATTGCTATTGCTGCCTAAATACACAAATATATATATATATATATATATATATATATATATATATATATATATATCATAGTAAAAAAAGGAAGAACAGTAAGATATTTTTATTTTTACAAAACAGTGCTCAATGTAAATTTACATAGCATAAATAATTTTAAAATAAGTTATTCAAAAATTTGGAACTAATGCTTTTAATTTAATATAATTGAATTTGAAGTTTTTGGTTTCTGTTTTTAAAACATGCTAATTCCTGTGTAGTGATGAAACCATATTTTTAAATCAGTTAATTTATAATATACATATATATATATATATATATATATATATATATATATATATATATATATATATATATATACACACATATATACAAAGGCAAAGAGAATGAGAAGAACATAAATTCAAACATTCATAACATTAATTTAAAATTGGCTCCATACCAAGTGTAGAGCAATAGTTATTTATTATGAGTTGATGAGATGCTTACACATCAAAGCAAATATGCACCTTTGCCATGAGTACTTGTTTGTCCATATGTAACAACTTATAATATATATATATATATATATATATATATATATATATATATATATATATGTCATTCACAGATAGTACTGTTTCGCTGACATCATATATATATATATATATATATATATATATATATATGATGTCAGTGATGTTATATATATATATATATATATTTATATATATATATATATATATATATATATATACCAGGACGATATATATATATATATATATATATATATATATATATATATATATATAATGTCAGTGATGATATATATATATATATATATATATATATAATTGTTTATTTAAAAATTATAACATAAATATGTTATAAAATCACTACAAAAATATGTTATAAAATCACTACAAAAATTTGTTTCAACACCATTGTTGAATGTAGAATTCTACTTTCAACAGCATCACTTGATAAGACACCAGAAGTGTTGAAACAAAATGGCTATTTTTGTAGTGATTTTATAACATATTTATGTTATAATATTCAAATAAATGATTATATCTGCTCTACTCTGTATTGAGCACTCTTTTAAGAATAGTAATTGTTGGTTATTGGAATTTATTCCGTATACACCAATCCTAGACTTGTATATATATATATATATATATATATATATATATATATATATATATATAATTAAGTAATTCATTTAGTCTGAAAGAAACCTAAACAGAATGCAGAAAGCACTGGACGGCCGTTTCGTCCTATATTTGGGACTCATCAGCTGTGTGCATCCACTACCGAGAATTCAAACCCTGACAGTTGAGTTATCAAGCAAACGTCATACCAACTACTCGAATGGGCCTCGTTGACGAGGAAGTAGCAAATCAGATTCAATATAGCGCTGCTCGCTCACATATTCCATGGTGGAACTCAACTGAAATTCTCTGTAACCATAGGACTGTGCCCCCCGGAGCCACGACTACTATCACCAAGCCGCTCAAACTGAAGCTTTAGAAGCCGGATCAAGCAATGATATACACATAATAGAATCAAATTCTACAAGCCTTTTTTTCATTAGGTACCCTAGAAATTTCAACTGTCTTTTTCTGATGTTAAGTATAAATGTCCTTTTTGTTTTGTTTTCTCTAAAATGTTGTCATTGCTCACACTTTCAGTCCATGGTATTCTCAACAAACTTCTTTAGAACCACATTTCTGTTGCTTCAAGTGACCTCTTCATCCAGAATTTACTCTCATATATAAGGATTGATATTATATGTCAATTCAGCACTCTTTTCTTTATTTCAAAAGAAATTTTCTCTTTCTAATATAAGTGTCCTTTTTCTTTCAAGCTTGTGTAAATAGTTGGCAGAACATAGTTTAGGAGAGATAGTAAAAAAAAAAATTACGAAGAACTACAAAAGGAAGGAAATTGTGGAGAGTCATGATCGCACATATCCTGAAGTACCATAGTACATAGAAGAAGATATTTTTGTTATATTAGTTTATCTTTTAAGGTATGTGTTTTCTTTATTAATTTTTATCTATTTTCAAATTCTTGGCATTTTTTTTTTGTGCACAGATAGACACAATTTATGATTTATAAACCAGTAAATAAAATAGATATATATATGTTTGGCATAACAATAATATATATACTGTATACGTATTCAAAAATTTATTTCATACTGTCTATAAGTATAATGAAATACACATATATATATATATATATATATATATATAGATATAAAAGAACATATAAACATAAAAAATGTCTTTAAAATATATATATATATATATATATATATATATATATATATATATATATATATATATATATATATATAAAAGAACGTATAAACATAAAAAATGTCTTTAAAATACATATATATATATATATATATATATATAAAAGAACGTATAAACATAAAAAATGTCTTTAATATATATATATATATATATATATATATATAAAAGAACGTATAAACATAAAAAATGTCTTAAAAAATATATATATATATATATATATATATGTATATATGTATATGCTTGTGTGTGTTTTGGAGGTAGGGCCATATGTGTCTATATGCAAGTAATGTGCCAACTTTTTATTGATTGGTATGGAAGCTAGAAGTACTTTTAACAAAGTTAATAGAGGAAAAAAATATTTTGCATGCCAAATTTTCTTTTCTTTTCGATCTTCATCATTCACGTATTTTTATGCAACTTTATGTTCTCTAATCCCATTTAGCCGAAATTGTCTGGATACGGAAACCTATTTTCATGCATTGCATTGTTAATGTAACCAGAGTCTGCTCGAATGCCCGATGCCATCAATATTTGGAAGGATCTTGGAGCCATTCTCTTCTCAATTACAATGTCTACTTGTCAAGGAAATGTTAAAAAAGAGAATTTGGCATGGATTATTGTAAGAATTATTCCCCTTTTCTGCCAAATATTTCTTGCAGCCGCCCATATTAAAAATAGATAGTGTCAATGATTATACAAATAAATAAATGACCCTGTAATCATATAAAACTATGGTTTTTGGTCAAGGTGATTTGTGAGAGGTTGAAGTAGAGTAGTTGGAATAACGTGGTCCAAATAAATTAAAAAGTGTGCACCAATCACTTCATAACCTGATGTTTAATCGATACTTATTATTGTTTTTTTTTTTAATGTCATATCTCTTTGTGATATAGGCAATCATGGCTCTCTACAGCTTTCTTCTCTTTTTCTTAATGCCAGATCAAGACAGGCAGTTGTGAATTTCACAGATTTTTCTTCATAATCTGTGAATTACCATTCCTTCTTTGGAAGCATAGTGAAATGGTCTCCCTTGACCTTTACCATGACTTTCAAAGATTCAGGATGTAGGCGATCACGGTTCTCCACAGATTAATTATCTTTAGTATCAGTGAAGGCATGGTGGACTAATGAATAACGGCTTGGATTGAGGAATCGGAGAGCCTATTTCAAATACCACTTGAATCCATTAAATTCACTTACGTGCTAATAGCCTTGAGAAAGGTATGAATCCTCCTCTTCTCCCCACAGCTATAGGTGAATAGCAGGACAGACCGGGTTCTCTAGCGTTGGATGGCAACTGGTCTACCGCAGAAAGAAACGGCAACCTACTGCAGGAAAAAATCTGCCATGTATCATGAATGACACATAACTGACTGATCAGTGAATTGCCATGGCTCCTTGGGGAAGATAGTGGAATAGTTTCTTGTTACCTTCCCCATGGTTTAGAATTCAGAGTTTTTCTTTTCTTAGACTGGTTGCCACTCAAAGTTAGATTGCCAAGTCTACCTTACTGTTTTTATTATATGTCATTTCCCTTCATGATATAGGTGATCATAAATCTCCACTGTTCTTTTTTCTTTATTATATGTCAATTGCCATGTATTCTTGAGAGAGATAGTAGAGTGGTTTTACTTTCTACAGTTTAGAATTCAGTGTTTTCGGTCTCTTACACTGGCTAGAGAAGTCAGTATAAATTTCTAATTAGAAGTAAATGGAACAGAGTAGTCTTGGATATGAACTCACATTGGCAATTCCACTTTCTGCACTAATATTACCAGCACATCCATTGGTTGTTGTTACTGTACTTGTATTGTGATTTATGTTGCTGATTTGAATCAACTCACAACAAAGAAAAAGGCGAGAAAGGTTTTCAAATATAATATATTTTTATTCTCATGTTTTTTCAACTAAATTCTTCTCAACTTGTATGAGTGTTTAAGTTCTTCAGTTAAAGTTCCTTGTTTGTTAAGATGAAAAGAAAGGTAATTTCTTTGCATGTATGTGTGAGAAATAAAGAAAGTGAGAAGGAAAGTATAAGTGCCACGTAGCTTGATGAGAAAGAGTGTAAGTGTTACATAGCTTGATGAGAAAGAATATTTCATTAGCTTTAGAGTGTGTGTGTGACATAGCTTAGTGAGGAATAGTGTAAGTGTCATGTATCTTGGTGAGGAAAACAGATGAATGAGAAATGGAATTTCATTTAAGCCATGCCATTATGCTGCTGTTGCATGTATCTCCTCACTGGCTTGTCTGTCTAGAGACTTTGCTTAAATACTCTTCAAAGGGATCATGAAGTATGTTTTTTATTGTTGGCAGGAATGCAACCTATTGGTTGAAAAATGTTAAATATGTATTTTGAAAGGATTAATTTATTAACTGGAAGGATGCACAAATTCATCAACTCAGAAATCATTTTTTGTCATTTGATAATTGACCGTCTTGGAGTTTATTTCTGTCTTTGCTCCACAGGTCAAATATAATTAATATTCACCACTGAACTGAAAAAAAAGGAAATTACATTGAAAAATCAATTTTCTTGGCACAAACTTTACTAAGGGCTACAAATGACAGGAAGTTGTGGAGAGACGTGATAATTGGCCCACTCATGAAAAAGAGGAAAGAACAAAGAACGTTTTATAACAATTTTTGTAGATTAGAATTTATTATACTTTACTCTAACCTCAATATTTGTCAGAATAAGAAAAGGAAAAAATATATCATTTTAGAAGCAGGGGACAGATCATAATCTAAATACAGTCTCAAATTAACATCTATATAGTCTGATCTGTTTAATCTGGAACACTTAGGACCAGGCCACTGCCAGACCCCAGAAAATGCCAGATGATAAAAATCACTCATAAACAAACCTATATAAACTTAGGTAAAAACCCTATACTATTTACATTATTCAGACTATTGTCCTCATTCTTGTCGCCATATTTATTACAATGTTTCGGCTGTTGTATGATCCGGCCTTCTTCAGGTGGTTGGGATGTCGAACTGAACCCTTCATTTTACTTACTGAGGTAGACTGTTCTAGTTCCACGTGTCATGTTTAATGGATGTCAGTTGTTAGCTATCTCCAGTTAATTTCTCTCTTCAAGTTCTCCACTACCTTAACCGGGTATTGAACTCACACTCTTTGGGTCCTGTCACTGGATCTAACCAATGCATTTTATCCACTGTGCCATGTGTTAGATCCAGTGACAGGACCCAAAGAGTGTGAGAACTTGGAGAGGGAAATTAGCAGGAGATAACTGACATCCATTAAATATGGCACGTGGAACTCCAGTGAACGAAATAAAGGGTTCCGTTCGACATTCCAACCACCTGAAGAAGGCCGGAGCATACAACGGCCAAAATGTTGTAATAAATATGGCGACAAGGATGAGGACAATAGTCTGAATAATGTAAATAGTGTACATAATATCTCATCTCAGAAATATAGACAGATACTAAAACCCTATGTAAACATCACAGGTAAAACAAAGCTTAAACAGGAAATAAAACAATCATTAATGCTTCAAAACAAGGTTTTTATCATTTCATGCAATATGAAGGCTACAAAAAAAAACATAATATATATTAACATTGTTTACAATCTTTGGACTGTTGTTTTCATCTTTGATGTTTGGGCTGTTGTATGCTCTGGCCTTCTTCAGGGGATTGGACACATGACCCAGTGGATAAAAGCGTTGGTTGAATCCAGTGACTTGACCCAAACAGTTGCGAGTTCAATACCTAGTTACAGCTGAGGTTAAACAAAAAACTTGGAGAGTGGTGTTTAAAGAGAGGTAACTGATACTGAAAAGAGGTATGGCACGTGAAACTAGAACAATATGCCCTGTTGGATGAAATAAAGGGTTCAGTTTGAAATTCCAATCACCTGAAGAAGACTGAAGTGTACAACGGCCGAAACATTGTGAATATGTGTTGTGGAGTTATTTCCACAATAGAACTTGTAGTCGGACTAAATGCGTCCTAAATAGGTTAAAAGTACAGAAACGTTAGGAACTTGTAATAAAGTGTTACGCAGAGTAATCGAGTTGTGGTCGCTGAACACTACTCCTTCTCTCGACTACTCCTGACTCCTACTTATAATAGGTGGGAGAGTCTATTACCTAGACAAGGTGTCTTTCACTATAACAATATGCGAACAAAGATGAGGTCAACATTCCAAACAATCTAAATAGTGTAAATAATTGCAATATCTCATCTCAGAAATATAGATAAAATAATATATACTTTTTTTTCTTTTCGTTGTCAGCCAAAAAATGTCTGTTCCTTTTGTTTCTTTCAGGCATTTCTATCTCTTTTTTAAGCATAGACAAAGATTTATGATTATGCTTCTTACATCTGGCAGCATCATCTGAACCTCCTCCTCACTTGGATGGCATCCTGAATAGGTAAATATGCAGCTATATATAAGAAATGAGCCAGACTGTATTACCAAAACACTCTGCTGCTGTTGGCTGCTGCGGAAAGTTGTAAACAATGTGTGGTGTAGCATTCGTAGCTGCTCGCTAAGCTAATGGCAGGTGATCCAAAAAAGTGCCACACCATGGGAGTTGTTGAACCACATGTGCCAGATGAAAGAGGTTGAACAGTACTTTATTTTTTTATTGAAACTTGGCTTATGTCAAAGATAACTGTGTACTACTGCAAAATGGGAAAAAAAACATCAGATGTATGCAGTTATCAATGATGTAAACAAAGTTTCAATCTTGACATTTGTAAATAAAAACAAAGATAACTCTTTAAGAAGTCAAGGGTTGATTTGAAACAGTTTATATTATGAACAGGGCCCACACTTTTAAATGTTAAAAAAAATCAATATTTTTCAATTCTGACAAATATCATAGGTAAAATAAGCTCTAATGATTGCTAATCTTTTCACCCCAAACAAGGCAATGAAGACACTAAAGCACAAAGGGGTTACTGAGTATGAAAGACTAAGAAAAAGAAAAAAATTATTAAGAAGAGAGAAAAATAAAAGAAGAGGAATCAAGAAGATAATAGGTAAGTGTTATGGTCCAGGTTAGGACCAAGTTAGAACAACACGAACACAAGAATAGAAATAACGAAAATATATTACACGGAATAATAATACATGATGTGGAAGGTGTTAGTATGACTGTCAGTCTGGTTTGGAGTGAACTACTATCGGCTCGACTCGATTCGTCCCTCTCTCTTGAGAGGCGTAGTATACATAGTGTTAGGAAGAGTTCATTCTGTAGTTATAGGTAAGGACCCGTAACAATAACGATTGACATTGCATTTAAATTTTTGAAGATCAAAGTTGACTACTCATATTTGTTTATGTTAAGATACGTACTGGGCAGATATGAATGTTTAAGAAAGATCATGGGAAACTTGTTTTAAAACAGTAATTTGGTCTCTGCTAACCAGCTGGGAGGTATAGCACGTAAGATCAAATGATGGTTCAGTGTAAGACACAGGTTTGATTCCTGATGGAGGACACATATTTTCTACGAAATTTCTCAGACATTCAGGCTGGTAAATGTTGTTAATACTGTTTATTATAAACAGAGCATTTACTTACATAATTGTATCTATAAAAGTAATGAATAAAGAGAATATATATATATATATATATATATATATATACTGTTTATACATTATTTTATGTTAATATATATGTGTGTATATATATATATATATATATTCTCTGTATATGTTATTTATTTTAATATATATATATCTATATCTATCTATCTATCTATATATATATTCTGTTTATATGTTATTTTATTTAAATATATATATATATATATATATATATATATACTGTTTATACATTATTTTATGTTAATATATATGTGTATATATATATATATATTCTCTGTATATGTTATTTATTTTAATATATATATATCTATATCTATCTATCTATATATATATTCTGTTTATATGTTATTTTATTTAAATATATATATATATATATATATATATATATATACTGTTTATACATTATTTTATGTTAATATATATGTGTATATATATATATATATATTCTCTGTATATGTTATTTATTTTAATATATATATATCTATATCTATCTATCTATCTATATATATATTCTGTTTATATGTTATTTTATTTAAATATATATATATATATATATATATATATATATATATATATATACTGTTTATACATTATTTTATGTTAATATATATGTGTATATATATATATATATATTCTCTGTATATGTTATTTATTTTAATATATATATATCTATATCTATCTATCTTTATATATATATATTCTGTTTATATGTTATTTTATTTAAATATATATATATATATATATATATATATATATATATATATATATAGTATTTACATTAGTCGGACTATTGTCCTCATCTTTGTCGCCATATTTGTCACAACGTTTCGGCCGTTGTACGCTCCGGCCTTCTTCAGGTGGTTGGAATTTCGAACTGAACCCTTTATTTCGATCACTGGGGTAGACTGTTCTAGTTCCATGTGCCATGTTTGATGGATGTCAGTTATCAGTTATCTCCTGCTAATTTTCCCTCTGAAAGTTCTCCACTGCCTTAACCGGGTATTGAACTCACACTCTTTGGGTCTGTCACTGGATCAAACCAACGCCTTTATCCACTGTGCCATGTGGATAAAGGCGTTGGTTAGATCCAGTGACAGACGTTGCCGAAACGTTGTGACAAATATGGCGACAAAGATGAGGACAATAGTCTGACTAATGTAAATACTGTACATAATACCTCATCTCAGAAATATAGACATATATATATATATATATATATATATATATATATATATAATTATTTATTTGAATATTACAACATAAATATGTTATAAAATCACGACAAAAGTAGCCATTTTGTTTCAACACTTCTAGTGTCTTATCAAGTGACGATGTAGAATATAGAATAAATGGTTTTAAAAGTTTAAAATTAATCAACGATCCTTAGCTAGGAGTAAACGCTGTTACATAAGCTAGAGTGACCAATCAAAATACAAGTATAGGGTGATTCGAAAAATTTGACAACTAAGCAAGGTTATCATAGATATTAAAAGATTTATAAAATTTGAAATTAAAATTAAAAGTAAAAAATTAAAATTACCTATTTAGAAATCTAAATCAAATCTCTATTAAGTTTTAAATTGTAGAATTACCAAGGAGAAAAAATATAAAAATATAAAAATAAAAATAAAAGATATATATGCTATTTAATTTGTATTTTCATTGAAATTATGTTGAAAGGGATGTTCAGAATCCCAGACAGAAATGTATACACTTTAGTTTCATTTCAACATGTTAGTCGCCTCTCACGCGAAATCATTCGAACACACGCATCTATCTAATATCTGCTCTACTCTGTATTGAGCACTCTTTAAAGAATAGTAATTGTTGGTTATTGGATTTCACTCCGTATATACCAATCCTAAACTTGTATATATATATATATATATATATATATATATATATATATGCTAGTCAAATTAGCAGCTCCTTCCTGCTTGTCACACATTGTTTTTGTAAGAAAATGATGATTAATTTTAAATCATTGTTATAATTTGTGGAGAAAAGTGATGTATTTCAATGTTACTCAATGATCTTGACAATGTAACCTCCATCTTCTGGCTTTCTCCTTCTATATTTTAGATAGGAGTCAAATTTAAATTTAATTTAAATCAAAGGGAAAAAAAAATTCAGTGGGGGAGTATAACCCCTTTAATATGTATTTGATGGAATACTTGATTGAATGAATTGAGCAGATTTCAACATTGATATGACAGTTGAATTGTCGCAACAAATATGCACTGTAAGTCACTACCTACTGATTAGTGATTTCTTGCTCAACTTGACGTCCATATTGTCTTATTTTCATCTTGCCAATGTGACCTCCATCTTCTTGATTTCTCCTTCTATATTTTGGATAGGAGTTATTCCCTTTTTCAAATTTAACTTTAATTCATATCAAAGGGAAAAATATTTTCGTGGGTTTGTGCCCCCTGGGAACCCCCTTTGATCAAAATGAAATATACTTATGGGTAATATAGCAACTTGGACTGAGGAATCGGAGAGACAATTGTGAATTCCAATCAAATCCATTACATTCACTTACATGCTAATACCCTTCAGAAAGGTATAAATCCTCTTCTCCCTCAGCTATGGGTAAATAGCAAGACAGACTGGATTCTATAGCATTGGATGGCAACTGGTCTACTGCAGAAAGAAATGGCAACCTACTGCGGGAAAAAATCTGCCTGGTCAGTCATGTATCAAAAGATACATGATCGCCTAAGGGTGTATCATACATGGTAGATAACTGACTGAGTATCAGAATATATATGACTATAGGACTCTATCTTCAAAACCCTAAATGGTGTTTGATAACAAACAGACTGACAGAGGCTTCAACTTTATATATATATATATATTTATATAGATTAGAGCTGTTGGTGTCTGTTGGATTTTAAATCATTCCCTATTATCCTATAAAATTCCAATGCATTTTCCTTGCAAACAGTTTTGTCTTTCATTCTGACCTGAAGAAGCCAAGAACAAAAGATGTCAGTGACATGTGTCATTTATAAACTTCATAACTATAACTCACTCCAAAAGTACAGAAGAGAAATCTCTTGTTTTCATTCCAGAAAAATACAATAAAAATATATTTATTAATGTTGAACTGTGAGTTTTCTCAGCATCAGTCTTTTGACATCTTGTCCTCATAATTATCTTTAAACTATTTACCATTATCAAGATGAAACTAGAACTTGTACTGACAATATTAATATTTACAGATATTACAGACAAAATACATACAAATGCTCTTAATGTATCTTATAGCAAGATGAATTTAATGAACACTTAAATTATTTTTCTTTGAATAATTTGTATTCTTCTTTGCTTTCGCCAATAATTATTATTAATATTAGCTATGATAATTATCTTTCATTAGAATCTTAATTATCTTTTATGCTAATTCAGTTTTCATTAATATTCTTTTATTCTTCTTCAAATTTGTTTAATTTATTTTCTTAATTAGTTAATTATTATTTATTAATTATTTAATACTCTTTTTATTAATTAACTCGTCTGAACTTACATATTTTTTTGTTCCTAATTTCAAACATTAAATTTTTACTTATAAAAGAGACAACATCTTTCTTTTTATTTCCTTCTTTGAGACTTGGAAAGTTTTTTTCTTTTTTTCATGATCCTTTAATTTCAGCTTGTTTTTTTTTTTCACTCTAGGGTTTTATTAAAAATCTTTTCAGCTTCTGGAAAAAAAAAAGAAAAATCCTATAGATGCTTAATTACTATTTGCAACAAGCACCCAGTGACTTTTACCTGAGTTTTGTGTACCTTTTAGACACCTGTCCTTATTAACCTGAAAAACTTCTTGCTAATCTTCTATAGACCTCCTTCCCGCTGATAAAACTGACATCACCTGCACCTCCGCCCTTTAATAATTTTATCAATTGAATTCCATCAGATATTATGGGCTATATGATATTTTTCTTCTTTTTTCTTTTTTTTGAAAATGTTGTTTTGGTGTTTGTTAAGTTGTAATTAATGTCTAAGTATTACAAATAAAAGGTGAAAGAACAACAAAGTAATAAATACTTAATGAGACCGGAAAATAATTAGGAAGAAGGGAAGGCGATCAATTAGGAAAGGAGATTTGGAATATTCTTCTCTTTTGCGGAAATGTTTGAATTGAATGAGAGAGAGGGGGGGGAGGGAGTGGGAGAGGGGAGGGGGAGGGAGAGAGGGGGAGGGGGAGAGGGGGAGGGGGAGAGGGGGAGAGAGGGAGAGGGGGAGAGGGGAGGGGGAGGGGGAGAGGGAGAGGGGGAGAGAGGGGGAGGGGAGAGGGGGAGAGAGAGGGGAGAGGGGGAGAGAGAGAGGGAGAGAGAGAGAGAGTAATTATAAACACAAGCGATGAGAAAAAGTATCGGAAGAACAACAATAGAAAAGACGGGAGGTAAGAGAAAAAAAAGAACTAGCATCTGGACATATTAGGATGATTCCATCAATGAGACAAAATGATTGTTAATAATATAACTAAGGTTCAAGACAGAAAGAACCCCAAAAATATGAAAAAAAAAAAAAAAAGATGCGATATGAATTAATATGTTATGAATAAAACTGAAGTTGGTGAAAGAAAGATGGCAAACATTTCCTGACTCATTTTGAAAAAATAAAAGGAAATAAAAAGTGAATAGTTTAAGTGAAAAGGTAAAAGAAACAATTATGAAAAAAAAATGAAGAAAAAAGATGATAAACTGATGAATAATTTCCTGTTTAATTCTCAAAAGGTGAGATGGAGATACTAGAAAATAAGGGAAAGAGAATGAGAGGGGGTGGAAGATGAAGAAGAAGAGGAGGAGGAAGAGGAGAAAGTAAATGGAAGACAAGAAGAGGAAAAAATAGAAGGATGAGGAGGTGAAGGATGGGGATGAAAAAGAAAATGGACAAGAAGAAGAAGAAGATAAAGAGAAGAAGAAGAGGAAAAGAGAAGTAGGGATGAAAAAGAAGAGGAAAAAAGATGAAGAAAATTAAGATGGAAAAGATGAGGGAAAAAAAGAACAACAAAATAGGGAAGAAGAAGAAGGAGCGGAAGAAAACTGATGAGAAGAAAAAGAAAATAGGGAGGAAAAAAGAGAAAGAATATTGATGAGAAAGAAAAAAGGAAAAAGATGAAAATGTGAAAGACGAGGAAATGTAAAAGAGGAAAAAGAAGAGGAAAAAGAAGAAGAAAATAGGGAAGAAAAAGAGGAAGAGGAAGAAAATTGATGAGAAGAAAAAGTGGAAAAAAGAAGAAAATGCGAAAGACGAAGAAATGTAAAAGAGGAAAAAGAAGAGGAAGAAGAAGAAGAAAATAGGGAAGAAAAAGAGGAAGAGGAAGAAGAATGATGAGAAGAAAAAAAGAAGAAAATGTGAATGAAAAAGAAGAAAATTGGGAGGAATAAGAAAAAAACAGTAAATGGGGAAGAGAAAAGAAATCAGATAAGTAAAAGCAATAATGATAATAAAAGAAAAAGAAAAGGTGAAAGAAGAAAGCCATGAAGAAGTAAATGAAGAATAACAAAAACAGGAGGAAAAATAATAAGAAAAAGAGAGAATATGAATAAAAAGAAAAAAGAGTAATAGGTGAGTGAAGAAAAGGAGGAGAAGAAAAAGTAGAAGAAGATAAAGAGATGTGATGGAAGAGGAGAAGGAGCAATTAAATGAATAATAATAAGAAGAAGCAGGTGAGATAGAACAAGGTGTGAATGAGGTTGGTAAAGTAAGAAAGACCTGTATTTAATAATTAATCAACGAGGCAGCAGGTGGTTGGAATAAGGTCTGTGAGTTTAATAACATTTACAAAACAAAAAAAAAATGGCTTCTTTTTGAGTTTTTACTTTTGACTATTGATTTGATGGGGTTCATTACAGGTGTGAATATCCCGACATCTGAGAGTGCAAAAGTGAAAGACTTTAAACGCTGTTAACACAAACACTAATAAATGAACTCATGAATTATTGTGTTTTTTTTTGTTTTTGGATAACTGAATGTTGCTAATACAAAATAACTTTTGTGTGCATTTCTCCAAATTAATTTTCACTTGTACCTTTCTTCTTAATCTATTTGAGGGTATAGCTTAACTGGAAGAAAAGAGACTGGGGCGATGGGTTTGAGAATCATGAATCTGTCTAATTTAGGACACATGCATATATATATATATATATATATATATATATATATATATATATATATATATATATATATATAAATATATATATATATATATAAATAATACTATATATATATATATATATATATATATATATATAAAAGTGAACATAGAAGTCAACACTTAGAGGTGACAGTTTGTTTCATGCTAGTGCAATTGTCTGATGATTGCACTAGCATGAAACAGACTGTCTGCTCTAAGTGTTAACTTCTATGTTCACTTTTATATTTACACACGCTCTATCTCTGATATTGAGAACTTTATCCCATAAATATAGCACATTTTAAGACTATATTTCTTCATATATATATATATATATATATATACAGGTAAAATGAGAACAAATGGAGTATAATTCCACTGTACATAACATTTAATTTAAAAGAGGGCTCAATACAGAGTAGAGCTAAATATTATTTATTTTAGGATATTAAAACAAAAACAGGTTAAAAATCGCTACACAATGGCAATTATGTTTCAATATTACAAATGTGGCTCCTCAGGTGATTGCCATTGTCTAGCAATTTTTAACATGTTTTTGTTTTTAATATCCTAAAATAAATAATACTATATATATATATATATATATATATATATATGTGTATTGGCTCCTGAAAAATTAATTTCGGTTGAGCTCTTTGGTTTGAGGTGTGAGTTTGTAAACAGTGACTATTTAAGCTAATATCGCATGACTCTTCGGCAGAATTGAGTCACTGTCAGTCACTGTGTGTTTATCTAAATCTAAAAATAAACAGGCTAAAATTCACCTTCATCTCTGCCGTGCACCGACGGCTTACTAGTAGAAGTTCCGACTGACGCAAATTCAGTCGGGTTTCGATCCTAGCTAGAGGCAACCGGACGTCTAGCCACACTGATGAGCTGTGAAACAGCGAAACAGTCTGTCTGTGGATGACAAAAATATATATATATATATATATATATATATATATATAATACAGTGAAGCAGTCTGTCTGTGGATGACAGTATATTAAGAAAAACCAACAATATTATTGGTCCTGATCTGGAGGCTTGGCTTCAGTCACTTTCCCACTGCCATAAGGTTGCTTCCCTGTGTCTTTTCTATAAATACTTTCATGGTAATTGTGCAGATGAGCTCTTCACTATGGTACCTAGACCTTTTTTTATTTTAAATGCAGTATGAGACTAGCATTAAGATCTCATTAATTGACAGTTGAGCTGGCTAGATGTAGTTGTAAGTTCTATGCTAACAGTTTCTTTTCCTGCACTTCTCCCTTGTAGAACTCCCTTCTGGCTCTTTACTTTCCTGTCAACTTTAATCTGCAAAAATTTAAATGCAATGTCAAATGCTATCTACTTTCCTCTTGATTACTCTTTTCTTTTCCCACTCATTATTAATGTTTCTATTCCCAATTCTTCTACACCCTGTATCCCCTTGTGTCTTAGTAGCTTTACTGCCCTGCATGGGTTCAAACTGATTATATATATATATATATATATATATATATATATATATATATGTATAATTAATAATCAAACAAATCCTTTTAGCTCATATGAGGAATAGGCTATTTTGCCAGACATCGAAAGTGGTCATCTATCTTGTCAACTCCTGTGTGTGGGCAAATAGTTACCAACACAAAATAAGGAATTCCCCATATAAGGTAAAAGGATTTTTTTGATTATAAATTGTATTGCTCTGTATAAAATACATTGAGCTCTTTTTTGTGGATCTGTTCTAATTTTTATATTACTAGGATCTACTTGGATTATATACCAATGGATTTTTTTACCTTATGGACACTACTTGAAAACAAACTTCTGAATACAGATATTTAATTTATTTCTGACGAAAGATCGGGGCAGATCTGAAATATCAAATATATATATATATAAAAATATAAATAAATACTTTCACAAAAAAAAACATTCAATTTTTTTTAATTTGCAACTTTTCAGTTGTTTACTCCATATTATATATATATATATCCGAGGTATAATATATATATATATATATATATATATATATATATATTTTTGTCATCCACAGACAGACTGTTTCGCTGTTTCACAGCTCATCAGTGTGGTTAGACGTCCGGTTGCCTCTAGCTAGGATCGAAACCCGACTGAATTTGCGTCAGTCAGAACTTCTACCAGTAAGCCGTCAGCGCACGGTCAGGGATGAAGGCGAATTTTAGCGTGTTTATTTTTAGATTTAGATAAACACACAGTGACTGACAGTGACACAATTCTGCCGAAGAGTCGTGCAATATTAGCTTAAATAGTCACTGTTTGCAAATTCACACCTCAAACCAGAGAGCTCAACCGAAATTAATTTTTCAGGAGCCAATATATATATATATATATATATATATATGAGGGATGATCAAAAAGTATTGCTATAAAAATAAGACAATACATATCAATTCCACATTTAACATCCTTCGAAGTAGTCCTCTTCTGAAGCCACAGACTTTATCCAGCATTGTTTCCATTGTTAGCACCCCCTTTTTGGGGATATATGATTCATGGGAAGAAGCTGCTTGAGTAGAGTATATCTCACCAAAGTTATATGAAAAAATGAGGATGTTTCACTACAATGTGTGTGGCATGATGAGTCTTAGCCATTCTTGCATTTAGAATATGGGGGGGATGAGGATGATTCTACTCTGTGGAAGTAGCATGCATGACATATCCTAGCTGTGGTAATAAAAGCTAAAGACTTAATAAGAAATGATTTTGAATTCTATCAAGGCTAGAAAGAGAAGAGTGATTAGCTCCAACTGAGATATAACAGCAGTACTCTATTTTTGGTTTAATCTGGCTCTTGTAAAGAAAGGCTCATGTACTTTCTGGGGTGGTACAAGCAACCAAACATTTTACCAGTGTATTTGGCAGTGGATCATATATATGAGTTCCACTTGAAATATAAAGTGACTTGGAGTCCCAATGGATATTGAAAGCATGTGGGCTAGCTGAGAGTGCAGTGATAGCGTTGCATAAAATGGTTTTGGCAGATTGTTTTAATCATTTCACCCCAAATAAGGCAATAAATGCACTAAGAAACTAGGGGTTACTGAGTGTGAAATAATATGAAAAAAATATTACGGAGAGAGAACAATAAAAGAACAAGAATTAAGAAGACAAGATAATGATTAACATTGTATTTAAATTTTTGAAAAGCAAGAAGCCAGAGATTAGTTCCACAAGCAAGAAGTGCAAGAGAAGAAACTGTTAGCATAGAACTTACAATTAAATTCAGCAATTTCAATTATAAAATGATGAAACCTTGCTGACATTTGAGTACTGTGTTTAAATTCATAAAGTCAAGGTACCGTATAGGAAAGTTTTCTATCAGTCTCGACGGATCACAGCTTTTCTTAACCCAAATAAAAGAACACAAATTTGGACCACAGGATTGCTTGGCTCTTCATGAGGGAAGAATTTAGTTGGACATTGTGAATTGTGAGCTTGGATGTTTTGATTTACGTCCCAGGTATTTTCTGACATTGAACCTTCAAGGCTGATTTTTGACCCTTGGAACCTTGGACTCATGATTTTTTAATATTAACATCCTTATGGCTTTTTACCTCAGTTCAATTATTCATTATTGTTACAGGAACTTTCATTAAAGCATTCCCAACTTTTTCTAACTCTATCAGGAATTATTGAAACTATATTATATACTAGACTCTATATTATAATAAAATCTATACTATATACTATACTAAACTCTATACTATATCTAATACTCTATAGTATACTAAACTCTACACTATATATTATACTAAAAACTATGCTATATACTATACTAAACTCTATACTATATACAAGACTCTATGCTATATACTATAGTAGACTCTATATTCTATACTATACTAAACTCTATGCTATATACTATAATAAAAATTATACTGTATATTAAACTCTATACAATATATGTACTATACTAAACTCAATACTATACACCATACTAAAGTCTATACTATATACTACACAATAATATATACTATACTAAATTCAATACTATATACTATACTAAATTCTATACTATATACTACATTAAATTATACTATAATATATATATATATATATATATATATATATATATATATATATGGCCTGACGATTGCATCTAGCATGAAACAGACTGTCACCTCTAAGTGTTGACTTCTATGTTCACTTTTATATTTACACACGCTCTATCTCTCATATTCAGCATTTTATCCCATAAATATAGCACACTTTAAGACTATATTTCTTCATATATATATTTCTTCATATATATATATATATATATATATATATATATATATATTTATAAGCATTGATAATATAGATTAGATTTGGCAAAAATGATTCAATAAGGAACAAGTCGGAAAACCTTTATAAATTCAACGTATTTTTTCAGTATTTAATTTAGCTTCATCAAAACTTTTATTTGGAAATGGAATAATGCAGAGTTCTGAGCACTTTTGTTATATATATATATATATTATATACCAGTATCTAGATAAAAAAACACCATGAATTCACTGAAAGCATCAATCTAATAGAAGAACTGTATCACGTTACAAAATCTTACATGTCTGGTGAAGATCTCAATAAGGAAACATTTCAAACCTCATCAAGAGTACAAAAAGGAAATAAAACTCAAGTCATGTTCTTAAATTGTCTCATCAGATCAAGACTTTCATACGGATGTCATGCATGACACCAAACTTATTCAGAAATATCTAAACTGTCAACTATATTTTTAAGCGTATATATTTTTTTTTTAAGCGTATCACTCCAAGCAAGGCTGGAGACCACTATCATGCAAGGGGTTATAGAAGGGTTGGAGGAAGAGCAGATAGGAGTGGTAAAGGAGAGGATGTGGAGAAAGAGAAAGACAGTGGGTCGATCAAGGCAAGAGGGTTACAGAAGATTTGGAGCGAGAGCAGATAGGAATGAAAAATGAAAGGATGTGGAGAAGGGAAGTGGATAGATCAAAGCAACTGGAGATGTCGATTGACACTACACTTAAACCGTTGGAGATTGTATTTGTCAGGGAAACAGTAAGTGAAGCTTGAGTATTTTAGCAAAGATCATTCTTTTTTTTTACGTTGTAGACTGGTACTACAAAATCACAAACAAAGAACAGTATGAAATAACAGAAACTACATAACTTGAGGACTACCAACAACTAAAATGGATATCACATGTAACTCGAAGAAATAATCAAGATGTTGATATTCCAAACTACTTCAAACAAAAGGTTAGGAATGAAACTGCCTCATCAATACTGGAAAAAGCAATAACAGCTACTGAACTTGATAAATCTATTTTCCTGAAAAATTGTTTTAAGAGAAAGATATTATAAATTTTAACCAAAAGCAGTACTGGCTGCTCCAGTCAATGGATGCCAAATGTTTCCTTGTAGGGAAAGGGCTAATATTACAATTACCATGTATCATGTATCATGTCTCTCCTCAAGAAATATTTACTCATATAGATATATTTCTAACTCGTAGGAACCAACAGTTTGGATGGCTATGAGACATATACCAGACAACAAATTCCAGCTTTATTACAATGAACTGTTATTATGAAGTTTTCTGTTTTACGAAATATATTGATAGATTCAAAATTTGCTGAAGTTATTTATACAACTTGGGATTCTGGTGTTGATAAGAAATTTAAAAAATATTTAATAAATAAAAGCAAGTGAGTGTTAGTCTATGTGGTCTTTTTGTCTTGCCGTTGGATATTATCCATTTGTATAGGTTACTGTTTACTTGAATTTGTATTATTATCTTTTAATAAGGGAGAGAGAGAGAAAAAAAGGGGATAAAATAAACTGAAAGTATTTTATTTCCCTATTGACTTTTCTTGTGTCTGAAATTCATATAAGATTTATAGGATTGGTCTGAAATAGACTTTCAGCCTTTTGGCTGAAAGAGTTTTGAAAAGATGCAGGGAGATAATAGAAACTAGTGTGTAGGATGAAATGAGAGGGAAAAATCTGGGGGGGTGAGGAGAAGAAGGAGGAGGAGGGGAGGAGAAAATGATGATGAAGAAGGAGAGAGGAAGAAGGAGATATAGGTTTGAAAATATGTTAGAAGAAAAAAAAAAGAAGGGAGGAGGAGAAGAAGAAGAAGAAGAAGAAGAAGAAGAAGAAGAAATATAGGCTGGAAAATATTTCAGATGAAGAGGAAAATGAGAAGAAGAAGAAGAAGAAGAAGAAGAAGAAGAAGAAGAAGAAGAAGAAGAAGAAGAAGAAGAAGAAGAAGAAGAAGAAGAAGAAATATAGGCTGGAAAATATTTCAGATGAAGAGGAAAATGAGAAGAAGAAGAAGAAGCAGAAGAAGAAGAAGAAGAAGAAGAAGAAATATAGGCTGGAAAATATTTCAGAAGAAGAAGAAGAAGAAGAAGAAGAAGAAGAAGAAGAAGAAGAAGAAATATAGGCTGGAAAATATTTCAGAAGAAGAAGAAGAAGAAGAAGAAGAAGAAGAAGAAGAAGAAGATATGGGATGGAAATGTTTCAGATGAAGAGGAAAAATGAAGAGGAAGTAGAAAAAAGTGGAGGATAGAGGGAGAAGAAAAGTAAGAAGAAGAAGAAGAAGAAGAAGAAGAAATATAGGCTGGAAAATATTTCGGATGAAGAGGAAAATGAGAAGAAGACGAAGAAGAAGAAAGGAATATATAAGATAGAAAATATTTTAGAAGAGGAAAAATAAGAAGGGGGAGGAGATGGAGGAAGGGGAGGAGGAGAAGAAGAGAAATGAAGATATAAGATGGGAATATTTCAGAAGAGGAAAAATGAGAAGGAGGAGGAGGTTGAGGTGTAGGAAGGGGAGAAGAAGGAGAGGAAGAGAAGAAGAAGAAGGAAAAGAAGAAGATATCAGATGGAAAATAATTTAGAAGAGGAAAAATAAGAAGGGGAGGAGATGGAGGAAGGGGAGGAGGAGAAGAAGAGAAGATATAAGATGGGAATATTTCAGAAGAGGAAAAATGAGAAGGAGGAGGAGGTTGAGGTGTAGGAAGGGGAGAAGAAGGAGAGGAAGAGAAGAAGGAAAAGAAGAAGATATCAGATGGAAAATGTTTTAGAAGAAAAATAAGATCAAAATTAAAAGAAACCAATGGAAACAGAAGAAAAAGAAAAAAAGAATTAAGGAAAGAAAGAACATTTTAATGAAGAAAAGAAGTGAAAGAAATATGACAGAAACGGAAAGTAAAGAAGTATTTTTTTAGAGTTGGAAAATTTGAAAGAGAAAAGAAAGTGGAACAACAAAAAAGAAAAGGAAAGGGAATGGAATAAGGAATAAGAAAAAGAAGAAAAAGAAGAACATGAAGAAAGAAAGAAAGAGAAAGAAATAAGCAAAAAAGAAAATGAAATAAGGAAAAATAAAATGAAAGGGAAAGAAATAAAGAAAAAGGAAAAGAAAGAGAAGAAAGAAAAAAGAAAGAAAGTGAGAAATGAGGAAAAAGAAAATAGAAAAATAAAGAAATGAAAGAAAGAAAAACAAGGAAGAAAGAAAGAGCAAGAAAAGGATAAAGAAAGAAGAAAGAAAAAGAAATAAGGAAAAAGAGAAAATGATAAAGAAGAAAAGATAAGAATGATGACTTGCCATAATTAAAAATGTAACGTAATGAAATATTTTTTAGAGAAAGAAAAGATTTGAAGGAAAAAAGAAAGTAGAACAACAGAAAAGAAAAAGAGAATGAAAACAGAAAGGAAAAATGAGAGAAAGAACTCAGGAAATAGAGAAAATAATAAGTGTCGAGACTTGGAACAAGTGTTTTGCAACCCAGGCTAGGGTTAAAAAATTGAAAGTCAATCAGACAAGAATGGGAGAAAATGAAATAACTGAGCTCTTTCTAGTTTTCAGCAGGTTGTGAAGCTATAAAGAAAACGTTCGTTATGGCATACCAAAAGTAATTGGAGAAGTTAACTACTGATCATGTGTCGTAGAACAATAAAACAAGAAAAAGAAAGATGTTAGACAAAAATTAAAGAAGAAAAGTAAAGAAATATTTTTTTGGAGAAAGAGAAGATTTGAAAGAAAAGAGAATATAAAACAATGAAAAAGAAAGAAAATGAAAAGGAAAAAGAAGAGATTTTTTACTCATTGTTCACCTAATACAAGGCCCGAGAACCACTCGGGATAGAGGTTACTAAATGAGGTTCTTGTATGAATGTAAGATGAGGATATATAGGAAAGATAATGGTTGATTCTAGAGTTGAAGAGGTGAAAACTGTAATGAGGCATCCCCACAAAATGGCAGTTTTGGGGAGGAAGCTGTTAAAATGGAACTTTCTTGTTACTAAAGATAATAAAATGAAAATGGTAACCAAAGTGGTGCCTTAGTATGAGGCAGGCAATGTTTAGTGAGTTTGGTTAATCATTACTAATAAGTAATGAGTTTGATCCTCACTGAGTGCCCCATACTTGAGGAATTGAGCCAAACTAATCAAATATCAGTAAATCACAGGGCACTTTGACTATTTTGCTATTGCTAGTTAACCATTACTACTGAGTAGTAAGTTTGATCCTTACTATATGCTCCTTACTTGTGGCCTTGTGCCAGATTAAATAAAATCCTATGGAAAAATTAGTTAGCAATATAGTTTGATTGATAGTTTGACAGTAGTAAATTTTATTCTCAATTAGTATTGAGACCTTTTCCAAAGTAAGTATGCTTAGTAAATAACACATTGGCATAGGGCAATACTTAGTGAGATACTCTGATTAAATATTACTACTGAGTAGTGAGCTTGATCCTCACCAGGTGCTGCATACTTGAGACCTTCTCCTAAAGTAAGTATGCTTAGTAAATAACTGAGCAGTTTTGCGTAGGACAATGTTTAGTGGGATACTCTGAAATATTACTACTGAGTAGTGAGTTTTATCCTCACCAGGTGCCCAATTACTTGAGACCTTCTGCTAAAGTAAGCATGCTTAATAAGTAACTGAGCATCTAGATACAGGGTAATGTTTAGTGAGATACTATGATTAAATATTACTACTGAGTACAGTGGAGTAATGGACAGCAGCTCAGATTGAGGAATCGAAAAGCCGAGTTCGAATTCCAGTTGAATCCATTACATTCACTTACATGCTAATACTTTTGGGAAAGGAATGAATCCTCTTCTTCTCCCCCCATCTATGGGTAAATAGCCAGACAGACCAGGTTCTATAGCTTTTGATGGCAAATGGTCTACCGCAGAAAGAAATGACAACCTACTGCGTGAAAAAAAAATTCTGCCACGTCAGTTATGTATCGAAAGATATATGATCACCTAAGCATATATCATGCAGGGGCACATAATTGAGTGAGCTTGACCCTCACTGGTTGCACCATACTTTAGACCTAAGTGTGCTTAGTAAATAGCTGAGCACCTTGGCATAGGTCAATGGTTAGTGTGATCCTCTCATTCAATATTATTATTGAGTAGTGAGTTCGATCTTTACTGGGTGCCACATACTTTTGATCTTGTACCAAACTATGGGAAAATGTAGACAATGAAGGGAAGCTAAAACAAAGAAAAACACCAATCTGGAGATGAAAACGATCAGAGGAGAAAAGTTTCCGGCTAAAGGATCTTGAAAGAATTCCTTTTAAGCAAATAAAAACAAAGAGAACAAAGAAAATGAAATGATTAATCCACAGGAAGATAATATGCTAGAAAGAAAAGCAGAATTGGATAAATTAAAAAAAAATTTTAAAATCTAAAAATTTCAGTCTTCTAAAATCATCAACCAACAACTCCAGGAAAATATTTAAATATTGGCCAACCAATGAAAAGAATTATCTGTCTTTTGTAGAAATACTTCACAAACAAAATTTAAGCAAACCTGAAAATGAACAAAAAAAAAATCTTTTGGGGAAGGTTTCAAAAAATAAAATAACTCACAAAATTGATGATATTACCAAGAGGAAATGAAGGAAACTGGTGAATACACTGAAAAAAGAAATAAAAGCAATTGAGACCAAAATGGAATAAAATAACGTGGATGTTTTTTTAGTGTTTAAAGATTATTAAATATTCAATCTATATATTACTTTTTATTTTACAGAAAACTTCAATACAAAATACACACAAGTCAAAGTGTTAATAAAATATAATTATCACCCTTCGTATTTTCAAAACTTTTATTTTATTTTTCAAAAAACAGACGATGGCTACAAGAAACAAGTTAGAATAAAGGACTAAATATCAACTGCGAGAAGACAAAATGCATGGTTGTCAGCAAAAGGGACATCTCAAAATGCAAATTACAAATTGAAGATACCAACATCAAGTGGGTGCAACAATTTAGATATCTGGGAAGTGTTTTAACGGAGGATGGAAAGTGCAACATTGAAATCTGAAGGTGTATTGGGATAACGAAAGATGCCTTCCAAAGTCTAAGCAAAGTATTAAGAAACATGAAAATCTCGTTAGAAACAAAGGAAAGAATGCTGAACTGTAATGTAATATCAGTCCTCCTATATGCCAGTGAATACTGGACAATCAACTCACATATAAAGAAGAGACGTAAGGCAACAGAAATATGGCTCTACATAAGGATGCTGAGAATATCATGAACATAACATGTGAGCAACCACAAAGTTTTAGAGAAAATAGAAACAAAAAAAACACTTATACTTAAGACCAGGAAGAGAGAGTTGAGATTTCTAGGGCACATAATGAGAAAATCAGGCTTGGTAAATTTGATACTCACAAGGCAGATTAATTAATTAAGGCAAGGGAGACAGAGGAAAAAAGTGCATATCCTACCTAAGAGAACTAAAAATTCTACACAATATTAACAGCATAAGATATGCGGATGACATAGTGCTGATAGCAGACAAAGACAAAGAAAAGAAACCGTAGGATCTCCTAGAGGAGGAGGTAGTAAAGGAAAGCGAGAAGAAAGGACTAAACATCAATTGCAAGGAGACAGAATGCATGGTTGTTGGCAAAAGGAACATTCCAACATGCAAATTACGAGTTGGAAACACTAGATTCAAACAAGTACAAAAATTTAAATATCTGGGAAGAGGATAAAACAGATTAACAGAGGATGGAAAATGTGACACTGAATTCTGAAAGGACGTTGCTATAGGGAAATGGCCTTCCAAAAGTTGAGCAATGCCAATAAGAAAGGTAAAACTTTTGTTAGAAACAAAGAAAAGTGATCTGAACTGTTATGCAATATCCGTCCTCCAGTGAACTTGAAGCAACAGAAATGTGGTCCTACTGAACAATACTGAGAAAATTATGGATAGAGCATATTTTTTTTTCTTCTTTTTTTAAGCTTTTCACCCCAAGCAAGGCTGGAAGCCACTAGCACGCAAGGGGTTACAGAAGGTTTGGAGGAAGAGCAGATAGGAGTGGTAAAGGAGAGGATGTGGAGAAAGATAGTGGATTGATCAAGGCAAGGGGGTTACAGAAGATTAGGAGTGAGAGCAGATAGGAATGAAAGGGGAAAGGATGTGGAGAAGGGATGTGGATAGATCAAGGCAAGGGGGTTACAGAAGGTTTGGAGGAAGAGCAGATAGGAGTGGTAAAGGAGAGGATGTGGAGAAAGATAGTGGATCGATCAAGGCAAGGGGGTTACAGAAGATTAGGAGCAAGAGCAGATAGGAATGAAAGGGGAAAGGATGTGGAGAAGGGAAGTGGATAGATCAAGGCAACTGGAGATGTCGATTGACGTTACACTTAAATAGTTGGAGATTATATTTGTCAGGGAAACAGGAATAAGGAAGGGAGTTCCACAGGCGAGAGGTGCGAGACATGAAGCTATTGGAGTAGAAGAGACGTCTACATCTAACAGTTTCAACGGTGAAGGGGTGGGAACGGGATGCCAGCCTCATAGGACGTTTAAATTCATGAGGCCAGGGAACCAAGCGAAAGCAGCTCATCGGAGCAATTACCGTGAAAGTATTTGAAAAAAAGACAGAGCGAGGCAACGGCGCGTCTGTGAGAGAGCGACTGCAGACAAGATGACAGATCAGGGCCAATTACGTTACATATCCGTCTCTGGATTTTATCAAGAACTCTGAGGCAAACAGCAGGGGCACCAGACAATATATGGCAGCAATACTCCATGCAAGGGCGAATGGCTGATTTATAGATTTGGAGGATCGATTCCGGGGAGACAGAGATTTCTTTTATTTTAATATGTTCATTATTTATTAAAAAAACATATTTTTATATATAAACAAAATTCTGGACAATTCTGCTGTTTTCCAATCAAAGACAATGGTTTGAAAAAAAAAATCATGCAAATATGCATTATTGTATACCTCATTATGCAGTATCTCGTTAGGTTAGCCAATGTTTCCCTTTTACCTTGAATATGTCCTATGAGTGTCAAGTTCTCAAAGCCATCTTTCCTCATTTTGTGTCCCATAAATTTCAACTACCTTTTCTTGATTTTATTAACACTTCAGATAACTTCAGTTCTTTTTTTATATGTTCATTGTTTATTTTAAAAATATAAAAAGAGATGATATTTTTATATAAAAAGAAATTCTTGACAGTTCTGCTATTCTACTTACCAAAGAATGGTTTCAAAAAGAAAAATTAAGATAATTCAAATATTTGAACATGGTTTTAAAAATTGTATTAAAATCTGCAGATTTCCACTATTCTACTGATCAAAGCCACTGGCTGGGAAAAATACTTTAAATTTTTCAAGTTATTCAATCAAGATTAATTAAAAGTATATATTTATTTTTTTTTAATGATGAGTGATTCCTTAAAAGATTATTTTTCCATTGTTTTGTTTTTGTTGTTATTGTTGTTGAAACAGAATTAAAGTTGTTTTTTTAATCAAATGATGACTCATTAAAGAAATTATGCAATGTCATGCAAGATAGGATGATGTAAATCATTATTATTATTATTATTATTATTATTATTCTTCTTCTTCTTCTTCTTCTTCTTCTTCTTCTTCTTCTTCTTCTTCTTCTTCTTCTTCTATGTGCTGTGATGATCATAGCTTTCCACAATTTTCTATCCTTTATAGCCCTTAATAAATTTTATCTTTTTGCTATCTCTCCTAAACCCTGTTCTGTTATCCATTTACTCAAACTCACTAGGTAGGCTATGCATTGTTTTCCTATAGGTAAAACGATAAACTACATCCAACAGCAAGGCCTCTGATCAGGAGGTTTTGAGGAGCATGGAACTACCTCTTAATTGCTGGTGTTCCCAGGTCCACCTGACCTGGGATGGTAGTACCTGTTAGGGTCCCACTATGGGTAATTAGTTAAGCCCCAAACTGGGGTCGAAATACTATGAAAATTTAAAAATAGGTTTTAATATCAACAATACATTTTTGTAAAACAATTACCAGAAATAAATTTTTGAACAAAAAATTATTACCAGCAATAGATTATTACCAACAATACATTTTTGAAAAAAATATTACCAGCAATGCATTTTTGAAGAAAAAATATTACCAGCAATACATTTTTGAAAAAGAAAATAATATTACCAGCAATAAATATCTTGTCAGCATTAAATAACCCATTGAGGTTGATATGCCATAAAACAAACCAAACCAAACCTTCAATCTGTTCTGTAAGTCTCAGATTTTCCAAGCCCCCTTTCCTCATTATGTGCCATAGAAGTTTCAACTGTCTCTTTATGATATTAACTATAAGTGTCCTTTTTGTTTCCATTGTCTCTAAAACTGTATCATTGATCACTTAAGTTCATTATATTCCTTGCATAAAACTTGCAACAATTCTGAAAAGACAAATTGAAGGCTTCAGACTGTATAAAAATTTATGAGAAATTTCCATGTCTGTATTAATATGCTATGATATTAATCTTGAGGGGTGTCAAGTGGCTCATAACTTTTGTATTTTCCATATTGTGATGCATTCTGGTCTGTATCTCCCCTTGTGTTGGGCCCATGTACATGCAGAAACTTGAATTAAAATGATGAATGACCACATATACTACCACTGAAAATACATTGTTGAAAGCTCTTGGTAAAAATGAAGCAAATAGTTGTTTTACCAAAATGGCTCACTTCTTTTGCTCATAGTAGCTCGCTGCTTGTATCTGAGTATATCTGTCTACTAGGGCTACTAGCCAAACCCGATTGCAGGCGCCTTCTCAGACACATTTGTGTTTGTTCAACACCCACAGAGCCTATCTGTGCTTTATACTGTAACTATGCTGGATGGACCTTAGTTACAGTTTCTGGGAGAGAGCATATTATCTGTCATGAATAACTGTCTGAACAAGGCCAGTACGCACAGACCCTTGGTTACAATTGTTAACTATGCTGACTCTTGTGGTACTACCTAGGATTGAACTAACCATCTTTGGCTAACAAGTTTCTGATCATATTAGACTCCTATTCCTCAGATTAATGGGTGTGTTCAATGCAGTGGTAGCAGCTTCTCTCCCCTCCTGGCATTATTTAACTTTATTGAAATTACTCTTTAGGGGACATTTATCTGGTGACATGCTGTCACGCAGTTTATTGAGCAAAATCCTGTGTTAAAAACAATGACATGTGAATTCAAGCCTGTACAACCAGCAATGGCTACCAAATAGTTCTGTCTACCCAATTTCACTCACAAGGATTGGGTTTTAAAGCATGCTGGGATCTTCTACGTAGGTTAACAATTTTGAGACGTCACCTTGACAAATCGACCATGTTGAGATTCAAACCTAGATTTTATGCTCAGAAAGGGAATGGTTTAGCAATTTGGCCAAATGTCCTTTGCTCAATACTAAATAAAAGTAGACTTTATTTCAATAAAACAAGGAATATTTGAATTCAATCCAAAATTCATACATGATTTTTGCTTTTGTCTTGGATAATGTTTCTTAGTCTTTACAAAAAGTTTTATTTGCTCATAAAGTTGGTTTCCAGACAGTTTTAAGCTTAAGTGAATTTTAGTAACAATAAAAGTTGATTCCAAATGATTTTGATGAAAGAACGACAGAGATTTCTAAAAACTGCAAAGAAATCAGATATTCTAGAGAAATAAAAATGTCTTGATAAATTTGTACTTAAGCTTTTAGAGGTTAATTTTACTTTTTCTTGGTTATTTTGAAAGCAAATTTATAAAAATAGAATTTTTACAACTTTTTCTCAAGAATTTTTTTTTATCTTGAACCTGTAGGATCACTCAGAAGTTTCAGGCAGCCAAAAACTGCTCTGTGCTGCTGCTGCTGCTGCTGCTGCTGCTGCTGCTGCTGCTGCACTTTCTATAGCCAGTAGTTTCTTTTTTTTTATACACAATAGCATTGTTTGTCCCATAACCAACCAGCTTTAAATTCTAAGATGTCATTCTCTTAGGCAGGTTGTCAAACAAGGCAAGAGAACTTAGTGTGTCCTGCTACTTATCCCAGAGGTGGGTTGGGGAAGAATAAATTTGTTGTGTGGGATACATTAGCCTTATCTGAATGCTATTTTTATATTTTCGTTTTTAGGGTTGAAAAGGGCATTGCCTGACCACAACAGGATTGTGATGCTATAAGCAAAATAATACGGCATACTTCACAAGTTTTTGGGTCCACTCTGTAAAAGAAATTCATAGTAAATTGATCCAAACTCTAAAAAATGTTTTCTAACAATGCTATGATCACAAATTCTATATATCTCATTGTTATGAAGTCTTAGTATCCTGTAAAACCCGACCTTATGTAAAGAAAGCCTAAAGAAATGTATTTTTTAAAGTTTTTTTGCTTTTTTTAAGCTTTTCATCCTAAGCAAGGCGGGAGTGCCACTAGCATGTAAGGAGTTACAGAAAGTGGGAGTAAGTGTAAAGAGGTGTGAAAGAGAAACCGATGAAGAGAAGGACGGGGAATAGATCAAGGTATCTGGAGATCTTGATTGACATTGCATTTGAATAGTTGGAGATTATAGCTATCAGGGAAACAACTAAGAGGAAAGGAGTTCCACAGATGGGAAGTGCAAGACATGAAGCTATTGGAGTACAAGAGATGGCTTAATATTTAACTGTTTTGACAGTGAAAGGGTGGGACTGAAATGCCAACCCGGAGATAGTAATGATTAGGTGATACAAGTCTTACAATTAACCCATATCTGGGGGGAGAAGAGGTGGGTTCATACCTTTACCAAGCGTATGTTCACACAAGTGAATATGATGAACCCAACTAAAATTCAAACTTGGCTTTCCAATTAAAAATTCCAAGCCGTTATCCATTGCACCACCCACACATCCAAAATATATAAAAGTGAACACTGAAGTCAACACTCAGAGGCGACAGGCTGTTTCATGCTAGACACAATCGTCAGGTATGGTGGGGAGAAGAGGTGGGTTCATACCTTTATCAAGGACATTTGTACACAGGCTGTTTCATGATAGTCAGGCCTAACGATTGCATCTAACATGAAACAGTCTGTCGCCTCTGAGTGTTGACTTCAATGTTCATTTTTATATTTGCATATGCTCTATCTCTGATACTAAACACTTTATCCCATAAATATAGCATACCTTAAAACTATATTTCTTCATATATATATATATATATATATATATATATATATATACTGGGTTTGTTCATAATTATCAGGCGTTTTTAAACACTATTTATTATGAAAAAAGAAACATAACAATTCAATAATAACATTTTTAAATGATTATTCTGGAGCATATTATTATCGACACGCATTTTTTATGACCTGAAAATAAAATAATATTTTTATTAAAAAAGTAAACAAAACAGCAATTTTTATCAACAAATAACCCACCTAGAAAAACTGATAATGATACAACAACCCAATATATATATTGTTGGTGCATAATTATCAGGCGTTTTTAAACACTATTTATTATGAAAAAGAAATATAACAATTCAATAATAACATTTTTCAATGATTATTCCAGAGCATATTATTATCGACACACATTTTTTATAACCTGAAAATAAAATAATATTTTTATTAAAGAAAAGTAAACAAAACAGCAATTTTTATTAACAAATAATTTGCCTACAAAAACGCCTGATAATAATGCACCAACCTAATATGTCAATTTCTAAAAAAAGTAATGGATTTTTTATGTATTAATTTGACAGATTTTATCAACTTAATTGTCATTTTTAGTGACTGCCTATATTTAAATAGATGTTCCATTTATTTATTAAACACTATATTTATTTGTTTTCATCTGCCAGTATGAATATTCCATAAATAAAGTAAAAGATGTGCCCCTTGACAGGATTTGGACATGCATTTCCCGAGCAAGAGAAACCATTGTTAGATCTGATGTGCTTTAGACTGCCTCAGCCACAAAAGGTTTCATCAATCAAGAAAGGCCAAATAGTGCTTTATAAGGGTTTCATCACTTAAGCAAGGCCAAATAGTGCTTTATAAGGGTTTCATCAATCAAGCAAGGCCAAATAGTGCTTTATAATGGTTTTATCAATCAAGCAAGGCCAAATAGTGCTTTATAAGGGTTTCATCAATCAAGCAAGGCCAAATAGTGCTTTATAAGGTTTTCATTAATCAAGAAAGGCCATATAGTGCTTTATAATGGTTTCATCAATCAAGAAAGGCCAAATAGTGCTTTATAAGTACAAATACTCAAACGTTTCATATCAGATGTAAATGCAGGTTTCGTATCCAAATGTAAATGCAGGTTTTTTTGCTCAGTTTCATATCCAAATGTAAATGCAGGTTGAGAATCCTTTATCTGAAATTCTTGGAACCAGAAGTGCTTTGTATCATGAAGAAAACAGCAAATTACCTTGTCAAACCAAGCGACAGCATGTTCACGTGTATCCTATGATGGAAAATATGGAGAAAAAGAAAGTTACTTGCCAAAAAAAGAGCATGTATTCTGCATGGTATGCTGAAAATGGAACATTTAAATTAGAAACAAGTCAGTCGCAGGTGTTGCCATAAACGTATTTTGATATGCTAATATTGTGTGTCCTCTCCCAGTTGTCGATGAATAAAAAAAATGCTCAGCCAATAAAAGCAGTTGGTGTTCTTGAATTGGGGATGATAAAAGACAAAATTTGTGTATTTTGGCTACTGCATTCATTGGTGAATGAGTTATTGTTCTGACTGGTTATGGGTATTGTGATTTGTGACATAGTACTCGTGAATTAAGATTTAGGCATTTTTTTTTGGCCTCTGATATTCGAGTCGGAATTTACAATGATTTGTTCTCTTCGCTGTGGAAGTAATCTGTGACAAATATTTCCTTTGCAATCCAAGAACTCTTACACTTTGATTTTCAGATTTTTTAGGATTTTGGAATACAGGCTATTTAATTTGTATATAGCACCTATAAAATGGGGCAGCTTGCAAATGGAACCTAAGCATAAACACAATATCTCTTTACATTTCATAACACAACTTATACATATACCCTGATGGTTGTTTTATATAAATAGCAGAGATCTTGAAAGTAGTTTTCTTATATAATTTAATAAATTTTGTGTACAGACAGATAGAGATAATGATTAGTCATGTAATGCTCACATGGATTTTTAAGTGATGAAATTAAGATTTCGCTTAAAAATAATGTTTCGTATTTTCTTGATGTGCACAAAAAAACATGATCACTACTTACAAAATATATAAATGCAGGACTTTTTGACATTTTGAATAATATCTTTACTGAGCATGAAACACCTGGTAAGTAATCCACAAACAAAGGCTTTGTAAGCTACATAGCTGGACTGGGAGACCCTATCCCGGGCAGATGAGGTCACTTACAATAGTTGCACATCACCTCGGAAGCTTCCTATTGCTTTCTGAAAATTTTCATTTGTGGCAAGTTATGTTAGCAACTGAAAAACTTTTGGAATTAGGTGGTGTTCAAATTTTGGAATTTCAGATAAAGCTGTATTACAATTTCTAATTCTAAAGATGTTTCTTATTATAAATGTTGTATTTAGCAAGTACAGTGGATGTTTTTGAGGAAATGGCACTGGTCTTTTTATAAACAGTGAAATTAATAGTAACCAGCCTATGTATATCAGAATAATTTAAAGAAACCTGCAATTGTGACTGATTTTTACCACAACGGATTTTTATCACACTGGATCTTCTGATCTCATGTGAATGAAAAGTTTAAACCTAGTATGTTAAACTAGTAATCACCTTAGTATAGTTACAGTTGCTAACTGGTTATGATATATATATATATATATATATATATATATATATATATTTAGTTGTATTGATGTGATGTGAATATGATAGCTCTATCACTGCTATTGAGTGCTTTCCAATAAGTACTGCATATATATATATATATATATATATATATATATATATATATATATATATATTTATATACATACACATTTTACACACACATATATATATATATATATATATATATATATATATATATATATATATATATGCTCCTGAAAAATTTATTTCGGTTGAGCTTCTATGGGAGGAAGTGTGGGTTTGTAAACAGTAACTATTACGCCTAATAATGCAAGACTCTTCATTAAATTGAATTGAGTTCTCTCAGTCACTGTGTGTTTATCTAAAAAAGGAAGTGAGAAAAAGAGAGAGTGAGGAAAGAAAAAGAAAGAAAGAGGGAGAGAGATGGAGAAAGAAAGAGGTGAAAGAAAGAAAGAAAGAAAGAAAGAAAGAACGGAGAGTAGGAAGAGAGAGAAAAAGAGAGTAAAGAAAGAAAGAAAGGAAGAAAGAAAGAGGAGAGGAGAAAGATAGAGAAAGAGAGAGAGAAAAAGAAAGAAAGAAAGAGGGGAGAAGAAGATAGAGAACAAGAGAGTGAGGAAAAAGAAAGATAGAAAATGGGGAGAGGAGGAAGAGAGAGAGAGAGAGGAAAGAAATAAAGAAAGTAACAGGGGAGAGGATGAAGAGAGAGTGAAGAAAGAAAGAAAGGAACAAAGAAAGAGAGAAGGGAGATAAAAAAAGTGTGTGGAAAGGGAGAGAGAAAGAAAAAAGAATGAGAGGAGAGTAAAAAGACTGAGAAAGAGAGAGTGAGGAAAGATAAAAAGAAAGAAATAAAGAAAGAAAGAGAGAGGGGGAGAGAGAGAAAGAAATAGAGGAAAGAGAGAGTGAGAGAAAATGAGAGAGAGAGAGAGAGAGAGAGAGAGATTTGATTTCCCTTTTATTGTCAGCCTTATTGAAAAATGAATCTGCTGAGTATTTCGCCAGTATTTCACCAAAGTTAAATTCTTTCTTTGCAGACAAATTTTCATAAATTAGAATATTTTAGAATTGCCATCATGGACAAATTATAGACAATTAAATTTAATGAGACTCACCTCAGGGAATACTTGCTATCAAGATGGTGCTATGAGTTATATCTGAGGGTTTGTGTTGTCTCTTATACATACATATATACATACATATAAATATATATACATTTTTTGTTTATGTGTACACAAAGACTAAAATGTATATGTATAGTCACATATATATTTCTACAGAAAGGGATGGATTTTTTAATTTATTAATCTGACAGATTTTTGTTACTTAAATGTTATTTTTAGTGGATATTCATATTTGAGTAGACACTCCACTTATTTATTAAACAGTATATTTATTTATTTTCATCGACTGGTCTAAATTTTCAAGAAATCTTATTAGAGAAAAATTTGCACTTTTCCTGGTGGAAACCATGATTAGATCTAAACATGCTTCAAACTCTCAGCTGCAGAGTGTGTCGATGACCAAACAAAGTTAAATAGTGCCTTTAAACACAGATTTTTTGTCTGACTTTTGAAATAGACATATCTGCCCAGTTTTATATCGTGACAGAAATAAAGCAATTTGTAAAGAAAAGGATGGATATTTTTTAATTTATTAATCTGACAGATTTTTATAACTGTTTAATAATTGAAAGACAAAACGGAAAAATCTTCAGTCTTGGAAAATTATTTGTGGAGCGACAAAATATGATAAATGCCAATTCAAATACATACATATATATATATATATATACATATATATATATATATATATATATATATATATATATATATATATATATATATATATATTGTCATCCACAGACAGACTGTTTCGCTGTTTCACAGCTCATCAGTGTGGCTAGACATCCGGTTGCCTCTAGCTAGGATGGAAACCCGACTGAATTGGCGTCAGTTGGAACTTCTACCACTAAGCCGGCAGCGCACGGCAGGGATGAAGGTGAATTTTAGCATGTTTATTTTTAGATTTTAGATTAACACACAGTGAGTGACAGTGACTCAATTCTGCCGAAGAGTCATGCTATATTAGCTTAAATAGTCACTGTTTAAAAAACGCACACCTCAAACCCACAGAGCTCAACTGAAATTAATTTTTCAGGAGCCAATATTTTTGTCATCCACAGACAGACTGTTTCGCTATTTCACAGCTCATCAGTGTGGCTAGACGTCCAGTTGCCTCTAGCTAGGATCGAAACCCAACTGAATATATATATATATATAATAAGTTGTACATATATATATATATATATAATAAGTTGTATATATATATATAATAAGTTGTACGGATATGAGTTTGTGATGCTGGGTTTCAAACTTTTGTAATCATCAAACAAACTGGTTTATTTTTTAAAATTGGATCTAAACCAGTTTGTCTGATGATCGCAAAAGTGTGAAACCCAGGATCACAAACTCATACCAATACAACTTATTATTTTAGCTCTATCACTGATATTGAGCTCTTTTCACTAAGTATTGTGCATATAAAATATAATATATATATAAAATATTGTTGTAACCTTTACTGAATAGAATAATCACACGAAGGTTGGCAATGAACGATAATACTTAGGATAAGAACAACACATATAAGATTCAAGTAGTCAACTGCTAGAAGTGAGTCAAGTGAATTCCACAATGAATCTCAAACTGCAGACCAACATACAGCATTTACTACTGTTTTTATGTGAATGGGGAGATACCAATTATTGATGTAGGTATACTACAACAAATATATAAATATATATATATGTACACATGTTTTATATATTCTGAAATGAACTAAATCTGACAATTATTTTAATATATATATTCTGTTATCCATTATTTTTATAGATAGAGATATTTAAATAAATGCTCTGTTTATAATAAACAGTATTAACAACATTTACCAGCCTGAATGTCCAAGAATTTTCATAGAAAGATATGAGCATTTGAGAGAAATCATTGGAAATTATTTGTTTAAAATGGTAATTTGACTTTTTGCTAACCAGACTTTTCCCCTGTAGCTAAATGGTATAGCACATCAGGCTATATGACAGTTCTGTATAGGATACAGGTTTGATTCCTGTTGGAGGACATATTTTCTATGAAATTTCTCAGACATTCAAGCCAGTAAATGTTGTTAATACTGTTTATTATAAACAGAGCATTTATTTAAATATTTGTATCTATAAAAATAATGGATAACAGAATATATATATTAAAATATGTTTTATATATAAATAAGGTGTATTTCACCAGCAATAATTCTCACAAACATGTTTACTTATATAATATGGTTCTGTCTATCAATTTTTTATTTAATTTTTCAAATTTTCAAATTAGGTGTTTAGTGTTATCAATAAATTTCCCACAGTTCATCCTGAGTACTTTCAAATGATGTTAACTGCATTCTCAAAGATTGTTCTGTGTATATATATATTTATTTTTTAAAATTCCGATGTTCTCAAAATTTGATGGAACCAATTCCAAGTCACTCAAGGTGATGTCATACAAACGGTCAAACTGAAATTTTTGTGTATATTTTTTCTTTTTCTTTTAAAACACACTTCAATATATGGTCCCCTATGGAGAAAGATGCCTTATTTAATGTTGGCTGCTTCTCTTTTATTAGAACAGCCTCCAGAATTTGTAGTCTTTCTTTGCACTATGTCCTATATAAAACAAAAAGATGTTTTATATATATATATATATATATATATATATATATATATATATATATACACTGTATATATTTACATGTCTTTTAAATTTCAAATATAATAAGCATACATTTATGCATACGAATATATATATTAATATATATTATGCATATATTTACATGTACACGACTTAATTATATATATATATATATATATATATATATATATATGTATATATATATATATATATATATATATATATATATATATATGTGTGTGTGTATATATATACATATATATATATATATATATATGCATGTGTGTGTATCTACATAGATATATCTAGATCAATATAATTCTATATAAATGCTAACTATTATATTGGTTGGGCTTTTGACGGACTCTTGGGAAATCATTTCTTGCTTTCTGTGTCCCATGCTGTCTTATTATTTCACTGCTTTCTTTTCGCAACACTTTGATTTCCCAAAGTGTTTCAAATTTCCATCAATAATTGGTGAATAAAAATCAAATAGAATCTTTGTCCCTCTCAAAAGTTATTGGAAACGTCAATGAATAAAATTTGCCCAAAAACTATTATTGTGATTTTCACAACTTAAATGTAATATAAATGCTCTTTGTTAAACATTCATTCATTCATTCATATATATATATATATATATATATATATATATATATATATATATATATATATATATAAACTGTTTCAAATGTGTTATATTTGCAAAATAAGAATTCCTTCTGCACTATTTATAACTACATCATCACCAAAAGTTCAGAATAAAATACCATTAACTCATTCTAACAAAGTTTATTCCAGATCGTGAAATATAGAAACATGGAAAAATATAGAAAAGAAAAAAACAAAAACAAATACAAAATGAATAACATATATATATATAAAATATATATAATATATATATATATATATTTCTAAATATATATATATATATAATATATATACATATATATATATATATAATTGTTTATTTAAAAATTATAACATAAATATGTTATAAAATCACTACGAAAATAGCCATTTTGTTTCAACACCTCTGGTGTCTTATCAAGTAATGATGTTGAATGTAGAATAAAGGTTTTTTGTAGTGATTTTATAACATATTTACATTATAATTTTTAAATAAACAATTATATATGCTCTACTCTGTATTGAGAACTCTTTTAAGAATAGTAATTGTTGGTTATTGGAATTTATTCTGTATACACCAATCCTAGACTTGGATATATATATATATATATATATATATATATATATATATATATATGTATTTCTAAATAAATTTCTGATGTGCAGTGGCTGACTAAAGTTTCTAGTATTCTCATGCATTCACAAGGTTACCTGTAGTAGATGCCCTTAAGAGTTGCTTATTTCATGTTATATATATATATATATATATATATATATATATATATATATATATATATATATATATATGCATTGTGGATAGTCTATAAAATACAATAGACTACCCACAATGCATTACTAACTGGTATATATAAATAGTCTAGCAAAAACACAATGCATATGGCCTGAGACAGACTGTAGTGTTGCTGCTGGGTGTTGACTTTAATGTCCGATTTTATATATATATATATGTGCCGAAGTATAGGATTGGTGTATAAGGAATAAATTCCAGTAACCAAAAAATACTATTCTTAAAATATATATATATATATATATATATATATATATATGTATAGGTTGTATCAACAATACTTTTACAAACTTTGGGGGTGAGTTCCTCACACCAAAACAAAGATAAAAGTCCATATAAACATATATCTGTAAATCCTTCATTTTTGAGTTATTAAGTTTAAAGCTTATTGTAGACTGCAGACACTTTTAAATGTACAATCCAAGATACAACCCCAAAATATTTTGTGGCAGGTTCCTCACCCCAAAACAAGGTAAAATGTTTATATAAACATATGTCCAAAACGTCATCATTGTACTTCAACACAGCAACTCATAACAAATGTTCAAAATGTCCACTTCTACATACACATTCACATGTTGGATCATTAACTGGTGAACCCTTTCAAATAATTCCACATGGTGTCGAATGGTTTCTCAGGCCCCCCGTAACACATTGATGAAGTGACTCTGCATTAGTAACATCTGCTGCATGAACCAATTGTTTTAGATGGTCCCACAGATGAAAAGCATTGAGGTTGGGGGAATGTGCAGGCCATGGAACCGGTCCTCCCCATCTTATCCATCTTTCATGGACTTTATATGGACTTTTGTCTTTGTTTTGGTGTGAGGAACCTGCCCCCAAAGTTTGGAAAACTATTTTTGACACACCCAGTTCATATATATATATATATATATATATATATATATATATATATATATATATATGTGCAGGTATGCAGAAAAATAGGAAAGAACACGTTAGGTAAATAATCCGGAGTTCCTTAGTATTTTTGCTTTTTTTTTAAAAAGACAGTGCTCCATACAGAAGTAGAGCTTATATTATAATATTTTTTAAAAATAAAATTCCTTCGCTACATAAGAGTTCTCATGTTTCAAAAGCGAGAGCCGAGACCCCTAATATAATTTTTTAAATTAAGTTGAATTAAGGTGTCTGGTCACGCTTCCTCGTCAAGCGAGAATTTGGGACACCTTAATTCAACTTAATTTCAAAAATTATATTAGGGGGCTTGTCTCTCGCTTTTGAAACATGAGAACTCTTATGTAGTGAAGGAATCATATTTTTTTAAAATATTATAATATATATATATATATATATATATATATATATATATATATATATATATACAGGGTGATCCAAAAAAACGGGAACTTTTAACAATCCAATAAAACTAAGAGTGATGGAAGAAAAATATTTAATTCATAGTAATTGAAACCTTAAAACATGCCATTTAAGAAACAATTCTGGAATTTTCATTTTTTTTAAATTACATCCTGTAGATGACGTCCTCCTGTAGGAATGCATTTTTGAAATCTGCTGTTGAGATTCCTCATTGACTGATGCAACATCTCAGCTGGGATACTGTGAATTTCATTCTCGTTACTAAAATGGCGAAATGTTTACTTGCTCAAGGTCACTGTCTCTCAGTGTTGCCACTTGCTCATGTCTGGCAATAGACACTTCAAAAATTCCCGTTTTTTTTGGTCACCCTATATATGAGTATATCAAAAATACTTTTACAGACTTTGGGAGCAGGTTCCTCACACCAAAACAAGAACTATATGCAATGCTTCACTGACCAGTATATATATAATAGTCTAGCAAAAGCACAATTCATATGGCCTGACAATTACATGTAAGCATGAAACAGACTGTTGTGATGCTATATATATATATATATATATATAAAACTGGATATTGAACTCAGCACCCATCAGCAATGTAACAGTCTGTTTCATGCTCATATGTAATTGTCAGGCCATATGAATTGTGCTTTTGCTAGACTATTATATATATATATATATATATAATAGTCTAGCAAAAACACAATTATATATATATATATATATATATATATATATATATATATATATATATATATATATATATATATATATATATATATATATATATATATATATATATATAGGAGGCACGGTGGAGTAATGGATAACGGCTTGGATTAAGGAATCGGAGAGCCGAGTTCGAATTCCAGTCGAATCCATTACATTCACTTACGTGCTAATACGTTTGAGAAAGGTGTGAATCCTCCTCTTCTCCCTCCAACTATGGGTAAATAGCAGGACAGACTGGGTTCTATAGCCTTGGATGGCAACTGGTCTGGGAGAAGGACAACTCTGAATTCAAAACCTGCGGAGGGTCGTTTAGGGACCTTGTGGCATTCGCTGCACCAGGTCCCTGTATTCGTCCCCCCAAAAAGTGTGGACGGCCCTGCACAAAGCCTCCACCACTATAATCAAATCTCATGTGTCGGTGTCGGGCTTTCAGTTTCTGGGAACTGATCTGCCTGGCCCTCATACGTCGAGTTCGACCGGAGAGTCCATCATATATATATATATATATATATATATATATAATTGTGTAATTGGGCTGCCATACCTCTATTATACAAGTTTCATTAAAAACAACTGACAAGGTAGGGGTAAATCATGTAGAAATTGTCCAAATGTTTTGTATGTCCAAGTGTTTTCTGCTAAACTTTTAACCATTATCAAGGATGATTTTATTTTTACCTTTAACTAAATATATGGATTGTTTTATGCATGTATCCAGAGTTATAGGAATGTCATATATTCCAAACATGGTCAACACATTATGGCCGTGTTCATGGTTGATATTATTGAGTGTTGGCTTTTTTCTTTCTTATTGATAATACTTCTATTATTTTTAGCCTTTTTTACATGTGGATGAAGTTATATTTGTATTATCAACAAGTATGTTGCGGATAGAGTTTGGTAGTTCTTTATGTGTATTTAAATGAGACCTCATTGATCTATAGTAAGAGAAGTTTAACATGATCCAAATTACAGAGAACCAATATTATTTACAAATGGACTGTGTTCCTGAAGAATCCAAATTCATAAATAATTGTATTGGATATACAACAACATGCCTATCAAGATGGCTCACATATAAATAGTGTAAATAATGACAACTCCTCATCCCAGAAATTTAGAGAAAAGGGGATCAGGTGATAATAACAACAAAGATGAGGATATTAATCTGAATGTAAATAATGATAACTCTTCAGCCCAGAAATTCATACAGAAAATCCGAAATATGTTCTGGCTTTAAATAACCCATGAAGGGTTGATAAGCTGTAAAAAAATAAATTATTCAACAAACTTTTGCTATATATTATTTTCCGTTGATCCCCATATTGCTTCGTATTTGCTTTCTCAATTTATTTCCCCTTACCATTTAAAAATGGGAATGCTTTCTCTTGCAGAAGTTACTTGCTAAATAAATAAGTGTGCCTATATAACAATCGACTCATCTTTGTTAAAAGATATTTTTATATGACCAGAGTTTTAGGCATTTAAATTAAAGATTGAAATCTTTATTCTGGATTCACTCAGTTGAATACGTCACAGAGAATATCAAAGAACTGTGGAGAACTTGAAAATAGTGAAAATTTGATTAGTGAAGAAGAAAGAAAGATTGACTTTGTCAAAATTTTGGTGAAGACATCATCTTGTGTGCAAAACAAATATGAGAGTGGGCTGAAACATTCATAGGCTGACTATGAAGGAGTGATACTAGATCTGTGAATTCTTGCATGCATTCATTTCAACTCTCCTTATTAATAACTGCATTGTTTCATTCCAAGTACGAGGGTGGGCTGAAACATTCATAGGCTGACTATGAAGGAGTGATACTAGATCTGTGAATTCTTGCATGCATTCATTTCAACTCTCCTTATTAATAACTGCATTGTTTCATTCCAAGTACGAGGGTGGGCTGAAACATTCATAGGCTGACTATGAAGTAGTGATACTAGATCTGTGAATTCTTGCATGCATCAATTTCAACTCTCCTTATTAATAACTGCATTGTTTCATTCCAAGTACGAGGGTGGGCTGAAACATTCATAGGCTGACTATGAAGGAGTGATACTAGATCTGTGAATTCTTGCATGCATTCATTTCAACTCGCCTTATTAATAACTGCATTGTTTCATTCCAAGTACGAGGGTGGGCTGAAACATTCATAGGCTGACTATGAAGGAGTGATACTAGATCTGTGAATTCTTGCATGCATTCATTTCAACTCTCCTTATTAATAACTGCATTGTTTCATTCCAAGTACGAGGGTGGGCTGAAACATTCATAGGCTGACTATGAAGGAGTGATACTAGATCTGTGAATTCTTGCATGCATTCATTTCAACTCTCCTTATTAATAACTGCATTGTTTCATTCCAAGTACGAGGGTGGGCTGAAACATTCATAGGCTGACTATGAAGTAGTGATACTAGATCTGTGAATTCTTGCATGCATCAATTTCAACTCTCCTTATTAATAACTGCATTGTTTCATTCCAAGTACGAGGGTGGGCTGAAACATTCATAGGCTGACTATGAAGGAGTGATACTAGATCTGTGAATTCTTGCATGCATTCATTTCAACTCGCCTTATTAATAACTGCATTGTTTCATTCCAAGTACGAGGGTGGGCTGAAACATTCATAGGCTGACTATGAAGGAGTGATACTAGATCTGTGAATTCTTGCATGCCTTCATTTCAACTCTCCTTATTAATAACTGCATTGTTTCATTCCAAGTACGAGGGTGGGCTGAAACATTCATAGGCTGACTATGAAGGAGTGATACTAGATCTGTGAATTCTTGCATGCATTCATTTCAACTCTCCTTATAAATAACTGCATTGTTTCATTCCAAGTACGAGGGTGGGCTGAAACATTCATAGGCTGACTATGAAGTAGTGATACAAGATCTGTGAATTTATGCATGCATCAATTTCAACTCTCCTTATTAATAACTGCATTGTTTCATTCCAAGTACGAGGGTGGGCTGAAACATTCATAGGCTGACTATGAAGTAGTGATACAAGATCTGTGAATTTATGCATGCATCAATTTCAACTCTCCTTATTAATAACTGCATTGTTTCATTCCAAGTACGAGGGTGGGCTGAAACATTCATAGGCTGACTATGAAGGAGTGATACTAGATCTGTGAATTCTTGCATGCATCAATTTCAACTCTCCTTATTAATAACTGCATTGTTTCATTCCAAGTATGAGGGTGGGCTGAAACATTCATAGGCTGACTATGAAGGAGTGATACTAGATCTGTGAATTCTTGCATGCATCAATTTCAACTCTCCTTATTAATAACTGCATTGTTTCATTCCAAGTACGAGGGTGGGCTGAAACATTCATAGGCTGACTATGAAGGAGTGATACTAGATCTGTGAATTCTTGCATGCATCAATTTCAACTCTCCTTATTAATAACTGCATTGTTTCATTCCAAGTACGAGGGTGGGCTGAAACATTCATAGGCTGACTATGAAGGAGTGATACTAGATTTGTTAATTCTTGCATGCATCAATTTCAACTCTCCTTATTAATAACTGCATTGTTTCATTCCAAGTACGAGGGTGGGCTGAAACATTCATAGGCTGACTATGAAGTAGTGATACTAGATCTGTGAATTCTTGCATGCATCAATTTCAACTCTCCTTATTAATAACTGCATTGTTTCATTCCAAGTACGAGGGTGGGCTGAAACATTCATAGGCTGACTATGAAGGAGTGATACTAGATCTGTGAATTCTTGCATGCATTCATTTCAACTCTCCTTATTAATAACTGCATTGTTTCATTCCAAGTACGAGGGTGGGCTGAAACATTCATAGGCTGACTATGAAGGAGTGATACTAGATCTGTGAATTCTTGCATGCATTCATTTCAACTCTCCTTATTAATAACTGCATTGTTTCATTCCAAGTACGAGGGTGGGCTGAAACATTCATAGGCTAACTATGAAGGAGTGATACTAGATCTGTGAATTCTTGCATGCATCAATTTCAACTCTCCTTATTAATAACTGCATTGTTTCATTCCAAGTACGAGGGTGGGCTGAAACATTCATAGGCTGACTATGAAGGAGTGATACTAGATCTGTGAATTCTTGCATGCATCAATTTCAACTCTCCTTATTAATAACTGCATTGTTTCATTCCAAGTACAAGGGTGGGCTGAAACATTCATAGGCTGACTATGAAGTAGTGATACAAGATCTGTGAATTCTTGCATGCATCAATTTCAACTCTCCTTATTAATAACTGCATTGTTTCATTCCAAGTACAAGGGTGGGCTGAAACATTGATAGGCTGACTATGAAGGAGTGATACAAGAGCTGTGAATTCTTGCATGCATCAATTTCAACTCTCCTTATTAATAACTGCATTGTTTCATTCCAAGTACAAGGGTGGGCTGAAACATTCATAGGCTGACTATGAAGGAGTGATACTAGATCTGTGAATTCTTGCATGCATTCATTTCAACTCTCCTTATTAATAACTGCATTGTTTCATTCCAAGTACGAGGGTGGGCTGAAACATTCATAGGCTGACTATGAAGGAGTGATACTAGATCTGTGAATTCTTGCATGCATCAATTTCAACTCTCATTATTAATAACTACATTGTTTCATTCCAAGTACGAGGGTGGGTTGAAACATTCATAGGCTTACTATGAAGGAGTGATACTAGATCTGTGAATTCTTGCATGCATTCATTTCAACTCTCCTTATTAATAACTGCATTGTTTCATTCCAAGTACGAGGGTGGGCTGAAACATTCATAGGCTGACTATGAAGGAGTGATACTAGATCTGTGAATTCTTGCATGCATTCATTTCAACTCTCCTTATTAATAACTGCATTGTTTCATTCCAAGTACAAGGGTGGGCTGAAACATTCATAGGCTGACTATGAAGGGGTGATACAAGATCTGTGAATTCTTGCATGCATCAATTTCAACTCTCCTTATTAATAACTGCATTGTTTCATTCCAAGTACGAGGGTGGGCTGAAACATTCATAGGCTGACTATGAAGTAGTGATACAAGATCTGTGAATTCTTGCATGCATCAATTTCAACTCTCCTTATTAATAACTGCATTGTTTCATTCAAAGTACGAGGGTGGGCTGAAACATTCATAGGCTGACTATGAAGGAGTGATACAAAATCTGTGAATTCTTGCATGCATCAATTTCAACTCTCCTTATTATTAACTGCATTGTTTCATTCCAAGTACGAGGGTGGGCTGAAACATTCATAGGCTGACTATGAAGTAGTGATACAAGATCTGTGAATTCTTGCATGCATCAATTTCAACTCTCCTTATTAATAACTGCATTGTTTCATTCCAAGTACGAGGGTGGGCTGAAACATTCATAGGCTGACTATGAAGGAGTGATACTAGATCTGTGAATTCTTGCATGCATCAATTTCAACTCTCCTTATTAATAACTGCATTGTTTCATTCCAAGTACAAGGGTGGGCTGAAACATTCATAGGCTGACTATGAAGTAGTGATACAAGATCTGTGAATTCTTGCATGCATCAATTTCAACTCTCCTTATTAATAACTGCATTGTTTCATTCCAAGTACAAGGGTGGGCTGAAACATTCATAGGCTGACTATGAAGGAGTGATACAAGATCTGTGAATTCTTGCATGCATCAATTTCAACTCTCCTTATTAATAACTGCATTGTTTCATTCCAAGTACAAGGGTGGGCTGAAACATTCATAGGCTGACTATGAAGGAGTGATACTAGATCTGTGAATTCTTGCATGCATTCATTTCAACTCTCCTGATTAATAACTGCATTGTTTCATTCCAAGTACGAGGGTGGGCTGAAACATTCATAGGCTGACTATGAAGGAGTGATACTAGATCTGTGAATTCTTGCATGCATCAATTTCAACTCTCATTATTAATAACTACATTGTTTCATTCCAAGTACGAGGGTGGGTTGAAACATTCATAGGCTTACTATGAAGGAGTGATACTAGATCTGTGAATTCTTGCATGCATTCATTTCAACTCTCCTTATTAATAACTGCATTGTTTCATTCCAAGTACGAGGGTGGGCTGAAACATTCATAGGCTGACTATGAAGGAGTGATACTAGATCTGTGAATTCTTGCATGCATTCATTTCAACTCTCCTTATTAATAACTGCATTGTTTCATTCCAAGTACAAGGGTGGGCTGAAACATTCATAGGCTGACTATGAAGGGGTGATACAAGATCTGTGAATTCTTGCATGCATCAATTTCAACTCTCCTTATTAATAACTGCATTGTTTCATTCCAAGTACGAGGGTGGGCTGAAACATTCATAGGCTGACTATGAAGGAGTGATACTAGATCTGTGAATTCTTGCATGCATTCATTTCAACTCTCCTTATTAATAACTGCATTGTTTCATTCCAAGTACGAGGGTGGGCTGAAACATTCATAGGCTGACTATGAAGGAGTGATACTAGATCTGTGAATTCTTGCATGCATCAATTTCAACTCTTCTTAATAATAATGTTATTTCCAGATAAACTAGCAAGAATAATATTAATGTCAAAAAATAAACCTTATTTGGTAACTTTCAATGAGAAATAAACCTCATTTGGTAATATTCTCTGTATCGCACCAGAAGGTTTTTCTCGCCTGAGTCCATCTTTCAAATCTACAAATCAACCATTTGTCCTTGCATGGAATACTGCTGCCATATATGGTTTGGTGCTCCCGCTATTCATCTTGAGGTCCTCAACAAAATCCAGAGACAGATATGCAACATGGTTGGTCCTGATCTGGCATCCCCTCTCACAGACGTGCTGTGTCTTCCCTCTGCCTTTTCTACAAGTACTTTTATCGCAACTGCTCTGATGAGCTATATTGGTTCCCAAAATGCATGAATTTAAGCGTGTTGCTAGGTTGGCATCTTGGTCCCACCCTTTCACTGTTGAAATGAATAAATGCAGCCGTCTCTTCTACTCCAACAGCTTCTTATCTCGCACCTCTTGCCAGTGGAACTCTCTTCCTATCACTTGCTTCCCTGATAGCTATAATCTTCAAATATTCAAATGTAATGTCAATCAACATCTTCTGATGCCTTGACCTTGATCCATGTCCTTCTTTTTATCCTTTTCTTAAACACTCCTCTTTACTCTTACTCTCACTCTCTGTAACCCCTTGTGTGCTAGTGGCACTCCCGCCTTGTTCAAATCTCATCTTCAAGGAAAGTTAAAGTTCAACAGTAAAACAATGAGACCTAGTTGCCAATCAAGTAATACAATGAGGTTCATGCAGATTAGTTGCAAATTTAATTAAATGGCTCAGTAAAAAATATGCCAAAAGGCAAACAGACATTCTCTGTCCTTTCAATTTAATACAAAATGTTTATATAAATGTATATATGTATGTATATAAATGAATATAAGATATCGCACAGTGAATGCTGGTGTCAATCGAGTAGTGCTCAACGTAATATATCAGAGCATTTTATTTTAATACAAAATTTAAAAAAAAAATACAATTAGTCCCTGTTTATTTTAAATATAAAACATAACTGATGCTTATCTTAAATAAAAAAAATACTTTTTTCTATTCAAAATAGATGCTAAGTACAAAATATTATTTTTTATATTTTTATACATAATTTAAAAAGACAGTAATCCACATTTATGTTTAATATAAAATATAAATCCCACCTATTTTAAATAATAATTTTTTATTTTTGTTTTTAGTGACAATTTTTTTCTTTTTTCATAGTTTTAGGTCCGTTTATTGTAATATATATTTTGTAATATATATTTTTTAAATATACAATTAATCCCTGTTTATTTTAAATATAAAAACATTAATCCCCATTTATTTTAAATACAAAAATAAAAATCCTGTATATATTAAATACAATATATTTAAAAAAAAAATAAAATCCTTTAATCACTGTATAATATATGGACCTTGCCAGCATTATGTGAACCAGATATTTTTATTAAAATTTGAATTATGTAAATGTCAGTCTCTACCCAGCACCTGAAGAATGCGTTGTGCATCAAACCCCAAGTTATGCTAATCATGAGGGATAATATCTATATTTATTAATATATATATATATATATATATATATATATATATATATATATATATATATATATATATATATTTTTGTCATCCACAGGCAGACTGTTTCGCTGTTTCACAGCTCATCAGTGTGGCTAGACGTCCGGTTGCCTCTAGCTAGGATCGAAACCCGACTGAATTTGCCTCAGTCAGAACTTCTCCCACTAAGCCATCAGCGTACGGTATGGGATGAGGGTGAATTTTAGCGTGTTTATTTTTAGATTCAGATAAACACACAGTGACTGAGAGTGACTCAATTCTGTCGAATAGTCGTGCAGTATTAGCATAAATAGTCACTGTTTACAAATTCACACCCCAAACCAGAGGGCTCAACCGAAATTAATTTTTCAGGAGCTAATATCTATATATATATATATATATATATATATATATATATAGATAGATAGATAGATAGATAGATAGATAGATAGATGAACTGACTGGGGTAGACAGATAGATAGATATTAGGTTGGTGCAAAAATAATGTCGTTTTCTCACATGAATTTGAACGTCAAAAAACAACATTATTTTTGCACCAACCTAATAGATAGATAGAAAGATAGATAGATAGATAGATAGTGAACAAGTTTAGATAGATTGATAATTAGCAGACTTAGTTAAGTACTAAACAGACTTAGATAGATAGATAGATAGATAGATAGATAGATAGATAGATAGATGAACTGACTGGGGTAGACAGAGAGATTTATAGATAGATAGATAGATAGATAGATAGATAGAAGAGGTTGTACTACAGTAGTTTTTCCAAACACAGCAAAACATCAGCCTGAAAACACAAGTCATGCTCTTAAATTGCCTCGTCAAATTGAAACTTTCATATGGATCCCATGCATGGCACCAAACGCATTCAGAAATATCTAAACTGTCAGTTGTATATGACCACTTTCTCAGACCAATTGTGAAAATAAGCTTTGATTGACTAAAACCTGAGGGTCTTGGAAAACATCATCTGTCTTTGAAACTTGAGTATAAATTATTTTCAGATAGAATGTATCTGTAGAGGAACAAAATGAAAAAAAAGACATGAGGAAAAGCAATTCTTAGTCAATACATTCCATCTTCTGAGGGACTTTATCAAGGTAAATGTAGGATTTATTTTGTTGTATGTTTTTAGATACAAGAGCAAGGATGTCATTGGCTTATCAGGGCTTTTAAATTTGAGAAAACAAAGTGCCATAATTTCCAAGGGTGCGATGGGTAAATTGTTGCCATTTTATATTTTTAATTCCAAGCTTGTGCATTGTTTTTGATTTTGTCAACTGCACAGTATAGTAGGGTCAGTTGGGCACCATCTGTGAGAAAAAGTGCACCATGACACAATTCACTCTGTCAGAAAATTGGAAATGGCATGCTGTACTGCTTGGCAATCATTCCAGAATCTCCCATGTGAATATTTCAGAGTGTTTGGGTGTCAATCTGAGGACATTGCCGAGGATTTGGAAAATGTTGGATGAGTCTAATAGTGATTATGAAGGTGTTTGGAGTGATCACGAGTTATGGTGATGTTATGTCTCCATTCATCTGCCCACCAGGCCTCAGTCTTAACATGAAGGCCTACATCAAGTGACTTGAGGAGGTAGTGCAGCCTTGCATCAAGAGGGTGGCTGCTGGAAGAGCCTATGTCTGGCAACAGGACTCTGCACCATGCCACATAAAATGAAGAACCCATTTATGGATGTTTGACAATTTCTGCATCACCCCTTATATCTGGTCACCTAACTCCCCAGGTTGTAACCCCCCCTTGATTATTATGTGTGGGTTGCAGTTGAGAGAAAGACCAACAAAACTCCTTGTAACACCAAAGATGAACTAAAAGAAAGGATTATGTCAGCATTCACCAACATTCAATGAAACATTCCTATAAATCTAGATACATACATAAAACAATCCATACATTCAGTTACAAGGAGACTGTCCAGAAGAGTTGCAGGAGATTCTGAAGTCATCTGGAGGCTGTGGTTGAAACCAAAGGTAATTTTATTGAATAAATTTACTCTTTAGTATTTCAAGATATTTTTGCATAATTTTGGTAAATATATCTGTTAAAATGAGATGTCAGTATTATTTTCATTTTTGTGTATTTAAAAGACAATTTATCAGTTGTATATATATATATATAATTAAGTACCTCATTGAGTCTGAAACCTCAACAGAATGCAGAAAGCACTGGATGGCCATTTCGTCCTATATTTGGGACTCATCAGCAGTGCGCATCCACTACCGAGAATTGAAACCCTGACAGTTAGGTTATCAAGCAAACGTCATACCAACTGTTCTAACGAGCCTCGGTGACGAAGAGGTAGCAAATCAGACTCAATATAGTGCCGCTCACTCACATATTCCGTGGTGGAACTCAACTGAGATTCTCTCTAACCATAGGACGGAGACCCCGGAGCCACAACTACTATCAGCAAGCCGCTCAACCTTGAGCATTAGAAACTGGTTCAAGCAATGATATACAAATGATAGAAATTGTTAGGAGGATTTTATAATTCATCGAGTCTGAAACCTCAACAGAATGCAGAAAGCACTGGACGGCCGTTTCGTCCTATATTTGGGACTCATCAGCAGTGTGCATCCACTACCAAGAATTGAAACCCTGAGAGTTAGGTTATCAAGCAAACGTCATACCAACTGTTCTAATGGGCTTCGGTGATGAAGAGGTAGCAAATCAGACTCTCTCTCTCTCTCTCTCTATATCTATATATATATATATATATATATATATATATATATATATATATATATATATATATATATATTTTTAAAAGGTTTGCAAGGAGAGAAAACATCAATGTAATAAGAAACAGTTTCCATTTGAGCAAAAAATAAAAGGAAATCTATCAGGAAGATTATGAAAAATTTTTGTGTGAAAAGGCTATGAAGCAGTTGTATCTTTAAGCAATAACACCTTTGACATTAAACAATTTAAAAATTTGTTTTGAATTACATTATTATAGTAAGAATTAAGTTCCATTCTGACAGCATCTTCCCAAGAACTGCTACATTATGGAACGGACACCCAGCAGGATGTTTTCACAATCACTACAATCTTGACCTCCTCACGTCTAGGCCCAATTGTTATCTTTTCCCTTTGTGTTCCTATAGGAAGAAGTAAGTTCTTTCCGAACAGCTTCTTCCCAAAAACTGCTGCTCTGTTGAACAGTCTCCCAGCAGGATGTTTTCCCAATCACTAGAATCTTAACTTTTTCACATCCAGGCTCCACTGTTATCTCTTGCTTTTGTATTCCTATAGTAAGGAGTAAGTTCCATTCAGACAGCTTCTTTCCAAAAAACAGCTGCTTTGTGTAACAGACTCCTGGTAGGATGTTTTACCAATCACTGTCTAGGCTCAGCTGTTATCTTTTCCTTTTGTATTTCATTAGTAAGATGTAAGTTCCATTTAGACAGATTCTACCTAAGAACTGCTGCTTTGTTGAGTAGACACTCAGCAGGAAGTTTTCCTAGTCACTACAATCTAGGGTTAACCATTATCTTACACAGAACTCATGCATCATTTGCTCCCAGATTTAAGAGAACAACTTTGAAATGTTTGTCAATTTCTTAACAAAGTTGTGCCCGTGTATGAGTCACATGATATAGGTTATTTCATGGCACTACTTTGTGAAAGAAACAGAGAGAGTTCATCAATGGTATATCAGAGGTGAAGGTTTTGTCTCAGGGTTAACTTTGAAATGTTTGTCAATTTCTTAACAAAGTTGTGCCTGTGTATGAGTCACATGATATAGGCTATTTCATGGCACCACTTTGTGAAAGAAACAGAGAGAGTTCATCGATGGTATATCAGAGATGAAGGTTTTGTCTCAGGTTTCTAACCATCAAGTGATAAAGTTGGGAAGAAGAAGGGAAAAGAAGAAGAATAAAAAAGAGGAGGACGAAGACAAGCGGAAGAAGTGAGAAGGAGGAGGAGTTGAAGAAAGAGGAGGAGATGATGAGAAGGAAGAAGAAGGGGAGGAGATTGTGAAAGGAGGGGAAAAAAGAGGGAGGAGGAGAAGAAGGAAGTAGTAGTAGCTGGAGTGAAAGAAGAAGAAAGAGGGAAAGAAGGAGGGGAAGTGGGAAGAAGGGGTTGAATGAGAACGAGAGAAGGAGTAGGGGAAGGGATTGTGAGAGGAGTGAAATGAGGAGGAGTGGAAGAAGAAAGTTGGGAAGAAGAAGGGAAAAGAAGAAGAATAAAAAAGAGGAGGACGAAGACAAGCGGAAGAAGGAGGAGGAGATGATGAGAAGGAAGAAGAAGGGGAGGAGATTGTGAAAGGAGGGGAAAAGAAAAAGGAGAAGTAGGGGGATTGGGGCAGGGGAATAAAGAGGAAGAAGAAGAAAATAAGGAAAGGAGGAGGTGAATGAGAAGGATGAGGATGCGAAGAAGAAAGAGAAATACTAGAAGAAGGAGGAGAAAATCTTGAGAATTTTCATGATGATATCAATCAAAATTGTTGTCGGACCATCGATGGTATATCAGAGGTGAAGGTTTTGTCTCAGGGTTAACTTTGAAATGTTTGTCAATTTCTTAACAAAGTTGTGCCTGTGTATGAGTCACATGATATAGGTTATTTCATGGCACCACTTTGTGAAAGAAACAGAGAGAGTTCATCGATGGTATATCAGAGATAAAGGTTTTGTCTCAGGGTTAACTTTGAAATGTTTGTCAATTTCTTAACAAAGTTGTGCCTGTGTATGAGTCACATGATATAGGTTATTTCATGGCACCACTTTGTGAAAGAAACAGAGAGAGTTCATCGATGGTATATCAGAGATGAAGGTTTTGTCTCAGGGTTAACTTTGAAATGTTTGTCAATTTCTTAACAAAGTTGTGCCTGTGTATGAGTCACATGATATAGGCTATTTCATGGCACCACTTTGTGAAAGAAACAGAGAGAGTTCATCGATGGTATATCAGAGGTGAAGGTTTTGTCTCAGGGTTCTCACCAACAAGTGATAAAATAATATTTAAAAATAAAATACATTTCCACAAAACTCACACTTCATTTGCTCCGAGATTTGAGAGAAGAACTTTGAAATGCTTCCCAGTTTCTTAAATCTGCATATGAATCACATCATACAAGTTATTTCAAAGCACCTCCTTGTGAAAGAAACAGAGAATTCAGGTTCAATGCCTAAACATAATACATAAACATTACACAGGCCATTAAACCTGGACATGAGTTTATTAAAGTGAATATCAAGCGAATGGTGTCTATTGGCTGTGATTTTGAGCACTACCTGTCTGTGGAAATAATGAGTTGGCCTGAATGGATGGCAGAACAAGGACAAATAAACATGGCAAAGTGTCAGCATTTACTTCTTCTTTCATCTGACACATCCCTTCAATATATGGATAATCATGGCTCGCCACAGGGTGACACTGCATTTGTATTTTTGAAGATCAAAGTTGACTGGAAAGCAAGAAGCTGAAAAAGAGTTCCACAAGGAAGAAGTGCAAGTGAAGAAACTATTAGCATAGAACTTATGGTTACATCTAACCATTTCAACTGTAAAATGATGAGACCTAGCTGCCAATCTAGTACATCCCTATTTTGTCTACCAGCTGACCCCAGAAGGTCAGCCTCAGAAGGTCTGAGCCAAATACACTGCCACTAAAAAATAATATTCTGAAACTATTTAATATTCTTTACCTAACCATAAAACATTTAATAAAACATGAATTTTATTTCAACTACCTTATATCTATCTATCTATCTATTTTTTTTTTTTGAATTGGTCAATCTCCGACAATTTATTTTAAAGACATTTATGATATGTTTAACGTTCTTTTTATAGATACAAGTATTTAAGCAAATGCTCTGTTTTATAATAAACAGTATTAAATAACATTTACCGGCCTGGATGTCCGAGAAATTTTCATAGAAAATTTTCGTTATCTGACAGGAATCGAACCTGTATCCTATACGGAACCATCATTTCGCGTGACGTGCCTTAACCGTTTGGCCATTGTCCAATTCAAAAATATATGACATCATTTGTTTACATTTGATACGCTAGAACAGATATGAATAGAAGAGATTCATGGAAGATTTAAGTTTAAAGATAGTAAAATCGACCTTGCTAACCAGACGCTCCTCTGTGGCCGAACGGTTAAGGCACATCACGCGAAATGATGGTTCTGTATAGGATACAGGTTCGATTCCTGTCGGAGAGCGAAAATGTTCTATTAAAATTTCCCAGACATTCAGGCCGGTAAATGTTATTTAATACTGTTTTTATAAAACAGAGCATTTGCTTAAATACTTGTATCTATAAAAAGAACGTTAAACATATCATAAATGTCTTTAAAATATATATATATATATATATATATATATATATATATATATATATTTCAATTACATTATATTTATCACATGAAGAAGAATTTTTAGATATATGGATTGATTAATTCACTCATTTTCTATGGCTTATCAACCTTTTGTAGGTTATTTAAAGCCAGAAATTATTTTAGATTGTAAGAATTTTTTTTTGAGATAATGGTTTAGTGTTGCAAGTCTTACTAATTAACCCATAGCTGGTAGGTTAAGAGATGGATTCATGCATTTCTCAAGAGTATTTGCACATGAGTGACTATAACAAACCTAACTAGAATTGGAACTTAGCTCTCTGAATAACAATTCCGAGCCATTATCCCGTCATCCTCGCATCCAAGTTTACAGCACCTGGTATTCCCTAAGCAGTCACCTATCTATATACTGACCAGGCTTGATGTTGCTGAACTTTGGTGAAAGTACAAGTACCGGTGTTTCAACATGATATAGCTGTAAGCCTCTTAGATATAAAAAAGGAATATATTTCATGAAATAGATAAATAATTTTTAAACATGTCTTTATTTCTTTATTTGGACTGTTTCTTTCCTCTAACTTTCTTTTCTACTGTTTGCCAAGAGAATAAATAAATATTTATATTAATGTTTCCTAGGCAATAATAAAAGTGACTAAAAAATAATAAAAGTTACTAATAATAAAAGTTACTAACAATTTCTATCCTTGTCAATCCAAAACTCAGTTTGTCATATTGATATTTATAAATAACAAATACATATTTCCTCTGTAGTAGTAAATTAGTTATTCAGTTTCAGTGGTTTAAAGTGGATAACGGTCGACCCTAGACTTGAAATGTTTGTAGTGGTCAGGTATGCATCTTCATGGGAGTGTGTTCCAGAAAAAGACAGATCTGAGGAAGAAGTTGTCTGGGTGAAACTTTCTCCTTACCAATAGAATACAAAGGGAATGCGGATGAACTGATCCTGTCTGCAGGGCATGGTGGATGCTTGGCTGTGAAGGTCTGAACTGGTGAAACTAAGGCAGTAGCTTGTATAGATACGAGACTTTAGCCTAATTTTCTCAATGTAGGAAGTTCACCAAGGAAGATGGAAACAAAAAGGACGCTTATACTTAGAATCGGGAAGTAGTTGAGATACCTAGGGCACATAATGAGGAAAGAGGGCTTGGAAAATTTAACACTCACAAGGCATGTTGAAGGCAAGAGATGGAGGAAATCGCAAGTGTTTTAATTTTAGGCAGAACAGATATTAGGAGAGATAGCAAAAACAGAAAGTTTGCTAAGAGCTACAAGAGAGAACCAGGATTGCCCATCATCTGATCGGACATGACACATAGAAGAATGAGGTACAGACCCGATGTCCTCGTGATAACTTAGACAATAGTATCTTGAACATCCCACATTTTGGCATTATTATTATTATTATTGTTATTATTATTATTGTTTTATATAAAAACATTTATGATTTTTTAGTAGACTTCTATAAAGATGGAGGGTTAGTATAAAATAGGAGTGGCATTTTGTCCACTTCCTCCTCGATACTTTTCAGCTTTATCGATTAGAATTTCTTATCTCCTCCTCTTGTCAATCTTCTGTTCTCTTGTGAGTAGAAAGGCAACTATTCTTGAATTTCTGAGTTATTTTCTTTATCTTCCTACCAACCAAAAGCATTTGTTGCTTGTTCTGTTATTTTTCTAATAACTGTGAACCTTTTTGGAGAGTACGCTTTCACCTTGCCTTATTTCTAGACTGATTCTATAAACATTTTATTTAAAGTATGGTATTATAAGGATAATATCATTTCAGTATAATTACATAGATAGATAACTGAGACACTGATATATATAGATGAATAGATAAATGAGAGAGTGAAATACATAGATGCATAGATAGATAGATAGATAGATAGATAGATAGATCATCATGAGACTGAGATAGATAGATAGATAGATAGATAGATCATCATGAGACTGAGATAGATAGATAGATAGATAGATATATCATCATGAGACTGAGATAGATAGATAGATAGATATATCATCATGAGACTGAGATAGATAGATAGATATATCATCATGATACTGAGATAGATAGATAGATAGATAGATAGATAGATATATCATCATGAGACTGAGATAGATAGATAGATAGATAGATAGATAGATAGATAGATATATCATCATGAGACTGAGATAGATAGATAGATAGATAGATATATCATCATGAGACTGAGATAGAAAGATAGATAGATAGATATATCATGAGACTGAGGTAGATAGCTAGCTAGCTAGATAGATAGATATATATATCATCATGAGACTGAGATAGATAGATAGATAGATATATCATCATGAGACTGAGATAGATAGATAGATAGACATATCATCATGAGACTGAGATAGATAGATAGATAGATAATATCATCATGAGACTGAGATAGATAGATAGATATATCATCATGAGACTGAGATAGATAAATAGATAGATCATCATGAGACTGAGATAGATAGATAGATAGATATATCATCATGAGACTGATAGATAGATAGATAGATATATCATCATGAGACTGAGATAGATAGATAGATAGATAGATATGTCATCATGAGACTGAGATAGATAGAGAGATAGATAGATAGATATATCATCATGAAACTGAGATAGATATATCATCATGAGACTGAGATAGATAGATAGATATGTCATCATGAGACTGAGATAGATAGATAGATAGATAGATAGATAAATAGATATATCATCATGAGACTGAGATAGATAGATAGATAGATAGATATATCATCATGAGACTGAGATAGATAGATAGATAGATAGATAGATCATTGTGAGTCTGAGATAGATAGATAGATATATAAAAGTGAGACAGAGACAGATAGATAGATCATCATGAAACTGAGATAGATAGATAGATAGATAGATATATCATCATGAAACTGAGATAGATAGATAGATATATAGATAGATAGATCATCGTGAGACTGAGATAGATAGACCATCATGAGACTGAGATAGATAGATAGATAGATAGATAGATAGATCATCGTGAGACTGAGATAGATAGATAGATAGATAGATAGATAGATAGATAGATAGATAGATAGATAGATAGATAAAAGTGAGACTGAGACAGATAGATAGATCATCATGGGACTGAGATAAATAGATCATCATGAAACTGAGATAGATAGATAGATAGATAGATAGATAGATCATCATGAGACTGAGATAATATTTTTTATTAGTTATATCTATAAAAGATTTGTTTCATTCTTTTAAATGACTGACTTTCCTAAGAAAATTAAATATGTATGGCAGTGAAAAGTAGCAAAGAAAAATACAGAGAATCTATTGAAAAAAATTTAATTATATCTGGATTTAGAATGTGAAGCTTTGTCAATTATCATTAAATTTTTTACAATTATTTCTTTCATCTTCTTTCTCTTGTTTTTTTTATTGCAACTCCCATCCATAAGAAGTAGAAGTAGAGAATATAGCTATATGGCTAAATTTGAATGACTCCTGCTGGTTAGCCTTCTTAGATGAAGCATTGTCAATTATTATTCATTTTTCACTAGTATTTCTTTCATCTTCATTCCTCTTGCTTTTTATTGCAACTGCCATCCATAAGAAGTAGAAGTAGAGAATATAGCTATATGGCTAAATCTGAATGACTCCTGCTGGTTAGCCTTCTTAGATGAAGCATTGTCAATTATTATTCATTTTTCACTAATATTTCTTTCATCTTCATTTCTCTTGCTTTTTATTGCAACTGCCATCCATAAGAAGTAGAAGTAGAGAATATAGCTATATGGCTAAATTTGAATGACTCCTGCTGGTTAGCCTTCTTAGATGAAGCATTGTCAATTATTATTCATTTTTCACTAGTATTTCTTTCATCTTCATTTCTCTTGCTTTTTATTGCAACTGCCATCCAGAAGAAGTAGAAGTAGAGAATATAGCTATATGGCTAAATTTGAATGACTCCTGCTGGTTAGCCTTCTTAGATGAAGCATTGTCAATTATTATTCATTTTTCACTAGTATTTCTTTCATCTTCATTTCTCTTGCTTTTTATTGCAACTGCCATCCATAAGAAGTAGAAGTAGAGAATATAGCTATATGGCTAAATTTGAATGACTCCTGCTGGTTAGCCTTCTTAGATGAAGCATTGTCAATTATTATTCATTTTTCACTAGTATTTCTTTCATCTTCATTTCTCTTGCTTTTTATTGCAACTGCCATCCAGAAGAAGTAGAAGTAGAGAATATAGCTATATGGCTAAATTTGAATGACTCCTGCTGGTTAGCCTTCTTAGATGAAGCATTGTCAATTATTATTCATTTTTCACTAGTATTTCTTTCATCTTCATTCCTCTTGCTTTTTATTGCAACTGCCATCCATAAGAAGTAGAAGTAGAGATTATAGCTATATGGCTAAATCTGAATGACTCCTGCTGGTTAGCCTTCTTAGATGAAGCATTGTCAATTATTATTCATTTTTCACTAATATTTCTTTCATCTTCATTTCTCTTGCTTTTTATTGCAACTGCCATCCATAAGAAGTAGAAGTAGAGAATATAGCTATATGGCTAAATTTGAATGACTCCTGCTGGTTAGCCTTCTTAGATGAAGCATTGTCAATTATTATTCATTTTTCACTAGTATTTCTTTCATCTTCATTTCTCTTGCTTTTTATTGCAACTGCCATCCAGAAGAAGTAGAAGTAGAGAATATAGCTATATGGCTAAATTTGAATGACTCCTGCTGGTTAGCCTTCTTAGATGAAGCATTGTCAATTATTATTCATTTTTCACTAGTATTTCTTTCATCTTCATTTCTCTTGCTTTTTATTGCAACTGCCATCCATAAGAAGTAGAAGTAGAGAATATAGCTATATGGCTAAATTTGAATGACTCCTGCTGGTTAGCCTTCTTAGATGAAGCATTGTCAATTATTATTCATTTTTCACTAGTATTTCTTTCATCTTCATTTCTCTTGCTTTTTATTGCAACTCCCATCCATAAGAAGTAGAAGTAGAGAAAATAGCTATATGGCTAAATTTGAATGACTCCTGCTGGTTAGCCTTCTTAGATGAAGCATTGTCAATTATTATTCATTTTTCACTAGTATTTCTTTCATCTTCATTTCTCTTGCTTTTTATTGCAACTCCCATCCATAAGAAGTAGAAGTAGAGAATATAGCTATAGGGCTAAATTTGAATGACTCCTGCTGGTTAGCCTTCTTAGATGAAGCATTGTCAATTATTATTCATTTTTCACTAATATTTCTTTCATCTTCATTTCTCTTGCTTTTTATTGCAACTGCCATCCATAAGAAGTAGAAGTAGAGAATATAGCTATATGGCTAAATTTGAATGACTCCTGCTGGTTAGCCTTCTTAGATGAAGCATTGTCAATTATTATTCATTTTTCACTAGTATTTCTTTCATCTTCATTTCTCTTGCTTTTTATTGCAACTCCCATCCATAAGAAGTAGAAGTAGAGAATATAGCTATATGGCTAAATTTGAATGACTCCTGCTGGTTAGCCTTCTTAGATGAAGCATTGTCAATTATTATTCATTTTTCACTAGTATTTCTTTCATCTTCATTTCTCTTGCTTTTTATTGCAACTGCCATCCATAAGAAGTAGAAGTAGAGAATATGTCTATATGACTAAATTTGAATGACTCCTGCTGGTTAGCCTTCTTAGATGAAGCATTGTCAATTATTATTCATTTTTCACTAGTATTTCTTTCATCTTCATTTCTCTTGCTTTTTATTGCAACTGCCATCCATAAGAAGTAGAAGTAGAGAATATGTCTATATGGCAAAATTTGAATGACTCCTGCTGGTTAGCCTTCTTAGATGAAGCATTGTCAATTATTATTCATTTTTCACTAGTATTTCTTTCATCTTCATTTCTCTTGCTTTTTATTGCAACTCCCATCCATAAGAAGTAGAAGTAGAGAATATAGCTATAGGGCTAAATTTGAATGACTCCTGCTGGTTAGCCTTCTTAGATGAAGCATTGTCAATTATTATTCATTTTTCACTAGTATTTCTTTCATCTTCATTTCTCTTGCTTTTTATTGCAACTCCCATCCATAAGAAGTAGAAGTAGAGAATATAGCTATAGGGCTAAATTTGAATGACTCCTGCTGGTTAGCCTTCTTAGATGAAGCATTGTCAATTATTATTCATTTTTCACTAATATTTCTTTCATCTTCATTTCTCTTGCTTTTTATTGCAACTGCCATCCATAAGAAGTAGAAGTAGAGAATATAGCTATATGGCTAAATTTGAATGACTCCTGCTGGTTAGCCTTCTTAGATGAAGCATTGTCAATTATTATTCATTTTTCACTAGTATTTCTTTCATCTTCATTTCTCTTGCTTTTTATTGCAACTCCCATCCATAAGAAGTAGAAGTAGAGAATATAGCTATATGGCTAAATTTGAATGACTCCTGCTGGTTAGCCTTCTTAGATGAAGCATTGTCAATTATTATTCATTTTTCACTAGTATTTCTTTCATCTTCATTTCTCTTGCTTTTTATTGCAACTGCCATCCATAAGAAGTAGAAGTAGAGAATATGTCTATATGGCTAAATTTGAATGACTCCTGCTGGTTAGCCTTCTTAGATGAAGCATTGTCAATTATTATTCATTTTTCACTAGTATTTCTTTCATCTTCATTTCTCTTGCTTTTTATTGCAACTGCCATCCATAAGAAGTAGAAGTAGAGAATATGTCTATATGGCTAAATTTGAATGACTCCTGCTGGTTAGCCTTCTTAGATGAAGCATTGTCAATTATTATTCATTTTTCACTAGTATTTCTTTCATCTTCATTTCTCTTGCTTTTTATTGCAACTCCCATCCATAAGAAGTAGAAGTAGAGAATATAGCTATATGGCTAAATTTGAATGACTCCTGCTGGTTGGCCTTCTTTGATGAAGCATTGTCAATTATTATTCATTTTTCACTAGTATTTCTTTCATCTTCATTTCTCTTGCTTTTTATTGCAACTCCCATCCATAAGAAGTAGAAGTAGAGAATATATCTAAATGGCTAAATTTGAATGACTCCTGCTGTTTAGCCTTCTTAGATGAAGCATTGTCAATTATTATTCATTTTTCACTAGTATTTCTTTCATCTTCATTTCTCTTGCTTTTTATTGCAACTCCCATCCATAAGAAGTAGAAGTAGAGAATATGTCTATATGGCTAAATTTGAATGACTCCTGCTGTTTAGCCTTCTTAGATGAAGCATTGTCAATTATTATTCATTTTTCACTAGTATTTCTTTCATCTTCATTTCTCTTGCTTTCTATTGCAACTGCCATCCATAAGAAGTAGAAGTAGAGAATATGTCTATATGGCTAAATTTGAATGACTCCTGCTGGTTAGCCTTCTTAGATGAAGCATTGTCAATTATTATTCATTTTTCACTAGTATTTCTTTCATCTTCATTTCTCTTGCTTTTTATTGCAACTCCCATCCATAAGAAGTAGAAGTAGAGAATATGTCTATATGGCTAAATTTGAATGACTCCTGCTGTTTAGCCTTCTTAGATGAAGCATTGTCAATTATTATTCATTTTTCACTAGTATTTCTTTCATCTTCATTTCTCTTGCTTTTTATTGCAACTGCCATCCATAAGAAGTAGAAGTAGAGAATATGTCTATATGGCTAAATTTGAATGACTCCTGCTGGTTAGCCTTCTTAGATGAAGCATTGTCAATTATTATTCATTTTTCACTAGTATTTCTTTCATCTTCATTTCTCTTGCTTTTTATTGCAACTGCCATCCATAAGAAGTAGAAGTAGAGAATATGTCTATATGGCTAAATTTGAATGACTCCTGCTGGTTAGCCTTCTTAGATGAAGCATTGTCAATTATTATTCATTTTTCACTAGTATTTCTTTCATCTTCATTTCTCTTGCTTTTTATTGCAACTGCCATCCATAAGAAGTAGAAGTAGAGAATATGTCTATATGGCTAAATTTGAATGACTCCTGCTGGTTAGCCTTCTTAGATGAAGCATTGTCAATTATTATTCATTTTTCACTAGTATTTCTTTCATCTTCATTTCTCTTGCTTTTTATTGCAACTCCCATCCATAAGAAGTAGAAGTAGAGAATATGTCTATATGGCTAAATTTGAATGACTCCTGCTGTTTAGCCTTCTTAGATGAAGCATTGTCAATTATTATTCATTTTTCACTAGTATTTCTTTCATCTTCATTTCTCTTGCTTTCTATTGCAACTGCCATCCATAAGAAGTAGAAGTAGAGAATATGTCTATATGGCTAAATTTGAATGACTCCTGCTGGTTAGCCTTCTTAGATGAAGCATTGTCAATTATTATTCATTTTTCACTAGTATTTCTTTCATCTTCATTTCTCTTGCTTTTTATTGCAACTGCCATCCATAAGAAGTAGAAGTAGAGAATATGTCTATATGGCTAAATTTGAATGACTCCTGCTGGTTGGCCTTCTTTGATGAAGCATTGTCAATTATTATTCATTTTTCACTAGTATTTCTTTCATCTTCATTTCTCTTGCTTTTTATTGCAACTCCCATCCATAAGAAGTAGAAGTAGAGAATATGTCTATATGGCTAAATTTGAATGACTCCTGCTGTTTAGCCTTCTTAGATGAAGCATTGTCAATTATTATTCATTTTTCACTAGTATTTCTTTCATCTTCATTTCTCTTGCTTTCTATTGCAACTGCCATCCATAAGAAGTAGAAGTAGAGAATATGTCTATATGGCTAAATTTGAATGACTCCTGCTGGTTAGCCTTCTTAGATGAAGCATTGTCAATTATTATTCATTTTTCACTAGTATTTCTTTCATCTTCATTTCTCTTGCTTTTTATTGCAACTGCCATCCATAAGAAGTAGAAGTAGAGAATATGTCTATATGGCTAAATTTGAATGACTCCTGCTGGTTAGCCTTCTTAGATGAAGCATTGTCAATTATTATTCATTTTTCACTAGTATTTCTTTCATCTTCATTTCTCTTGCTTTTTATTGCAACTCCCATCCATAAGAAGTAGAAGTAGAGAATATGTCTATATGGCTAAATTTGAATGACTCCTGCTGGTTGGCCTTCTTTGATGAAGCATTGTCAATTATTATTCATTTTTCACTAGTATTTCTTTCATCTTCATTTCTCTTGCTTTTTATTGCAACTCCCATCCATAAGAAGTAGAAGTAGAGAATATATCTAAATGGCTAAATTGGAATGACTCCTGCTGGTTAGCCTTCTTAGATGAAGCATTGTCAATTATTATTCATTTTTCACTAGTATTTCTTTCATCTTCATTTCTCTTGCTTTTTATTGCAACTCCCATCCATAAGAAGTAGAAGTAGAGAATATGTCTATATGGCTAAATTTGAATGACTCCTGCTGGTTGGCCTTCTTTGATGAAGCATTGTCAATTATTATTCATTTTTCACTAGTATTTCTTTCATCTTCATTTCTCTTGCTTTTTATTGCAACTCCCATCCATAAGAAGTAGAAGTAGAGAATATATCTAAATGGCTAAATTTGAATGACTCCTGCTGGTTAGCCTTCTTAGATGAAGCATTGTCAATTATTATTCATTTTTCACTAGTATTTCTTTCATCTTCATTTCTCTTGCTTTTTATTGCAACTCCCATCCATAAGAAGTAGAAGTAGAGAATATGTCTATATGGCTAAATTTGAATGACTCCTGCTGGTTAGCCTTCTTAGATGAAGCATTGTCAATTATTATTCATTTTTCACTAGTATTTCTTTCATCTTCATTTCTCTTGCTTTTTATTGCAACTGCCATCCATAAGAAGTAGAAGTAGAGAATATGTCTATATGGCTAAATTTGAATGACTCCTGCTGGTTAGCCTTCTTAGATGAAGCATTGTCAATTATTATTCATTTTTCACTAGTATTTCTTTCATCTTCATTTCTCTTGCTTTTTATTGCAACTGCCATCCATAAGAAGTAGAAGTAGAGAATATGTCTATATGGCTAAATTTGAATGACTCCTGCTGGTTAGCCTTCTTAGATGAAGCATTGTCAATTATTATTCATTTTTCACTAGTATTTCTTTCATCTTCATTTCTCTTGCTTTTTATTGCAACTCCCATCCATAAGAAGTAGAAGTAGAGAATATGTCTATATGGCTAAATTTGAATGACTCCTGCTGGTTGGCCTTCTTTGATGAAGCATTGTCAATTATTATTCATTTTTCACTAGTATTTCTTTCATCTTCATTTCTCTTGCTTTTTATTGCAACTCCCATCCATAAGAAGTAGAAGTAGAGAATATATCTAAATGGCTAAATTGGAATGACTCCTGCTGGTTAGCCTTCTTAGATGAAGCATTGTCAATTATTATTCATTTTTCACTAGTATTTCTTTCATCTTCATTTCTCTTGCTTTTTATTGCAACTCCCATCCATAAGAAGTAGAAGTAGAGAATATGTCTATATGGCTAAATTTGAATGACTCCTGCTGGTTGGCCTTCTTTGATGAAGCATTGTCAATTATTATTCATTTTTCACTAGTATTTCTTTCATCTTCATTTCTCTTGCTTTTTATTGCAACTCCCATCCATAAGAAGTAGAAGTAGAGAATATATCTAAATGGCTAAATTTGAATGACTCCTGCTGGTTAGCCTTCTTAGATGAAGCATTGTCAATTATTATTCATTTTTCACTAGTATTTCTTTCATCTTCATTTCTCTTGCTTTTTATTGCAACTCCCATCCATAAGAAGTAGAAGTAGAGAATATGTCTATATGGCTAAATTTGAATGACTCCTGCTGGTTAGCCTTCTTAGATGAAGCATTGTCAATTATTATTCATTTTTCACTAGTATTTCTTTCATCTTCATTTCTCTTGCTTTTTATTGCAACTGCCATCCATAAGAAGTAGAAGTAGAGAATATGTCTATATGGCTAAATTTGAATGACTCCTGCTGGTTAGCCTTCTTAGATGAAGCATTGTCAATTATTATTCATTTTTCACTAGTATTTCTTTCATCTTCATTTCTCTTGCTTTTTATTGCAACTGCCATCCATAAGAAGTAGAAGTAGAGAATATGTCTATATGGCTAAATTTGAATGACTCCTGCTGGTTAGCCTTCTTAGATGAAGCATTGTCAATTATTATTCATTTTTCACTAGTATTTCTTTCATCTTCATTTCTCTTGCTTTTTATTGCAACTCCCATCCATAAGAAGTAGAAGTAGAGAATATGTCTATATGGCTAAATTTGAATGACTCCTGCTGGTTGGCCTTCTTTGATGAAGCATTGTCAATTATTATTCATTTTTCACTAGTATTTCTTTCATCTTCATTTCTCTTGCTTTTTATTGCAACTCCCATCCATAAGAAGTAGAAGTAGAGAATATGTCTATATGGCTAAATTTGAATGACTCCTGCTGGTTGGCCTTCTTTGATGAAGCATTGTCAATTATTATTCATTTTTCACTAGTATTTCTTTCATCTTCATTTCACTTGCTTTTTATTGCAACTCCCATCCATAAGAAGTAAAAGTAGAGAATATATCTAAATGGCTAAATTGGAATGACTCCTGCTGGTTAGCCTTCTTAGATGAAGCATTGTCAATTATTATTCATTTTTCACTAGTATTTCTTTCATCTTCATTTCTCTTGCTTTTTATTGCAACTCCCATCCATAAGAAGTAGAAGTAGAGAATATGTCTATATGGCTAAATTTGAATGACTCCTGCTGGTTGGCCTTCTTTGATGAAGCATTGTCAATTATTATTCATTTTTCACTAGTATTTCTTTCATCTTCATTTCTCTTGCTTTTTATTGCAACTCCCATCCATAAGAAGTAGAAGTAGAGAATATATCTAAATGGCTAAATTTGAATGACTCCTGCTGGTTAGCCTTCTTAGATGAAGCATTGTCAATTATTATTCATTTTTCACTAGTATTTCTTTCATCTTCATTTCTCTTGCTTTTTATTGCAACTCCCATCCATAAGAAGTAGAAGTAGAGAATATGTCTATATGGCTAAATTTGAATGACTCCTGCTGGTTAGCCTTCTTAGATGAAGCATTGTCAATTATTATTCATTTTTCACTAGTATTTCTTTCATCTTCATTTCTCTTGCTTTTTATTGCAACTGCCATCCATAAGAAGTAGAAGTAGAGAATATGTCTATATGGCTAAATTTGAATGACTCCTGCTGGTTAGCCTTCTTAGATGAAGCATTGTCAATTATTATTCATTTTTCACTAGTATTTCTTTCATCTTCATTTCTCTTGCTTTTTATTGCAACTGCCATCCATAAGAAGTAGAAGTAGAGAATATGTCTATATGGCTAAATTTGAATGACTCCTGCTGGTTAGCCTTCTTAGATGAAGCATTGTCAATTATTATTCATTTTTCACTAGTATTTCTTTCATCTTCATTTCTCTTGCTTTTTATTGCAACTCCCATCCATAAGAAGTAGAAGTAGAGAATATGTCTATATGGCTAAATTTGAATGACTCCTGCTGGTTGGCCTTCTTTGATGAAGCATTGTCAATTATTATTCATTTTTCACTAGTATTTCTTTCATCTTCATTTCTCTTGCTTTTTATTGCAACTCCCATCCATAAGAAGTAGAAGTAGAGAATATATCTAAATGGCTAAATTTGAATGACTCCTGCTGGTTAGCCTTCTTAGATGAAGCATTGTCAATTATTATTCATTTTTCACTAGTATTTCTTTCATCTTCATTTCTCTTGCTTTTTATTGCAACTCCCATCCATAAGAAGTAGAAGTAGAGAATATGTCTATATGGCTAAATTTGAATGACTCCTGCTGGTTAGCCTTCTTAGATGAAGCATTGTCAATTATTATTCATTTTTCACTAGTATTTCTTTCATCTTCATTTCTCTTGCTTTTTATTGCAACTGCCATCCATAAGAAGTAGAAGTAGAGAATATGTCTATATGGCTAAATTTGAATGACTCCTGCTGGTTAGCCTTCTTAGATGAAGCATTGTCAATTATTATTCATTTTTCACTAGTATTTCTTTCATCTTCATTTCTCTTGCTTTTTATTGCAACTGCCATCCATAAGAAGTAGAAGTAGAGAATATAGCTATATGGCTGAATTTGAATGACTCCTGCTGGTTGGCCTTCTTTGATGAAGCATTGTCAATTATTATTCATTTTTCACTAGTATTTCTTTCATCTTCATTTCTCTTGCTTTTTATTGCAACTCCCATCCATAAGAAGTAGAAGTAGAGAATATATCTAAATGGCTAAATTTGAATGACTCCTGCTGGTTAGCCTTCTTAGATGAAGCATTGTCAATTATTATTCATTTTTCACTAGTATTTCTTTCATCTTCATTTCTCTTGCTTTTTATTGCAACTCCCATCCATAAGAAGTAGAAGTAGAGAATATGTCTATATGGCTAAATTTGAATGACTCCTGCTGGTTAGCCTTCTTAGATGAAGCATTGTCAATTATTATTCATTTTTCACTAGTATTTCTTTCATCTTCATTTCTCTTGCTTTTTATTGCAACTGCCATCCATAAGAAGTAGAAGTAGAGAATATGTCTATATGGCTAAATTTGAATGACTCCTGCTGGTTAGCCTTCTTAGATGAAGCATTGTCAATTATTATTCATTTTTCACTAGTATTTCTTTCATCTTCATTTCTCTTGCTTTTTATTGCAACTGCCATCCATAAGAAGTAGAAGTAGAGAATATAGCTATATGGCTAAATTTGAATGACTCCTGCTGGTTAGCCTTCTTAGATGAAGCATTGTCAATTATTATTCATTTTTCACTAGTATTTCTTTCATCTTCATTTCTCTTGCTTTTTATTGCAACTCCCATCCATAAGAAGTAGAAGTAGAGAATATGTCTATATGGCTAAATTTGAATGACTCCTGCTGGTTAGCCTTCTTAGCTGAAGCATTGTCAATTATTATTCATTTTTCACTAGTATTTCTTTCATCTTCATTTCTCTTGCTTTTTATTGCAACTCCCATCCATAAGAAGTAGAAGTAGAGAATATGTCTATATGGCTAAATTTGAATGACTCCTGCTGGTTAGCCTTCTTAGATGAAGCATTGTCAAGTATTATTCATTTTTCACTAGTATTTCTTTCATCTTCATTTCTATAGATTTTTATTGCAACTCTCATCCATAAGAAGTAGAAGTAGAGAATATAGCTATATGGCTAAATTTGAATGACTCCTGCTAGTTAGCCTTCTTAGATGAAGCATTGTCAATTATTATTCATTTTTCACTAGTATTTCTTTCATCTTCATTTCTCTTGCTTTTTATTGCAACTCCCATCCATAAGAAGTAGAAGTAGAGAATATAGCTATAGGGCTAAATTTGAATGACTCCTGCTGGTTAGCCTTCTTAGATGAAGCATTGTCAATTATTATTCATTTTTCACTAGTATTTCTTTCATCTTCATTTCTCTTGCTTTTTATTGCAACTGCCATCCATAAGAAGTAGAAGTAGAGAATATGTCTATATGGCTAAATTTGAATGACTCCTGCTGGTTAGCCTTCTTAGATGAAGCATTGTCAATTATTATTCATTTTTCACTAGTATTTCTTTCATCTTCATTTCTCTTGCTTTTTATTGCAACTGCCATCCATAAGAAGTAGAAGTAGAGAATATAGCTATATGGCTAAATTTGAATGACTCCTGCTGGTTAGCCTTCTTAGATGAAGCATTGTCAATTATTATTCATTTTTCACTAGTATTTCTTTCATCTTCATTTCTCTTGCTTTTTATTGCAACTCCCATCCATAAGAAGTAGAAGTAGAGAATATGTCTATATGGCTAAATTTGAATGACTCCTGCTGGTTAGCCTTCTTAGATGAAGCATTGTCAATTATTATTCATTTTTCACTAGTATTTCTTTCATCTTCATTTCTCTTGCTTTTTATTGCAACTGCCATCCATAAGAAGTAGAAGTAGAGAATATAGCTATATGGCTAAATTTGAATGACTCCTGCTGGTTAGCCTTCTTAGATGAAGCATTGTCAATTATTATTCATTTTTCACTAGTATTTCTTTCATCTTCATTTCTCTTGCTTTTTATTGCAACTGCCATCCATAAGAAGTAGAAGTAGAGAATATGTCTATATGGCTAAATTTGAATGACTCCTGCTGGTTAGCCTTCTTAGATGAAGCATTGTCAATTATTATTCATTTTTCACTAGTATTTCTTTCATCTTCATTTCTCTTGCTTTTTATTGCAACTCCCATCCATAAGAAGTAGAAGTAGAGAATATAGCTATATGGCTAAATTTGAATGACTCCTGCTGGTTAGCCTTCTTAGATGAAGCATTGTCAATTATTATTCATTTTTCACTAGTATTTCTTTCATCTTCATTTCTCTTGCTTTTTATTGCAACTCCCATCCATAAGAAGTAGAAGTAGAGAATATAGCTATATGGCTAAATTTGAATGACTCCTGCTGGTTAGCCTTCTTAGATGAAGCATTGTCAATTATTATTCATTTTTCACTAGTGTTTCTTTCATCTTCAGTTCTCTTACTTTTTATTGCAACTGCCATCCATAAGAAGTAGAAGTAGAGAATATAGCTGTATGACTAAATTTGAATGACTCCTGCTGGTTAGCCTTCTTAGATGAAGCATTGTCAATTATTATTCATTTTTCACTAGTATTTCTTTCATCTTCATTTCTCTTGCTTTTTATTGCAACTCCCATCCATAAGAAGTAGAAGTAGAGAATATAGCTATATGGCTAAATTTGAATGACTCCTGCTGGTTAGCCTTCTTAGATGAAGCATTGTCAATTATTATTCATTTTTCACTAGTATTTCTTTCATCTTCATTTCTCTTGCTTTTTATTGCAACTCCCATCCATAAGAAGTAGAAGTAGAGAATATAGCTATATGGCTAAATTTGAATGACTCCTGCTGGTTAGCCTTCTTAGATGAAGCATTGTCAATTATTATTCATTTTTCACTAGTGTTTCTTTCATCTTCAGTTCTCTTACTTTTTATTGCAACTGCCATCCATAAGAAGTAGAAGTAGAGAATATAGCTGTATGACTAAATTTGAATGACTCCTGCTGGTTAGCCTTCTTAGATGAAGCATTGTCAATTATTATTCATTTTTCACTAGTATTTCTTTCATCTTCATTTCTCTTGCTTTTTATTGCAACTCCCATCCATAAGAAGTAGAAGTAGAGAATATAGCTATATGGCTAAATTTGAATGACTCCTGCTGGTTAGCCTTCTTAGATGAAGCATTGTCAATTATTATTCATTTTTCACTAGTATTTCTTTTATCTTCATTTCTCTTGCTTTTTATTGCAACTCCCATCCATAAGAATTAGAAGTAGAGAATATAGCTATATGGCTAAATTTGAATGACTCCTGCTGGTTAGCCTTCTTAGATGAAGCATTGTCAATTATTATTCATTTTTCACTAGTGTTTCTTTCATCTTCAGTTCTCTTACTTTTTATTGCAACTGCCATCCATAAGAAGTAGAAGTAGAGAATATAGCTGTATGACTAAATTTGAATGACTCCTGCTGGTTAGCCTTCTTAGATGAAGCATTGTCAATTATTATTCATTTTTCACTAGTATTTCTTTCATCTTCATTTCTCTTGCTTTTTATTGCAACTGCCATCCATAAGAAGTAGAAGTAGAGAATATGTCTATATGGCTAAATTTGAATGACTCCTGCTGGTTAGCCTTCTTAGATGAAGCATTGTCAAGTATTATTCATTTTTCACTAGTATTTCTTTCATCTTCATTTCTCTTGCTTTTTATTGCAACTCCCATCCATAAGAAGTAGAAGTAGAGAATATGTCTATATGGCTAAATTTGAATGACTCCTGCTGGTTAGCCTTCTTAGATGAAGCATTGGCAATTATTATTCATTTTTCACTAGTATTTCTTTCATCTTCATTTCTCTTGCTTTTTATTGCAACTGCCATCCATAAGAAGTAGAAGTAGAGAATATGTCTATATGGCTAAATTTGAATGACTCCTGCTGGTTAGCCTTCTTAGATGAAGCATTGTCAATTATTATTCATTTTTCACTAGTATTTCTTTCATCTTCATTTCTCTTGCTTTTTATTGCAACTGCCATCCATAAGAAGTAGAAGTAGAGAATATAGCTATATGGCTAAATTTGAATGACTCCTGCTGGTTAGCCTTCTTAGATGAAGCATTGTCAATTATTATTCATTTTTCACTAGTATTTCTTTCATCTTCATTTCTCTTGCTTTTTATTGCAACTCCCATCCATAAGAAGTAGAAGTAGAGAATATGTCTATATGGCTAAATTTGAATGACTCCTGCTGGTTAGCCTTCTTAGATGAAGCATTGTCAATTATTATTCATTTTTCACTAGTATTTCTTTCATCTTCATTTCTCTTGCTTTTTATTGCAACTGCCATCCATAAGAAGTAGAAGTAGAGAATATAGCTATATGGCTAAATTTGAATGACTCCTGCTGGTTAGCCTTCTTAGATGAAGCATTGTCAATTATTATTCATTTTTCACTAGTATTTCTTTCATCTTCATTTCTCTTGCTTTTTATTGCAACTGCCATCCATAAGAAGTAGAAGTAGAGAATATAGCTATAGGGCTAAATTTGAATGACTCCTGCTGGTTAGCCTTCTTAGATGAAGCATTGTCAATTATTATTCATTTTTTCACTAGTATTTCTTTCATCTTCATTTCTCTTGCTTTTTATTGCAACTCTCATCCATAAGAAGTAGAAGTAGAGAATATGTCTATATGGCTAAATTTGAATGACTCCTGCTGGTTAGCCTTCTTAGATGAAGCATTGTCAATTATTATTCATTTTTCACTAGTATTTCTTTCATCTTCATTTCTCTTGCTTTTTATTGCAACTGCCATCCATAAGAAGTAGAAGTAGAGAATATAGCTATAGGGCTAAATTTGAATGACTCCTGCTGGTTAGCCTTCTTAGATGAAGCATTGTCAATTATTATTCATTTTTTCACTAGTATTTCTTTCATCTTCATTTCTCTTGCTTTTTATTGTAACTCTCATCCATAAGAAGTAGAAGTAGAGAATATGTCTATATGGCTAAATTTGAATGACTCCTGCTGGTTAGCCTTCTTAGATGAAGCATTGTCAATTATTATTCATTTTTCACTAGTATTTCTTTCATCTTCATTTCTCTTGCTTTTTATTGCAACTGCCATCCATAAGAAGTAGAAGTAGAGAATATAGCTATAGGGCTAAATTTGAATGACTCCTGCTGGTTAGCCTTCTTAGATGAAGCATTTTCAATTATTATTCATTTTTTCACTAGTATTTCTTTCATCTTCATTTCTCTTGCTTTTTATTGCAACTGCCATCCATAAGAAGTAGAAGTAGAGAATATGTCTATATGGCTAAATTTGAATGACTCCTGCTGGTTAGCCTTCTTAGATGAAGCATTGTCAATTATTATTCATTTTTCACTAGTATTTCTTTCATCTTCATTTCTCTTGCTTTTTATTGCAACTGCCATCCATAAGAAGTAGAAGTAGAGAATATAGCTATATGGCTAAATTTGAATGACTCCGGCTGTTTAGCCTTCTTAGATGAAGCATTGTCAATTATTATTCATTTTCACTAGTATTTCTTTCATCTTCATTTCTCTTGCTTTTTATTGCAACTGCCATCCATAAGAAGTAGAAGTAGAGAATATAGCTATATGGCTAAATTTGAATGACTCCTGCTGGTTAGCCTTCTTAGATGAAGCATTGTCAATTATTATTCATTTTTCACTAGTATTTCTTTCATCTTCATTTCTCTTGCTTTTTATTGCAACTGCCATCCATAAGAAGTAGAAGTAGAGAATATGTCTATATGGCTAAATTTGAATGACTCCTGCTGGTTAGCCTTCTTAGATGAAGCATTGTCAATTATTATTCATTTTTCACTAGTATTTCTTTCATCTTCATTTCTCTTGCTTTTTATTGCAACTGCCATCCATAAGAAGTAGAAGTAGAGAATATAGCTATATGGCTAAATTTGAATGACTCCTGCTGGTTAGCCTTCTTAGATGAAGCATTGTCAATTATTATTCATTTTTCACTAGTATTTCTTTCATCTTCATTTCTCTTGCTTTTTATTGCAACTGCCATCCATAAGAAGTAGAAGTAGAGAATATGTCTATATGGCTAAATTTGAATGACTCCTGCTGGTTAGCCTTCTTAGATGAAGCATTGTCAATTATTATTCATTTTTCACTAGTATTTCTTTCATCTTCATTTCTCTTGCTTTTTATTGCAACTGCCATCCATAAGAAGTAGAAGTAGAGAATATAGCTATATGGCTAAATTTGAATGTCTCCGGCTGTTTAGCCTTCTTAGATGAAGCATTGTCAATTATTATTCATTTTCACTAGTATTTCTTTCATCTTCATTTCTCTTGCTTTTTATTGCAACTGCCATCCATAAGAAGTAGAAGTAGAGAATATAGCTGTATGACTAAATTTGAATGACTCCTGCTGGTTAGCCTTCTTAGATGAAGCATTGTCAATTATTATTCATTTTTCACTAGTATTTCTTTCATCTTCATTTCTCTTGCTTTTTATTGCAACTGCCATCCATAAGAAGTAGAAGTAGAGAATATAGCTATATGGCTAAATTTGAATGACTCCTGCTGGTTAGCCTTCTTAGATGAAGCATTGTCAATTATTATTCATTTTTCACTAGTATTTCTTTCATCTTTATTTCTCTTGCTTTTTATTGCAACTCTCATCCATAAGAAGTAGAAGTAGAGAATATGTCTATATGGCTAAATTTGAATGACTCCTGCTGGTTAGCCTTCTTAGATGAAGCATTGTCTATTATTATTCATTTTCACTAGTATTTCTTTCATCTTCATTTCTCTTGCTTTTTATTGCAACTGCCATCCATAAGAAGTAGAAGTAGAGAATATAGCTATATGGCTAAATTTGAATGACTCCTGCTGGTTAGCCTTCTTAGATGAAGCATTGTCAATTATTATTCATTTTTCACTAATATTTCTTTCATCTTCATTTCTCTTACTTTTTATTGCAACTGCCATCCATAAGAAGTAGAAGTAGAGAATATAGCTGTATGACTAAATTTGAATGACTCCTGCTGGTTAGCCTTCTTAGATGAAGCATTGTCAATTATTATTCATTTTTCACTAGTATTTCTTTCATCTTCATTTCTCTTGCTTTTTATTGCAACTGCCATCCATAAGAAGTAGAAGTAGAGAATATGTCTATATGGCTAAATTTGAATGACTCCTGCTGGTTAGCCTTCTTAGATGAAGCATTGTCAATTATTATTCATTTTTCACTAATATTTCTTTCATCTTCAGTTCTCTTACTTTTTATTGCAACTGCCATCCATAAGAAGTAGAAGTAGAGAATATAGCTGTATGACTAAATTTGAATGACTCCTGCTGGTTAGCCTTCTTAGATGAAGCATTGTCAATTATTATTCATTTTTCACTAGTATTTCTTTCATCTTCATTTCTCTTGCTTTTTATTGCAACTGCCATCCATAAGAAGTAGAAGTAGAGAATATGTCTATATGGCTAAATTTGAATGACTCCTGCTGGTTAGCCTTCTTAGATGAAGCATTGTCAATTATTATTCATTTTTCACTAATATTTCTTTCATCTTCAGTTCTCTTACTTTTTATTGCAACTGCCATCCATAAGAAGTAGAAGTAGAGAATATAGCTGTATGACTAAATTTGAATGACTCCTGCTGGTTAGCCTTCTTAGATGAAGCATTGTCAATTATTATTCATTTTTCACTAGTATTTCTTTCATCTTCATTTCTCTTGCTTTTTATTGCAACTGCCATCCATAAGAAGTAGAAGTAGAGAATATGTCTATATGGCTAAATTTGAATGACTCCTGCTGGTTAGCCTTCTTAGATGAAGCATTGTCAATTATTATTCATTTTTCACTAGTATTTCTTTCATCATCATTTCTCTTGCTTTTTATTGCAACTGCCATCCATAAGAAGTAGAAGTAGAGAATATGTCTATATGGCTAAATTTGAATGACTCCTGCTGGTTAGCCTTCTTAGATGAAGCATTGTCAATTATTATTCATTTTTCACTAATATTTCTTTCATCTTCATTTCTCTTACTTTTTATTGCAACTGCCATCCCTAAGAAGTAGAAGTAGAGAATATAGCTGTATGACTAAATTTGAATGACTCCTGCTGGTTAGCCTTCTTAGATGAAGCATTGGCAATTATTATTCATTTTTCACTAGTATTTCTTTCATCTTCATTTCTCTTGCTTTTTATTGCAACTGCCATCCATAAGAAGTAGAAGTAGAGAATATGTCTATATGGCTAAATTTGAATGACTCCTGCTGGTTAGCCTTCTTAGATGAAGCATTGGCAATTATTATTCATTTTTCACTAGTATTCCTTTCATCTTCATTTCTCTTGCTTTTTATTGCAACTGCCATCCATAAGAAGTAGAAGTAGAGAATATGTCTATATGGCTAAATTTGAATGACTCCTGCTGGTTAGTCTTCTTAGATGTAGCATTGTCAATTATTATTCATTTTTCACTAATATTTCTTTCATCTTCAGTTCTCTTACTTTTTATTGCAACTGCCATCCATAAGAAGTAGAAGTAGAGAATATAGCTGTATGACTAAATTTGAATGACTCCTGCTGGTTAGCCTTCTTAGATGAAGCATTGGCAATTATTATTCATTTTTCACTAGTATTTCTTTCATCTTCATTTCTCTTCCTTTTTATTGCAACTGCCATCCATAAGAAGTAGAAGTAGAGAATATGTCTATATGGCTAAATTTGAATGTTTCCTGCTGGTTAGCCTTCTTAGATGAAGCATTGTCAATTATTATTCATTTTTCACTAGTATTTCTTTCATCTTCATTTCTCTTGCTTTTTATTGCAACTGCCATCCATAAGAAGTAGAAGTAGAGAATATAGCTATATGGCTAAATTTGAATGACTCCTGCTGGTTAGTCTTCTTAGATGAAGCATTGTCAATTATTATTCATTTTTCACTAGTATTTCTTTCATCTTCATTTCTCTTGCTTTTTATTGCAACTGCCATCCATAAGAAGTAGAAGTAGAGAATATGTCTATATGGCTAAATTTGAATGACTCCTGCTGGTTAGTCTTCTTAGATGTAGCATTGTCAATTATTATTCATTTTTCACTAATATTTCTTTCATCTTCAGTTCTCTTACTTTTTATTGCAACTGCCATCCATAAGAAGTAGAAGTAGAGAATATAGCTGTATGACTAAATTTGAATGACTCCTGCTGGTTAGCCTTCTTAGATGAAGCATTGGCAATTATTATTCATTTTTCACTAGTATTTCTTTCATCTTCATTTCTCTTGCTTTTTATTGCAACTGCCATCCATAAGAAGTAGAAGTAGAGAATATGTCTATATGGCTAAATTTGAATGACTCCTGCTGGTTAGCCTTCTTAGATGAAGCATTGTCAATTATTATTCATTTTTCACTAGTATTTCTTTCATCTTCATTTCTCTTGCTTTTTATTGCAACTGCCATCCATAAGAAGTAGAAGTAGAGAATATAGCTATATGGCTAAATTTGAATGACTCCTGCTGGTTAGCCTTCTTAGATGAAGCATTGTCAATTATTATTCATTTTTCACTAGTATTTCTTTCATCTTCATTTCTCTTGCTTTTTATTGCAACTCCCATCCATAAGAAGTAGAAGTAGAGAATATAGCTATAGGGCTAAATTTGAATGACTCCTGCTGGTTAGCCTTCTTAGATGAAGCATTGTCAATTATTATTCATTTTTCACTAGTATTTCTTTCATCTTCATTTCTCTTGCTTTTTATTGCAACTCCCATCCATAAGAAGTAGAAGTAGAGAATATAGCTATAGGGCTAAATTTGAATGACTCCTGCTGGTTAGCCTTCTTAGATGAAGCATTGTCAATTATTATTCATTTTTCACTAATATTTCTTTCATCTTCATTTCTCTTGCTTTTTATTGCAACTGCCATCCATAAGAAGTAGAAGTAGAGAATATAGCTATATGGCTAAATTTGAATGACTCCTGCTGGTTAGCCTTCTTAGATGAAGCATTGTCAATTATTATTCATTTTTCACTAGTATTTCTTTCATCTTCATTTCTCTTGCTTTTTATTGCAACTCCCATCCATAAGAAGTAGAAGTAGAGAATATAGCTATATGGCTAAATTTGAATGACTCCTGCTGGTTAGCCTTCTTAGATGAAGCATTGTCAATTATTATTCATTTTTCACTAGTATTTCTTTCATCTTCATTTCTCTTGCTTTTTATTGCAACTGCCATCCATAAGAAGTAGAAGTAGAGAATATGTCTATATGGCTAAATTTGAATGACTCCTGCTGGTTAGCCTTCTTAGATGAAGCATTGTCAATTATTATTCATTTTTCACTAGTATTTCTTTCATCTTCATTTCTCTTGCTTTTTATTGCAACTGCCATCCATAAGAAGTAGAAGTAGAGAATATGTCTATATGGCTAAATTTGAATGACTCCTGCTGGTTAGCCTTCTTAGATGAAGCATTGTCAATTATTATTCATTTTTCACTAGTATTTCTTTCATCTTCATTTCTCTTGCTTTTTATTGCAACTCCCATCCATAAGAAGTAGAAGTAGAGAATATAGCTATATGGCTAAATTTGAATGACTCCTGCTGGTTGGCCTTCTTTGATGAAGCATTGTCAATTATTATTCATTTTTCACTAGTATTTCTTTCATCTTCATTTCTCTTGCTTTTTATTGCAACTCCCATCCATAAGAAGTAGAAGTAGAGAATATATCTAAATGGCTAAATTTGAATGACTCCTGCTGTTTAGCCTTCTTAGATGAAGCATTGTCAATTATTATTCATTTTTCACTAGTATTTCTTTCATCTTCATTTCTCTTGCTTTTTATTGCAACTCCCATCCATAAGAAGTAGAAGTAGAGAATATGTCTATATGGCTAAATTTGAATGACTCCTGCTGTTTAGCCTTCTTAGATGAAGCATTGTCAATTATTATTCATTTTTCACTAGTATTTCTTTCATCTTCATTTCTCTTGCTTTCTATTGCAACTGCCATCCATAAGAAGTAGAAGTAGAGAATATGTCTATATGGCTAAATTTGAATGACTCCTGCTGGTTAGCCTTCTTAGATGAAGCATTGTCAATTATTATTCATTTTTCACTAGTATTTCTTTCATCTTCATTTCTCTTGCTTTTTATTGCAACTGCCATCCATAAGAAGTAGAAGTAGAGAATATGTCTATATGGCTAAATTTGAATGACTCCTGCTGGTTAGCCTTCTTAGATGAAGCATTGTCAATTATTATTCATTTTTCACTAGTATTTCTTTCATCTTCATTTCTCTTGCTTTTTATTGCAACTGCCATCCATAAGAAGTAGAAGTAGAGAATATGTCTATATGGCTAAATTTGAATGACTCCTGCTGGTTAGCCTTCTTAGATGAAGCATTGTCAATTATTATTCATTTTTCACTAGTATTTCTTTCATCTTCATTTCTCTTGCTTTTTATTGCAACTGCCATCCATAAGAAGTAGAAGTAGAGAATATGTCTATATGGCTAAATTTGAATGACTCCTGCTGGTTAGCCTTCTTAGATGAAGCATTGTCAATTATTATTCATTTTTCACTAGTATTTCTTTCATCTTCATTTCTCTTGCTTTTTATTGCAACTCCCATCCATAAGAAGTAGAAGTAGAGAATATGTCTATATGGCTAAATTTGAATGACTCCTGCTGTTTAGCCTTCTTAGATGAAGCATTGTCAATTATTATTCATTTTTCACTAGTATTTCTTTCATCTTCATTTCTCTTGCTTTCTATTGCAACTGCCATCCATAAGAAGTAGAAGTAGAGAATATGTCTATATGGCTAAATTTGAATGACTCCTGCTGGTTAGCCTTCTTAGATGAAGCATTGTCAATTATTATTCATTTTTCACTAGTATTTCTTTCATCTTCATTTCTCTTGCTTTTTATTGCAACTGCCATCCATAAGAAGTAGAAGTAGAGAATATGTCTATATGGCTAAATTTGAATGACTCCTGCTGGTTGGCCTTCTTTGATGAAGCATTGTCAATTATTATTCATTTTTCACTAGTATTTCTTTCATCTTCATTTCTCTTGCTTTTTATTGCAACTCCCATCCATAAGAAGTAGAAGTAGAGAATATGTCTATATGGCTAAATTTGAATGACTCCTGCTGTTTAGCCTTCTTAGATGAAGCATTGTCAATTATTATTCATTTTTCACTAGTATTTCTTTCATCTTCATTTCTCTTGCTTTCTATTGCAACTGCCATCCATAAGAAGTAGAAGTAGAGAATATGTCTATATGGCTAAATTTGAATGACTCCTGCTGGTTAGCCTTCTTAGATGAAGCATTGTCAATTATTATTCATTTTTCACTAGTATTTCTTTCATCTTCATTTCTCTTGCTTTTTATTGCAACTCCCATCCATAAGAAGTAGAAGTAGAGAATATATCTAAATGGCTAAATTGGAATGACTCCTGCTGGTTAGCCTTCTTAGATGAAGCATTGTCAATTATTATTCATTTTTCACTAGTATTTCTTTCATCTTCATTTCTCTTGCTTTTTATTGCAACTCCCATCCATAAGAAGTAGAAGTAGAGAATATGTCTATATGGCTAAATTTGAATGACTCCTGCTGGTTGGCCTTCTTTGATGAAGCATTGTCAATTATTATTCATTTTTCACTAGTATTTCTTTCATCTTCATTTCTCTTGCTTTTTATTGCAACTCCCATCCATAAGAAGTAGAAGTAGAGAATATATCTAAATGGCTAAATTTGAATGACTCCTGCTGGTTAGCCTTCTTAGATGAAGCATTGTCAATTATTATTCATTTTTCACTAGTATTTCTTTCATCTTCATTTCTCTTGCTTTTTATTGCAACTCCCATCCATAAGAAGTAGAAGTAGAGAATATGTCTATATGGCTAAATTTGAATGACTCCTGCTGGTTAGCCTTCTTAGATGAAGCATTGTCAATTATTATTCATTTTTCACTAGTATTTCTTTCATCTTCATTTCTCTTGCTTTTTATTGCAACTGCCATCCATAAGAAGTAGAAGTAGAGAATATGTCTATATGGCTAAATTTGAATGACTCCTGCTGGTTAGCCTTCTTAGATGAAGCATTGTCAATTATTATTCATTTTTCACTAGTATTTCTTTCATCTTCATTTCTCTTGCTTTTTATTGCAACTGCCATCCATAAGAAGTAGAAGTAGAGAATATGTCTATATGGCTAAATTTGAATGACTCCTGCTGGTTAGCCTTCTTAGATGAAGCATTGTCAATTATTATTCATTTTTCACTAGTATTTCTTTCATCTTCATTTCTCTTGCTTTTTATTGCAACTCCCATCCATAAGAAGTAGAAGTAGAGAATATGTCTATATGGCTAAATTTGAATGACTCCTGCTGGTTGGCCTTCTTTGATGAAGCATTGTCAATTATTATTCATTTTTCACTAGTATTTCTTTCATCTTCATTTCTCTTGCTTTTTATTGCAACTCCCATCCATAAGAAGTAGAAGTAGAGAATATATCTAAATGGCTAAATTGGAATGACTCCTGCTGGTTAGCCTTCTTAGATGAAGCATTGTCAATTATTATTCATTTTTCACTAGTATTTCTTTCATCTTCATTTCTCTTGCTTTTTATTGCAACTCCCATCCATAAGAAGTAGAAGTAGAGAATATGTCTATATGGCTAAATTTGAATGACTCCTGCTGGTTGGCCTTCTTTGATGAAGCATTGTCAATTATTATTCATTTTTCACTAGTATTTCTTTCATCTTCATTTCTCTTGCTTTTTATTGCAACTCCCATCCATAAGAAGTAGAAGTAGAGAATATATCTAAATGGCTAAATTTGAATGACTCCTGCTGGTTAGCCTTCTTAGATGAAGCATTGTCAATTATTATTCATTTTTCACTAGTATTTCTTTCATCTTCATTTCTCTTGCTTTTTATTGCAACTCCCATCCATAAGAAGTAGAAGTAGAGAATATGTCTATATGGCTAAATTTGAATGACTCCTGCTGGTTAGCCTTCTTAGATGAAGCATTGTCAATTATTATTCATTTTTCACTAGTATTTCTTTCATCTTCATTTCTCTTGCTTTTTATTGCAACTGCCATCCATAAGAAGTAGAAGTAGAGAATATGTCTATATGGCTAAATTTGAATGACTCCTGCTGGTTAGCCTTCTTAGATGAAGCATTGTCAATTATTATTCATTTTTCACTAGTATTTCTTTCATCTTCATTTCTCTTGCTTTTTATTGCAACTGCCATCCATAAGAAGTAGAAGTAGAGAATATGTCTATATGGCTAAATTTGAATGACTCCTGCTGGTTAGCCTTCTTAGATGAAGCATTGTCAATTATTATTCATTTTTCACTAGTATTTCTTTCATCTTCATTTCTCTTGCTTTTTATTGCAACTCCCATCCATAAGAAGTAGAAGTAGAGAATATGTCTATATGGCTAAATTTGAATGACTCCTGCTGGTTGGCCTTCTTTGATGAAGCATTGTCAATTATTATTCATTTTTCACTAGTATTTCTTTCATCTTCATTTCTCTTGCTTTTTATTGCAACTCCCATCCATAAGAAGTAGAAGTAGAGAATATGTCTATATGGCTAAATTTGAATGACTCCTGCTGGTTGGCCTTCTTTGATGAAGCATTGTCAATTATTATTCATTTTTCACTAGTATTTCTTTCATCTTCATTTCACTTGCTTTTTATTGCAACTCCCATCCATAAGAAGTAGAAGTAGAGAATATATCTAAATGGCTAAATTGGAATGACTCCTGCTGGTTAGCCTTCTTAGATGAAGCATTGTCAATTATTATTCATTTTTCACTAGTATTTCTTTCATCTTCATTTCTCTTGCTTTTTATTGCAACTCCCATCCATAAGAAGTAGAAGTAGAGAATATGTCTATATGGCTAAATTTGAATGACTCCTGCTGGTTGGCCTTCTTTGATGAAGCATTGTCAATTATTATTCATTTTTCACTAGTATTTCTTTCATCTTCATTTCTCTTGCTTTTTATTGCAACTCCCATCCATAAGAAGTAGAAGTAGAGAATATATCTAAATGGCTAAATTTGAATGACTCCTGCTGGTTAGCCTTCTTAGATGAAGCATTGTCAATTATTATTCATTTTTCACTAGTATTTCTTTCATCTTCATTTCTCTTGCTTTTTATTGCAACTCCCATCCATAAGAAGTAGAAGTAGAGAATATGTCTATATGGCTAAATTTGAATGACTCCTGCTGGTTAGCCTTCTTAGATGAAGCATTGTCAATTATTATTCATTTTTCACTAGTATTTCTTTCATCTTCATTTCTCTTGCTTTTTATTGCAACTGCCATCCATAAGAAGTAGAAGTAGAGAATATGTCTATATGGCTAAATTTGAATGACTCCTGCTGGTTAGCCTTCTTAGATGAAGCATTGTCAATTATTATTCATTTTTCACTAGTATTTCTTTCATCTTCATTTCTCTTGCTTTTTATTGCAACTGCCATCCATAAGAAGTAGAAGTAGAGAATATGTCTATATGGCTAAATTTGAATGACTCCTGCTGGTTAGCCTTCTTAGATGAAGCATTGTCAATTATTATTCATTTTTCACTAGTATTTCTTTCATCTTCATTTCTCTTGCTTTTTATTGCAACTCCCATCCATAAGAAGTAGAAGTAGAGAATATGTCTATATGGCTAAATTTGAATGACTCCTGCTGGTTGGCCTTCTTTGATGAAGCATTGTCAATTATTATTCATTTTTCACTAGTATTTCTTTCATCTTCATTTCTCTTGCTTTTTATTGCAACTCCCATCCATAAGAAGTAGAAGTAGAGAATATATCTAAATGGCTAAATTTGAATGACTCCTGCTGGTTAGCCTTCTTAGATGAAGCATTGTCAATTATTATTCATTTTTCACTAGTATTTCTTTCATCTTCATTTCTCTTGCTTTTTATTGCAACTCCCATCCATAAGAAGTAGAAGTAGAGAATATGTCTATATGGCTAAATTTGAATGACTCCTGCTGGTTAGCCTTCTTAGATGAAGCATTGTCAATTATTATTCATTTTTCACTAGTATTTCTTTCATCTTCATTTCTCTTGCTTTTTATTGCAACTGCCATCCATAAGAAGTAGAAGTAGAGAATATGTCTATATGGCTAAATTTGAATGACTCCTGCTGGTTAGCCTTCTTAGATGAAGCATTGTCAATTATTATTCATTTTTCACTAGTATTTCTTTCATCTTCATTTCTCTTGCTTTTTATTGCAACTGCCATCCATAAGAAGTAGAAGTAGAGAATATAGCTATATGGCTGAATTTGAATGACTCCTGCTGGTTGGCCTTCTTTGATGAAGCATTGTCAATTATTATTCATTTTTCACTAGTATTTCTTTCATCTTCATTTCTCTTGCTTTTTATTGCAACTCCCATCCATAAGAAGTAGAAGTAGAGAATATATCTAAATGGCTAAATTTGAATGACTCCTGCTGGTTAGCCTTCTTAGATGAAGCATTGTCAATTATTATTCATTTTTCACTAGTATTTCTTTCATCTTCATTTCTCTTGCTTTTTATTGCAACTCCCATCCATAAGAAGTAGAAGTAGAGAATATGTCTATATGGCTAAATTTGAATGACTCCTGCTGGTTAGCCTTCTTAGATGAAGCATTGTCAATTATTATTCATTTTTCACTAGTATTTCTTTCATCTTCATTTCTCTTGCTTTTTATTGCAACTGCCATCCATAAGAAGTAGAAGTAGAGAATATGTCTATATGGCTAAATTTGAATGACTCCTGCTGGTTAGCCTTCTTAGATGAAGCATTGTCAATTATTATTCATTTTTCACTAGTATTTCTTTCATCTTCATTTCTCTTGCTTTTTATTGCAACTGCCATCCATAAGAAGTAGAAGTAGAGAATATAGCTATATGGCTAAATTTGAATGACTCCTGCTGGTTAGCCTTCTTAGATGAAGCATTGTCAATTATTATTCATTTTTCACTAGTATTTCTTTCATCTTCATTTCTCTTGCTTTTTATTGCAACTCCCATCCATAAGAAGTAGAAGTAGAGAATATGTCTATATGGCTAAATTTGAATGACTCCTGCTGGTTAGCCTTCTTAGCTGAAGCATTGTCAATTATTATTCATTTTTCACTAGTATTTCTTTCATCTTCATTTCTCTTGCTTTTTATTGCAACTCCCATCCATAAGAAGTAGAAGTAGAGAATATGTCTATATGGCTAAATTTGAATGACTCCTGCTGGTTAGCCTTCTTAGATGAAGCATTGTCAAGTATTATTCATTTTTCACTAGTATTTCTTTCATCTTCATTTCTATAGATTTTTATTGCAACTCTCATCCATAAGAAGTAGAAGTAGAGAATATAGCTATATGGCTAAATTTGAATGACTCCTGCTAGTTAGCCTTCTTAGATGAAGCATTGTCAATTATTATTCATTTTTCACTAGTATTTCTTTCATCTTCATTTCTCTTGCTTTTTATTGCAACTCCCATCCATAAGAAGTAGAAGTAGAGAATATAGCTATAGGGCTAAATTTGAATGACTCCTGCTGGTTAGCCTTCTTAGATGAAGCATTGTCAATTATTATTCATTTTTCACTAGTATTTCTTTCATCTTCATTTCTCTTGCTTTTTATTGCAACTGCCATCCATAAGAAGTAGAAGTAGAGAATATGTCTATATGGCTAAATTTGAATGACTCCTGCTGGTTAGCCTTCTTAGATGAAGCATTGTCAATTATTATTCATTTTTCACTAGTATTTCTTTCATCTTCATTTCTCTTGCTTTTTATTGCAACTGCCATCCATAAGAAGTAGAAGTAGAGAATATAGCTATATGGCTAAATTTGAATGACTCCTGCTGGTTAGCCTTCTTAGATGAAGCATTGTCAATTATTATTCATTTTTCACTAGTATTTCTTTCATCTTCATTTCTCTTGCTTTTTATTGCAACTCCCATCCATAAGAAGTAGAAGTAGAGAATATGTCTATATGGCTAAATTTGAATGACTCCTGCTGGTTAGCCTTCTTAGATGAAGCATTGTCAATTATTATTCATTTTTCACTAGTATTTCTTTCATCTTCATTTCTCTTGCTTTTTATTGCAACTGCCATCCATAAGAAGTAGAAGTAGAGAATATAGCTATATGGCTAAATTTGAATGACTCCTGCTGGTTAGCCTTCTTAGATGAAGCATTGTCAATTATTATTCATTTTTCACTAGTATTTCTTTCATCTTCATTTCTCTTGCTTTTTATTGCAACTGCCATCCATAAGAAGTAGAAGTAGAGAATATGTCTATATGGCTAAATTTGAATGACTCCTGCTGGTTAGCCTTCTTAGATGAAGCATTGTCAATTATTATTCATTTTTCACTAGTATTTCTTTCATCTTCATTTCTCTTGCTTTTTATTGCAACTCCCATCCATAAGAAGTAGAAGTAGAGAATATAGCTATATGGCTAAATTTGAATGACTCCTGCTGGTTAGCCTTCTTAGATGAAGCATTGTCAATTATTATTCATTTTTCACTAGTATTTCTTTCATCTTCATTTCTCTTGCTTTTTATTGCAACTCCCATCCATAAGAAGTAGAAGTAGAGAATATAGCTATATGGCTAAATTTGAATGACTCCTGCTGGTTAGCCTTCTTAGATGAAGCATTGTCAATTATTATTCATTTTTCACTAGTGTTTCTTTCATCTTCAGTTCTCTTACTTTTTATTGCAACTGCCATCCATAAGAAGTAGAAGTAGAGAATATAGCTGTATGACTAAATTTGAATGACTCCTGCTGGTTAGCCTTCTTAGATGAAGCATTGTCAATTATTATTCATTTTTCACTAGTATTTCTTTCATCTTCATTTCTCTTGCTTTTTATTGCAACTCCCATCCATAAGAAGTAGAAGTAGAGAATATAGCTATATGGCTAAATTTGAATGACTCCTGCTGGTTAGCCTTCTTAGATGAAGCATTGTCAATTATTATTCATTTTTCACTAGTATTTCTTTCATCTTCATTTCTCTTGCTTTTTATTGCAACTCCCATCCATAAGAAGTAGAAGTAGAGAATATAGCTATATGGCTAAATTTGAATGACTCCTGCTGGTTAGCCTTCTTAGATGAAGCATTGTCAATTATTATTCATTTTTCACTAGTGTTTCTTTCATCTTCAGTTCTCTTACTTTTTATTGCAACTGCCATCCATAAGAAGTAGAAGTAGAGAATATAGCTGTATGACTAAATTTGAATGACTCCTGCTGGTTAGCCTTCTTAGATGAAGCATTGTCAATTATTATTCATTTTTCACTAGTATTTCTTTCATCTTCATTTCTCTTGCTTTTTATTGCAACTCCCATCCATAAGAAGTAGAAGTAGAGAATATAGCTATATGGCTAAATTTGAATGACTCCTGCTGGTTAGCCTTCTTAGATGAAGCATTGTCAATTATTATTCATTTTTCACTAGTATTTCTTTTATCTTCATTTCTCTTGCTTTTTATTGCAACTCCCATCCATAAGAATTAGAAGTAGAGAATATAGCTATATGGCTAAATTTGAATGACTCCTGCTGGTTAGCCTTCTTAGATGAAGCATTGTCAATTATTATTCATTTTTCACTAGTGTTTCTTTCATCTTCAGTTCTCTTACTTTTTATTGCAACTGCCATCCATAAGAAGTAGAAGTAGAGAATATAGCTGTATGACTAAATTTGAATGACTCCTGCTGGTTAGCCTTCTTAGATGAAGCATTGTCAATTATTATTCATTTTTCACTAGTATTTCTTTCATCTTCATTTTTCTTGCTTTTTATTGCAACTGCCATCCATAAGAAGTAGAAGTAGAGAATATGTCTATATGGCTAAATTTGAATGACTCCTGCTGGTTAGCCTTCTTAGATGAAGCATTGTCAAGTATTATTCATTTTTCACTAGTATTTCTTTCATCTTCATTTCTCTTGCTTTTTATTGCAACTCCCATCCATAAGAAGTAGAAGTAGAGAATATGTCTATATGGCTAAATTTGAATGACTCCTGCTGGTTAGCCTTCTTAGATGAAGCATTGGCAATTATTATTCATTTTTCACTAGTATTTCTTTCATCTTCATTTCTCTTGCTTTTTATTGCAACTGCCATCCATAAGAAGTAGAAGTAGAGAATATGTCTATATGGCTAAATTTGAATGACTCCTGCTGGTTAGCCTTCTTAGATGAAGCATTGTCAATTATTATTCATTTTTCACTAGTATTTCTTTCATCTTCATTTCTCTTGCTTTTTATTGCAACTGCCATCCATAAGAAGTAGAAGTAGAGAATATAGCTATATGGCTAAATTTGAATGACTCCTGCTGGTTAGCCTTCTTAGATGAAGCATTGTCAATTATTATTCATTTTTCACTAGTATTTCTTTCATCTTCATTTCTCTTGCTTTTTATTGCAACTCCCATCCATAAGAAGTAGAAGTAGAGAATATGTCTATATGGCTAAATTTGAATGACTCCTGCTGGTTAGCCTTCTTAGATGAAGCATTGTCAATTATTATTCATTTTTCACTAGTATTTCTTTCATCTTCATTTCTCTTGCTTTTTATTGCAACTGCCATCCATAAGAAGTAGAAGTAGAGAATATAGCTATATGGCTAAATTTGAATGACTCCTGCTGGTTAGCCTTCTTAGATGAAGCATTGTCAATTATTATTCATTTTTCACTAGTATTTCTTTCATCTTCATTTCTCTTGCTTTTTATTGCAACTGCCATCCATAAGAAGTAGAAGTAGAGAATATAGCTATAGGGCTAAATTTGAATGACTCCTGCTGGTTAGCCTTCTTAGATGAAGCATTGTCAATTATTATTCATTTTTTCACTAGTATTTCTTTCATCTTCATTTCTCTTGCTTTTTATTGCAACTCTCATCCATAAGAAGTAGAAGTAGAGAATATGTCTATATGGCTAAATTTGAATGACTCCTGCTGGTTAGCCTTCTTAGATGAAGCATTGTCAATTATTATTCATTTTTCACTAGTATTTCTTTCATCTTCATTTCTCTTGCTTTTTATTGCAACTGCCATCCATAAGAAGTAGAAGTAGAGAATATAGCTATAGGGCTAAATTTGAATGACTCCTGCTGGTTAGCCTTCTTAGATGAAGCATTGTCAATTATTATTCATTTTTTCACTAGTATTTCTTTCATCTTCATTTCTCTTGCTTTTTATTGTAACTCTCATCCATAAGAAGTAGAAGTAGAGAATATGTCTATATGGCTAAATTTGAATGACTCCTGCTGGTTAGCCTTCTTAGATGAAGCATTGTCAATTATTATTCATTTTTCACTAGTATTTCTTTCATCTTCATTTCTCTTGCTTTTTATTGCAACTGCCATCCATAAGAAGTAGAAGTAGAGAATATAGCTATAGGGCTAAATTTGAATGACTCCTGCTGGTTAGCCTTCTTAGATGAAGCATTTTCAATTATTATTCATTTTTTCACTAGTATTTCTTTCATCTTCATTTCTCTTGCTTTTTATTGCAACTGCCATCCATAAGAAGTAGAAGTAGAGAATATGTCTATATGGCTAAATTTGAATGACTCCTGCTGGTTAGCCTTCTTAGATGAAGCATTGTCAATTATTATTCATTTTTCACTAGTATTTCTTTCATCTTCATTTCTCTTGCTTTTTATTGCAACTGCCATCCATAAGAAGTAGAAGTAGAGAATATAGCTATATGGCTAAATTTGAATGACTCCGGCTGTTTAGCCTTCTTAGATGAAGCATTGTCAATTATTATTCATTTTCACTAGTATTTCTTTCATCTTCATTTCTCTTGCTTTTTATTGCAACTGCCATCCATAAGAAGTAGAAGTAGAGAATATAGCTATATGGCTAAATTTGAATGACTCCTGCTGGTTAGCCTTCTTAGATGAAGCATTGTCAATTATTATTCATTTTTCACTAGTATTTCTTTCATCTTCATTTCTCTTGCTTTTTATTGCAACTGCCATCCATAAGAAGTAGAAGTAGAGAATATGTCTATATGGCTAAATTTGAATGACTCCTGCTGGTTAGCCTTCTTAGATGAAGCATTGTCAATTATTATTCATTTTTCACTAGTATTTCTTTCATCTTCATTTCTCTTGCTTTTTATTGCAACTGCCATCCATAAGAAGTAGAAGTAGAGAATATAGCTATATGGCTAAATTTGAATGACTCCTGCTGGTTAGCCTTCTTAGATGAAGCATTGTCAATTATTATTCATTTTTCACTAGTATTTCTTTCATCTTCATTTCTCTTGCTTTTTATTGCAACTGCCATCCATAAGAAGTAGAAGTAGAGAATATGTCTATATGGCTAAATTTGAATGACTCCTGCTGGTTAGCCTTCTTAGATGAAGCATTGTCAATTATTATTCATTTTTCACTAGTATTTCTTTCATCTTCATTTCTCTTGCTTTTTATTGCAACTGCCATCCATAAGAAGTAGAAGTAGAGAATATAGCTATATGGCTAAATTTGAATGTCTCCGGCTGTTTAGCCTTCTTAGATGAAGCATTGTCAATTATTATTCATTTTCACTAGTATTTCTTTCATCTTCATTTCTCTTGCTTTTTATTGCAACTGCCATCCATAAGAAGTAGAAGTAGAGAATATAGCTGTATGACTAAATTTGAATGACTCCTGCTGGTTAGCCTTCTTAGATGAAGCATTGTCAATTATTATTCATTTTTCACTAGTATTTCTTTCATCTTCATTTCTCTTGCTTTTTATTGCAACTGCCATCCATAAGAAGTAGAAGTAGAGAATATAGCTATATGGCTAAATTTGAATGACTCCTGCTGGTTAGCCTTCTTAGATGAAGCATTGTCAATTATTATTCATTTTTCACTAGTATTTCTTTCATCTTTATTTCTCTTGCTTTTTATTGCAACTCTCATCCATAAGAAGTAGAAGTAGAGAATATGTCTATATGGCTAAATTTGAATGACTCCTGCTGGTTAGCCTTCTTAGATGAAGCATTGTCTATTATTATTCATTTTCACTAGTATTTCTTTCATCTTCATTTCTCTTGCTTTTTATTGCAACTGCCATCCATAAGAAGTAGAAGTAGAGAATATAGCTATATGGCTAAATTTGAATGACTCCTGCTGGTTAGCCTTCTTAGATGAAGCATTGTCAATTATTATTCATTTTTCACTAATATTTCTTTCATCTTCATTTCTCTTACTTTTTATTGCAACTGCCATCCATAAGAAGTAGAAGTAGAGAATATAGCTGTATGACTAAATTTGAATGACTCCTGCTGGTTAGCCTTCTTAGATGAAGCATTGTCAATTATTATTCATTTTTCACTAGTATTTCTTTCATCTTCATTTCTCTTGCTTTTTATTGCAACTGCCATCCATAAGAAGTAGAAGTAGAGAATATGTCTATATGGCTAAATTTGAATGACTCCTGCTGGTTAGCCTTCTTAGATGAAGCATTGTCAATTATTATTCATTTTTCACTAATATTTCTTTCATCTTCAGTTCTCTTACTTTTTATTGCAACTGCCATCCATAAGAAGTAGAAGTAGAGAATATAGCTGTATGACTAAATTTGAATGACTCCTGCTGGTTAGCCTTCTTAGATGAAGCATTGTCAATTATTATTCATTTTTCACTAGTATTTCTTTCATCTTCATTTCTCTTGCTTTTTATTGCAACTGCCATCCATAAGAAGTAGAAGTAGAGAATATGTCTATATGGCTAAATTTGAATGACTCCTGCTGGTTAGCCTTCTTAGATGAAGCATTGTCAATTATTATTCATTTTTCACTAATATTTCTTTCATCTTCAGTTCTCTTACTTTTTATTGCAACTGCCATCCATAAGAAGTAGAAGTAGAGAATATAGCTGTATGACTAAATTTGAATGACTCCTGCTGGTTAGCCTTCTTAGATGAAGCATTGTCAATTATTATTCATTTTTCACTAGTATTTCTTTCATCTTCATTTCTCTTGCTTTTTATTGCAACTGCCATCCATAAGAAGTAGAAGTAGAGAATATGTCTATATGGCTAAATTTGAATGACTCCTGCTGGTTAGCCTTCTTAGATGAAGCATTGTCAATTATTATTCATTTTTCACTAGTATTTCTTTCATCATCATTTCTCTTGCTTTTTATTGCAACTGCCATCCATAAGAAGTAGAAGTAGAGAATATGTCTATATGGCTAAATTTGAATGACTCCTGCTGGTTAGCCTTCTTAGATGAAGCATTGTCAATTATTATTCATTTTTCACTAATATTTCTTTCATCTTCATTTCTCTTACTTTTTATTGCAACTGCCATCCCTAAGAAGTAGAAGTAGAGAATATAGCTGTATGACTAAATTTGAATGACTCCTGCTGGTTAGCCTTCTTAGATGAAGCATTGGCAATTATTATTCATTTTTCACTAGTATTTCTTTCATCTTCATTTCTCTTGCTTTTTATTGCAACTGCCATCCATAAGAAGTAGAAGTAGAGAATATGTCTATATGGCTAAATTTGAATGACTCCTGCTGGTTAGCCTTCTTAGATGAAGCATTGGCAATTATTATTCATTTTTCACTAGTATTCCTTTCATCTTCATTTCTCTTGCTTTTTATTGCAACTGCCATCCATAAGAAGTAGAAGTAGAGAATATGTCTATATGGCTAAATTTGAATGACTCCTGCTGGTTAGTCTTCTTAGATGTAGCATTGTCAATTATTATTCATTTTTCACTAATATTTCTTTCATCTTCAGTTCTCTTACTTTTTATTGCAACTGCCATCCATAAGAAGTAGAAGTAGAGAATATAGCTGTATGACTAAATTTGAATGACTCCTGCTGGTTAGCCTTCTTAGATGAAGCATTGGCAATTATTATTCATTTTTCACTAGTATTTCTTTCATCTTCATTTCTCTTCCTTTTTATTGCAACTGCCATCCATAAGAAGTAGAAGTAGAGAATATGTCTATATGGCTAAATTTGAATGTTTCCTGCTGGTTAGCCTTCTTAGATGAAGCATTGTCAATTATTATTCATTTTTCACTAGTATTTCTTTCATCTTCATTTCTCTTGCTTTTTATTGCAACTGCCATCCATAAGAAGTAGAAGTAGAGAATATAGCTATATGGCTAAATTTGAATGACTCCTGCTGGTTAGTCTTCTTAGATGAAGCATTGTCAATTATTATTCATTTTTCACTAGTATTTCTTTCATCTTCATTTCTCTTGCTTTTTATTGCAACTGCCATCCATAAGAAGTAGAAGTAGAGAATATGTCTATATGGCTAAATTTGAATGACTCCTGCTGGTTAGTCTTCTTAGATGTAGCATTGTCAATTATTATTCATTTTTCACTAATATTTCTTTCATCTTCAGTTCTCTTACTTTTTATTGCAACTGCCATCCATAAGAAGTAGAAGTAGAGAATATAGCTGTATGACTAAATTTGAATGACTCCTGCTGGTTAGCCTTCTTAGATGAAGCATTGGCAATTATTATTCATTTTTCACTAGTATTTCTTTCATCTTCATTTCTCTTGCTTTTTATTGCAACTGCCATCCATAAGAAGTAGAAGTAGAGAATATGTCTATATGGCTAAATTTGAATGACTCCTGCTGGTTAGCCTTCTTAGATGAAGCATTGTCAATTATTATTCATTTTTCACTAGTATTTCTTTCATCTTCATTTCTCTTGCTTTTTATTGCAACTGCCATCCATAAGAAGTAGAAGTAGAGAATATAGCTATATGGCTAAATTTGAATGACTCCTGCTGGTTAGCCTTCTTAGATGAAGCATTGTCAATTATTATTCATTTTTCACTAGTATTTCTTTCATCTTCATTTCTCTTGCTTTTTATTGCAACTGCCATCCATAAGAAGTAGAAGTAGAGAATATAGCTATATGGCTAAATTTGAATGACTCCTGCTGGTTAGTCTTCTTAGATGTAGCATTGTCAATTATTATTCATTTTTCACTAATATTTCTTTCATCTTCAGTTCTCTTACTTTTTATTGCAACTGCCATCCATAAGAAGTAGAAGTAGAGAATATAGCTGTATGACTAAATTTGAATGACTCCTGCTGGTTAGCCTTCTTAGATGAAGCATTGGCAATTATTATTCATTTTTCACTAGTATTTCTTTCATCTTCATTTCTCTTGCTTTTTATTGCAACTGCCATCCATAAGACGTAGAAGTAGAGAATATGTCTATATGGCTAAATTTGAATGACTCCTGCTGGTTAGCCTTCTTAGATGAAGCATTGTCAATTATTATTCATTTTTCACTAATATTTCTTTCATCTTCAGTTCTCTTACTTTTTATTGCAACTGCCATCCATAAGAAGTAGAAGTAGAGAATATAGCTGTATGACTAAATTTGAATGACTCCTGCTGGTTAGCCTTCTTAGATGAAGCATTGGCAATTATTATTCATTTTTCACTAGTATTTCTTTCATCTTCATTTCTCTTGCTTTTTATTGCAACTGCCATCCATAAGAAGTAGAAGTAGAGAATATGTCTATATGGCTAAATTTGAATGACTCCTGCTGGTTAGCCTTCTTAGATGAAGCATTGTCAATTATTATTCATTTTTCACTAGTATTTCTTTCATCTTCATTTCTCTTGCTTTTTATTGCAACTGCCATCCATAAGAAGTAGAAGTAGAGAATATGTCTATATGGCTAAATTTGAATGACTCCTGCTGGTTAGCCTTCTTAGATGAAGCATTGTCAATTATTATTCATTTTTCACTAATATTTCTTTCATCTTCAGTTCTCTTACTTTTTATTGCAACTGCCATCCATAAGAAGTAGAAGTAGAGAATATAGCTATATGGCTAAATTTGAATGACTCCTGCTGGTTAGCCTTCTTAGATGAAGCATTGTCAATTATTATTCATTTTTCACTAGTATTTCTTTCATCTTCATTTCTCTTGCTTTTTATTGCAACTGCCATCCATAAGAAGTAGAAGTAGAGAATATAGCTATATGGCTAAATTTGAATGACCCCTGCTGGTTAGCCTTCTTAGATGAAGCATTGTCAATTATTATTCATTTTTCACTAGTATTTCTTTCATCTTCATTTCTCTTGCTTTTTATTGCAACTGCCATCCATAAGAAGTAGAAGTAGAGAATATAGCTATATGGCTAAATTTGAATGACCCCTGCTGGTTAGCCTTCTTAGATGAAGCATTGTCAATTATTATTCATTTTTCACTAGTATTTCTTTCATCTTCATTTCTCTTGCTTTTTATTGCAACTGCCATCCATAAGAAGTAGAAGTAGAGAATATGTCTATATGGCTAAATTTGAATGACTCCTGCTGGTTAGCCTTCTTAGATGAAGCATTGTCTATTATTATTCATTTTCACTAGTATTTCTTTCATCTTCATTTCTCTTGCTTTTTATTGCAACTCTCATCCATAAGAAGTAGAAGTAGAGAATATGTCTATATGGCTAAATTTGAATGACTCCTGCTGGTTAGCCTTCTTAGATGAAGCATTGTCTATTATTATTCATTTTCACTAGTATTTCTTTCATCTTCATTTCTCTTGCTTTTTATTGCAACTGCCATCCATAAGAAGTAGAAGTAGAGAATATGTCTATATGGCTAAATTTGAATGACTCCTGCTGGTTAGCCTTCTTAGATGAAGCATTGTCAATTATTATTCATTTTTCACTAGTATTTCTTTCATCTTCATTTCTCTTGCTTTTTATTGCAACTGCCATCCATAAGAAGTAGAAGTAGAGAATATAGCTATATGGCTAAATTTGAATGACTCCTGCTGGTTAGCCTTCTTAGATGAAGCATTGTCAATTATTATTCATTTTTCACTAGTATTTCTTTCATCTTCATTTCTCTTGCTTTTTATTGCAACTGCCATCCATAAGAAGTAGAAGTAGAGAATATGTCTATATGGCTAAATTTGAATGACTCCTGCTGGTTAGTCTTCTTAGATGTAGCATTGTCAATTATTATTCATTTTTCACTAATATTTCTTTCATCTTCAGTTCTCTTACTTTTTATTGCAACTGCCATCCATAAGAAGTAGAAGTAGAGAATATAGCTGTATGACTAAATTTGAATGACTCCTGCTGGTTAGCCTTCTTAGATGAAGCATTGGCAATTATTATTCATTTTTCACTAGTATTTCTTTCATCTTCATTTCTCTTGCTTTTTATTGCAACTGCCATCCATAAGAAGTAGAAGTAGAGAATATGTCTATATGGCTAAATTTGAATGACTCCTGCTGGTTAGCCTTCTTAGATGAAGCATTGTCAATTATTATTCATTTTTCACTAGTATTTCTTTCATCTTCATTTCTCTTGCTTTTTATTGCAACTGCCATCCATAAGAAGTAGAAGTAGAGAATATAGCTATATGGCTAAATTTGAATGAATCCTGCTGGTTAGCCTTCTTAGATGAAGCATTGTCAATTATTATTCATTTTTCACTAGTATTTCTTTCATCTTCATTTCTCTTGCTTTTTATTGCAACTGCCATCCATAAGAAGTAGAAGTAGAGAATATGTCTATATGGCTAAATTTGAATGACTCCTGCTGGTTAGTCTTCTTAGATGTAGCATTGTCAATTATTATTCATTTTTCACTAATATTTCTTTCATCTTCAGTTCTCTTACTTTTTATTGCAACTGCCATCCATAAGAAGTAGAAGTAGAGAATATAGCTGTATGACTAAATTTGAATGACTCCTGCTGGTTAGCCTTCTTAGATGAAGCATTGGCAATTATTATTCATTTTTCACTAGTATTTCTTTCATCTTCATTTCTCTTGCTTTTTATTGCAACTGCCATCCATAAGAAGTAGAAGTAGAGAATATGTCTATATGGCTAAATTTGAATGACTCCTGCTGGTTAGCCTTCTTAGATGAAGCATTGTCAATTATTATTCATTTTTCACTAATATTTCTTTCATCTTCAGTTCTCTTACTTTTTATTGCAACTGCCATCCATAAGAAGTAGAAGTAGAGAATATAGCTGTATGACTAAATTTGAATGACTCCTGCTGGTTAGCCTTCTTAGATGAAGCATTGGCAATTATTATTCATTTTTCACTAGTATTTCTTTCATCTTCATTTCTCTTGCTTTTTATTGCAACTGCCATCCATAAGAAATAGAAGTAGAGAATATGTCTATATGGCTAAATTTGAATGACTCCTGCTGGTTAGCCTTCTTAGATGAAGCATTGTCAATTATTATTCATTTTTCACTAGTATTTCTTTCATCTTCATTTCTCTTGCTTTTTATTGCAACTGCCATCCATAAGAAGTAGAAGTAGAGAATATGTCTATATGGCTAAATTTGAATGACTCCTGCTGGTTAGCCTTCTTAGATGAAGCATTGTCAATTATTATTCATTTTTCACTAATATTTCTTTCATCTTCAGTTCTCTTACTTTTTATTGCAACTGCCATCCATAAGAAGTAGAAGTAGAGAATATAGCTATATGGCTAAATTTGAATGACTCCTGCTGGTTAGCCTTCTTAGATGAAGCATTGTCAATTATTATTCATTTTTCACTAGTATTTCTTTCATCTTCATTTCTCTTGCTTTTTATTGCAACTGCCATCCATAAGAAGTAGAAGTAGAGAATATAGCTATATGGCTAAATTTGAATGACCCCTGCTGGTTAGCCTTCTTAGATGAAGCATTGTCAATTATTATTCATTTTTCACTAGTATTTCTTTCATCTTCATTTCTCTTGCTTTTTATTGCAACTGCCATCCATAAGAAGTAGAAGTAGAGAATATAGCTATATGGCTAAATTTGAATGACTCCTGCTGGTTAGCCTTCTTAGATGAAGCATTGTCAATTATTATTCATTTTTCACTAGTATTTCTTTCATCTTCATTTCTCTTGCTTTTTATTGCAACTGCCATCCATAAGAAGTAGAAGTAGAGAATATGTCTATATGGCTAAATTTGAATGACTCCTGCTGGTTAGCCTTCTTAGATGAAGCATTGTCTATTATTATTCATTTTCACTAGTATTTCTTTCATCTTCATTTCTCTTGCTTTTTATTGCAACTCTCATCCATAAGAAGTAGAAGTAGAGAATATGTCTATATGGCTAAATTTGAATGACTCCTGCTGGTTAGCCTTCTTAGATGAAGCATTGTCTATTATTATTCATTTTCACTAGTATTTCTTTCATCTTCATTTCTTTTGCTTTTTAATACAACTGCCATCCATAAGAAGTAGAAGTAGAGAATATGTCTATATGGCTAAATTTGAATGACTCCTGCTGGTTAGCCTTCTTAGATGAAGCATTGTCAATTATTATTCATTTTTCACTAGTATTTCTTTCATCTTCATTTCTCTTGCTTTTTATTGCAACTGCCATCCATAAGAAGTAGAAGTAGAGAATATAGCTATATGGCTAAATTTGAATGACTCCTGCTGGTTAGCCTTCTTAGATGAAGCATTGTCAATTATTATTCATTTTTCACTAGTATTTCTTTCATCTTCATTTCTCTTGCTTTTTATTGCAACTGCCATCCATAAGAAGTAGAAGTAGAGAATATGTCTATATGGCTAAATTTGAATGACTCCTGCTGGTTAGCCTTCTTAGATGAAGCATTGTCTATTATTATTCATTTTCACTAGTATTTCTTTCATCTTCATTTCTCTTGCTTTTTATTGCAACTCTCATCCATAAGAAGTAGAAGTAGAGAATATGTCTATATGGCTAAATTTGAATGACTCCTGCTGGTTAGCCTTCTTAGATGAAGCATTGTCTATTATTATTCATTTTCACTAGTATTTCTTTCATCTTCATTTCTCTTGCTTTTTATTGCAACTGCCATCCATAAGAAGTAGAAGTAGAGAATATGTCTATATGGCTAAATTTGAATGACTCCTGCTGGTTAGCCTTCTTAGATGAAGCATTGTCAATTATTATTCATTTTTCACTAGTATTTCTTTCATCTTCATTTCTCTTGCTTTTTATTGCAACTGCCATCCATAAGAAGTAGAAGTAGAGAATATAGCTATATGGCTAAATTTGAATGACTCCTGCTGGTTAGCCTTCTTAGATGAAGCATTGTCAATTATTATTCATTTTTCACTAGTATTTCTTTCATCTTCATTTCTCTTGCTTTTTATTGCAACTGCCATCCATAAGAAGTAGAAGTAGAGAATATGTCTATATGGCTAAATTTGAATGACTCCTGCTGGTTAGCCTTCTTAGATGAAGCATTGTCTATTATTATTCATTTTCACTAGTATTTCTTTCATCTTCATTTCTCTTGCTTTTTATTGCAACTCCCATCCATAAGAAGTAGAAGTAGAGAATATGTCTATATGGCTAAATTTGAATGACTCCTGCTGGTTAGCCTTCTTAGATGAAGCATTGTCTATTATTATTCATTTTCACTAGTATTTCTTTCATCTTCATTTCTCTTGCTTTTTATTGCAACTGCCATCCATAAGAAGTAGAAGTAGAGAATATAGCTATATGGCTAAATTTGAATGACTCCTGCTGGTTAGCCTTCTTAGATGAAGCATTGTCAATTATTATTCATTTTTCACTAGTATTTCTTTCATCTTCATTTCTCTTGCTTTTTATTGCAACTGCCATCCATAAGAAGTAGAAGTAGAGAATATAGCTATATGGCTAAATTTGAATGACTCCTGCTGGTTAGCCTTCTTAGATGAAGCATTGTCAATTATTATTCATTTTTCACTAGTATTTCTTTCATCTTCATTTCTATAGATTTTTATTGCAACTCTCATCCATAAGAAGTAGAAGTAGAGAATATGTCTATATGGCTAAATTTGAATGACTCCTGCTGGTTAGCCTTCTTAGATGAAGCATTGTCTATTATTATTCATTTTCACTAGTATTTCTTTCATCTTCATTTCTCTTGCTTTTTATTGCAACTGCCATCCATAAGAAGTAGAAGTAGAGAATATAGCTATAGGGCTAAATTTGAATGACTCCTGCTGGTTAGCCTTCTTAGATGAAGCATTGTCAATTATTATTCATTTTTCACTAGTATTTCTTTCATCTTCATTTCTCTTGCTTTTTATTGCAACTGCCATCCATAAGAAGTAGAAGTAGAGAATATGTCTATATGGCTAAATTTGAATGACTCCTGCTGGTTAGCCTTCTTAGATGAAGCATTGTCAATTATTATTCATTTTTCACTAGTATTTCTTTCATCTTCATTTCTCTTGCTTTTTATTGCAACTGCCATCCATAAGAAGTAGAAGTAGAGAATATGTCTATATGGCTAAATTTGAATGACTCCTGCTGGTTAGCCTTCTTAGATGAAGCATTGTCAATTATTATTCATTTTTCACTAGTATTTCTTTCATCTTCATTTCTCTTGCTTTTTATTGCAACTGCCATCCATAAGAAGTAGAAGTAGAGAATATGTCTATATGGCTAAATTTGAATGACTCCTGCTGGTTAGCCTTCTTAGATGAAGCATTGTCAATTATTATTCATTTTTCACTAGTATTTCTTTCATCTTCATTTCTCTTGCTTTTTATTGCAACTGCCATCCATAAGAAGTAGAAGTAGAGAATATGTCTATATGGCTAAATTTGAATGACTCCTGCTGGTTAGCCTTCTTAGATGAAGCATTGTCAATTATTATTCATTTTTCACTAGTATTTCTTTCATCTTCATTTCTCTTGCTTTTTATTGCAACTGCCATCCATAAGAAGTAGAAGTAGAGAATATGTCTATATGGCTAAATTTGAATGACTCCTGCTGGTTAGCCTTCTTAGATGAAGCATTGTCAATTATTATTCATTTTTCACTAGTATTTCTTTCATCTTCATTTCTCTTGCTTTTTATTGCAACTCCCATCCATAAGAAGTAGAAGTAGAGAATATGTCTATATGGCTAAATTTGAATGACTCCTGCTGGTTAGCCTTCTTAGATGAAGCATTGTCAATTATTATTCATTTTTCACTAGTATTTCTTTCATCTTCATTTCTCTTGCTTTTTATTGCAACTGCCATCCATAAGAAGTAGAAGTAGAGAATATGTCTATATGGCTAAATTTGAATGACTCCTGCTGGTTAGCCTTCTTAGATGAAGCATTGTCTATTATTATTCATTTTCACTAGTATTTCTTTCATCTTCATTTCTCTTGCTTTTTATTGCAACTGCCATCCATAAGAAGTAGAAGTAGAGAATATAGCTATATGGCTAAATTTGAATGACTCCTGCTGGTTAGCCTTCTTAGATGAAGCATTGTCAATTATTATTCATTTTTCACTAGTATTTCTTTCATCTTCATTTCCCTTGCTTTTTATTGCAACTGCCATCCATAAGAAGTAGAAGTAGAGAATATAGCTATATGGCTAAATTTGAATGACTCCTGCTGGTTAGCCTTCTTAGATGAAGCATTGTCAATTATTATTCAGTTTTCACTAGTATTTCTTTCATCTTCATTTCTCTTGCTTTTTATTGCAACTCCCATCCATAAGAAGTAGAAGTAGAGAATATAGCTATATGACTAAATATGAATGACTCCTGCTGGTTAGCCATCTTAGATGAAGCATTGGCAATTATTATTCATTTTTCACTAGTATTTCTTTCATCTTCATTTCTCTTGCTTTTTATTGCAACTGCCATCCATAAGAAGTAGAAGTAGAGAATATGTCTATATGGCTAAATTTGAATGACTCCTGCTGGTTAGCCTTCTTAGATGAAGCATTGTCTATTATTATTCATTTTCACTAGTATTTCTTTCATCTTCATTTCTCTTGCTTTTTATTGCAAACTGCCATCCATAAGAAGTAGAAGTAGAGAATATAGCTATATGGCTAAATTTGAATGACTCCTGCTGGTTAGCCTTCTTAGATGAAGCATTGTCAATTATTATTCATTTTTCACTAGTATTTCTTTCATCTTCATTTCTATAGATTTTTATTTCAACTCTCATCCATAAGAAGTAGAAGTAGAGAATATGTCTATATGGCTAAATTTGAATGACTCCTGCTGGTTAGCCTTCTTAGATGAAGCATTGTCTATTATTATTCATTTTCACTAGTATTTCTTTCATCTTCATTTCTCTTGCTTTTTATTGCAACTGCCATCCATAAGAAGTAGAAGTAGAGAATATGTCTATATGGCTAAATTTGAATGACTCCTGCTGGTTAGCCTTCTTAGATGAAGCATTGTCAATTATTATTCATTTTTCACTAGTATTTCTTTCATCTTCATTTCTCTTGCTTTTTATTGCAACTGCCATCCATAAGAAGTAGAAGTAGAGAATATGTCTATATGGCTAAATTTGAATGACTCCTGCTGGTTAGCCTTCTTAGATGAAGCATTGTCAATTATTATTCATTTTTCACTAGTATTTCTTTCATCTTCATTTCTCTTGCTTTTTATTGCAACTGCCATCCATAAGAAGTAGAAGTAGAGAATATGTCTATATGGCTAAATTTGAATGACTCCTGCTGGTTAGCCTTCTTAGATGAAGCATTGTCAATTATTATTCATTTTTCACTAGTATTTCTTTCATCTTCATTTCTCTTGCTTTTTATTGCAACTGCCATCCATAAGAAGTAGAAGTAGAGAATATGTCTATATGGCTAAATTTGAATGACTCCTGCTGGTTAGCCTTCTTAGATGAAGCATTGTCAATTATTATTCATTTTTCACTAGTATTTCTTTCATCTTCATTTCTCTTGCTTTTTATTGCAACTGCCATCCATAAGAAGTAGAAGTAGAGAATATGTCTATATGGCTAAATTTGAATGACTCCTGCTGGTTAGCCTTCTTAGATGAAGCATTGTCAATTATTATTCATTTTTCACTAGTATTTCTTTCATCTTCATTTCTCTTGCTTTTTATTGCAACTGCCATCCATAAGAAGTAGAAGTAGAGAATATGTCTATATGGCTAAATTTGAATGACTCCTGCTGCTTAGCCTTCTTAGATGAAGCATTGTCAATTATTATTCATTTTTCACTAGTATTTCTTTCATCTTCATTTCTCTTGCTTTTTATTGCAACTGCCATCCATAAGAAGTAGAAGTAGAGAATATGTCTATATGGCTAAATTTGAATGACTCCTGCTGGTTAGCCTTCTTAGATGAAGCATTGTCAATTATTATTCATTTTTCACTAGTATTTCTTTCATCTTCATTTCTCTTGCTTTTTATTGCAACTGCCATCCATAAGAAGTAGAAGTAGAGAATATGTCTATATGGCTAAATTTGAATGACTCCTGCTGGTTAGCCTTCTTAGATGAAGCATTGTCTATTATTATTCATTTTCACTAGTATTTCTTTCATCTTCATTTCTCTTGCTTTTTATTGCAACTGCCATCCATAAGAAGTAGAAGTAGAGAATATAGCTATATGGCTAAATTTGAATGACTCCTGCTGGTTAGCCTTCTTAGATGAAGCATTGTCAATTATTATTCATTTTTCACTAGTATTTCTTTCATCTTCATTTCCCTTGCTTTTTATTTCAACTGCCATCCATAAGAAGTAGAAGTAGAGAATATAGCTATATGGCTAAATTTGAATGACTCCTGCTGGTTAGCCTTCTTAGATGAAGCATTGTCAATTATTATTCAGTTTTCACTAGTATTTCTTTCATCTTCATTTCTCTTGCTTTTTATTGCAACTCCCATCCATAAGAAGTAGAAGTAGAGAATATAGCTATATGACTAAATATGAATGTCTCCTGCTGGTTAGCCATCTTAGATGAAGCATTGGCAATTATTATTCATTTTTCACTAGTATTTCTTTCATCTTCATTTCTCTTGCTTTTTATTGCAACTGCCATCCATAAGAAGTAGAAGTAGAGAATATGTCTATATGGCTAAATTTGAATGACTCCTGCTGGTTAGCCTTCTTAGATGAAGCATTGTCTATTATTATTCATTTTCACTAGTATTTCTTTCATCTTCATTTCTCTTGCTTTTTATTGCAACTGCCATCCATAAGAAGTAGAAGTAGAGAATATGTCTATATGGCTAAATTTGAATGACTCCTGCTGGTTAGCCTTCTTAGATGAAGCATTGTCTATTATTATTCATTTTCACTAGTATTTCTTTCATCTTCATTTCTCTTGCTTTTTATTGCAACTGCCATCCATAAGAAGTAGAAGTAGAGAATATAGCTATATGGCTAAATTTGAATGACTCCTGCTGGTTAGCCTTCTTAGATGAAGCATTGTCAATTATTATTCATTTTTCACTAGTATTTCTTTCATCTTCATTTCCCTTGCTTTTTATTGCAACTGCCATCCATAAGAAGTAGAAGTAGAGAATATAGCTATATGGCTAAATTTGAATGACTCCTGCTGGTTAGCCTTCTTAGATGAAGCATTGTCAATTATTATTCAGTTTTCACTAGTATTTCTTTCATCTTCATTTCTCTTGCTTTTTATTGCAACTCCCATCCATAAGAAGTAGAAGTAGAGAATATAGCTATATGGCTAAATTTGAATGACTCCTGCTGGTTAGCCTTCTTAGATGAAGCATTGTCAATTATTATTCATTTTTCACTAGTATTTCTTTCATCTTCATTTCCCTTGCTTTTTATTGCAACTGCCATCCATAAGAAGTAGAAGTAGAGAATATAGCTATATGGCTAAATTTGAATGACTCCTGCTGGTTAGCCTTCTTAGATGAAGCATTGTCAATTATTATTCAGTTTTCACTAGTATTTCTTTCATCTTCATTTCTCTTGCTTTTTATTGCAACTCTCATCCATAAGAAGTAGAAGTAGAGAATATAGCTATATGACTAAATATGAATGACTCCTGCTGGTTAGCCATCTTAGATGAAGCATTGGCAATTATTATTCATTTTTCACTAGTATTTCTTTCATCTTCATTTCTCTTGCTTTTTATTGCAACTGCCATCCATAAGAAGTAGAAGTAGAGAATATGTCTATATGGCTAAATTTGAATGACTCCTGCTGGTTAGCCTTCTTAGATGAAGCATTGTCTATTATTATTCATTTTCACTAGTATTTCTTTCATCTTCATTTCTCTTGCTTTTTATTGCAACTGCCATCCATAAGAAGTAGAAGTAGAGAATATGTCTATATGGCTAAATTTGAATGACTCCTGCTGGTTAGCCTTCTTAGATGAAGCATTGTCTATTATTATTCATTTTCACTAGTATTTCTTTCATCTTCATTTCTCTTGCTTTTTATTGCAACTGCCATCCATAAGAAGTAGAAGTAGAGAATATAGCTATATGGCTAAATTTGAATGACTCCTGCTGGTTAGCCTTCTTAGATGAAGCATTGTCAATTATTATTCATTTTTCACTAGTATTTCTTTCATCTTCATTTCCCTTGCTTTTTATTGCAACTGCCATCCATAAGAAGTAGAAGTAGAGAATATAGCTATATGGCTAAATTTGAATGACTCCTGCTGGTTAGCCTTCTTAGATGAAGCATTGTCAATTATTATTCAGTTTTCACTAGTATTTCTTTCATCTTCATTTCTCTTGCTTTTTATTGCAACTCCCATCCATAAGAAGTAGAAGTAGAGAATATAGCTATATGGCTAAATTTGAATGACTCCTGCTGGTTAGCCTTCTTAGATGAAGCATTGTCAATTATTATTCATTTTTCACTAGTATTTCTTTCATCTTCATTTCTCTTGCTTTTTATTGCAACTGCCATCCATAAGAAGTAGAAGTAGAGAATATGTCTATATGGCTAAATTTGAATGACTCCTGCTGGTTAGCCTTCTTAGATGAAGCATTGTCTATTATTATTCATTTTCACTAGTATTTCTTTCATCTTCATTTCTCTTGCTTTTTATTGCAACTGCCATCCATAAGAAGTAGAAGTAGAGAATATAGCTATATGGCTAAATTTGAATGACTCCTGCTGGTTAGCCTTCTTAGATGAAGCATTGTCAATTATTATTCATTTTTCACTAGTATTTCTTTCATCTTCATTTCCCTTGCTTTTTATTGCAACTGCCATCCATAAGAAGTAGAAGTAGAGAATATAGCTATATGGCTAAATTTGAATGACTCCTGCTGGTTAGCCTTCTTAGATGAAGCATTGTCAATTATTATTCAGTTTTCACTAGTATTTCTTTCATCTTCATTTCTCTTGCTTTTTATTGCAACTCCCATCCATAAGAAGTAGAAGTAGAGAATATAGCTATATGGCTAAATTTGAATGACTCCTGCTGGTTAGCCTTCTTAGATGAAGCATTGTCAATTATTATTCATTTTTCACTAGTATTTCTTTCATCTTCATTTCCCTTGCTTTTTATTGCAACTGCCATCCATAAGAAGTAGAAGTAGAGAATATAGCTATATGGCTAAATTTGAATGACTCCTGCTGGTTAGCCTTCTTAGATGAAGCATTGTCAATTATTATTCAGTTTTCACTAGTATTTCTTTCATCTTCATTTCTCTTGCTTTTTATTGCAACTCTCATCCATAAGAAGTAGAAGTAGAGAATATAGCTATATGACTAAATATGAATGACTCCTGCTGGTTAGCCATCTTAGATGAAGCATTGGCAATTATTATTCATTTTTCACTAGTATTTCTTTCATCTTCATTTCTCTTGCTTTTTATTGCAACTGCCATCCATAAGAAGTAGAAGTAGAGAATATGTCTATATGGCTAAATTTGAATGACTCCTGCTGGTTAGCCTTCTTAGATGAAGCATTGTCTATTATTATTCATTTTCACTAGTATTTCTTTCATCTTCATTTCTCTTGCTTTTTATTGCAACTGCCATCCATAAGAAGTAGAAGTAGAGAATATGTCTATATGGCTAAATTTGAATGACTCCTGCTGGTTAGCCTTCTTAGATGAAGCATTGTCTATTATTATTCATTTTCACTAGTATTTCTTTCATCTTCATTTCTCTTGCTTTTTATTGCAACTGCCATCCATAAGAAGTAGAAGTAGAGAATATAGCTATATGGCTAAATTTGAATGACTCCTGCTGGTTAGCCTTCTTAGATGAAGCATTGTCAATTATTATTCATTTTTCACTAGTATTTCTTTCATCTTCATTTCCCTTGCTTTTTATTGCAACTGCCATCCATAAGAAGTAGAAGTAGAGAATATAGCTATATGGCTAAATTTGAATGACTCCTGCTGGTTAGCCTTCTTAGATGAAGCATTGTCAATTATTATTCAGTTTTCACTAGTATTTCTTTCATCTTCATTTCTCTTGCTTTTTATTGCAACTCCCATCCATAAGAAGTAGAAGTAGAGAATATAGCTATGTGGCTAAATTTGAATGACTCCTGCTGGTTAGCCTTCTTAGATGAAGCATTGTCAATTATTATTCATTTTTCACTAGTATTTCTTTCATCTTCATTTCCCTTGCTTTTTATTGCAACTGCCATCCATAAGAAGTAGAAGTAGAGAATATAGCTATATGGCTAAATTTGAATGACTCCTGCTGGTTAGCCTTCTTAGATGAAGCATTGTCAATTATTATTCATTTTTCACTAGTATTTCTTTCATCTTCATTTCTCTTGCTTTTTATTGCAACTCCCATCCATAAGAAGTAGAAGTAGAGAAAATAGCTATATGGCTAAATTTGAATGACTCCTGCTGGTTAGCCTTCTTAGATGAAGCATTGTCAATTATTATTCATTTTTCACTAGTATTTCTTTCATCTTCATTTCTCTTGCTTTTTATTGCAACTCCCATCCATAAGAAGTAGAAGTAGAGAATATAGCTATAGGGCTAAATTTGAATGACTCCTGCTGGTTAGCCTTCTTAGATGAAGCATTGTCAATTATTATTCATTTTTCACTAATATTTCTTTCATCTTCATTTCTCTTGCTTTTTATTGCAACTCCCATCCATAAGAAGTAGAAGTAGAGAATATAGCTATATGGCTAAATTTGAATGACTCCTGCTGGTTAGCCTTCTTAGATGAAGCATTGTCAATTATTATTCATTTTTCAATGGTATTTCTTTCATCTTCATTTCTCTTGCTTTTTATTGCAACTGCCATCCATAAGAAGTAGAAGTAGAGAATATAGCTATATGGCTAAATTTGAATGACTCCTGCTGGTTAGCCTTCTTAGATGAAGCATTGTCAATTATTATTCATTTTTCACTAGTATTTCTTTCATCTTCATTTCTCTTGCTTTCTATTGCAACTGCCATCCATAAGAAGTAGAAGTAGAGAATATGTCTATATGGCTAAATTTGAATGACTCCTGCTGGTTAGCCTTCTTAGATGAAGCATTGTCAATTATTATTCATTTTTCACTAGTATTTCTTTCATCTTCATTTCTCTTGCTTTTTATTGCAACTCCCATCCATAAGAAGTAGAAGTAGAGAATATAGCTATAGGGCTAAATTTGAATGACTCCTGCTGGTTAGCCTTCTTAGATGAAGCATTGTCAATTATTATTCATTTTTCACTAGTATTTCTTTCATCTTCATTTCTCTTGCTTTTTATTGCAACTGCCATCCATAAGAAGTAGAAGTAGAGAATATAGCTATATGGCTAAATTTGAATGACTCCTGCTGGTTAGCCTTCTTAGATGAAGCATTGTCAATTATTATTCATTTTTCACTAGTATTTCTTTCATCTTCATTTCTCTTGCTTTTTATTGCAACTGCCATCCATAAGAAGTAGAAGTAGAGAATATAGCTATATGGCTAAATTTGAATGACTCCTGCTGGTTAGCCTTCTTAGATGAAGCATTGTCAATTATTATTCATTTTTCACTAGTATTTCTTTCATCTTCATTTCTCTTGCTTTTTATTGCAACTCCCATCCATAAGAAGTAGAAGTAGAGAATATAGCTATAGGGCTAAATTTGAATGACTCCTGCTGGTTAGCCTTCTTAGATGAAGCATTGTCAATTATTATTCATTTTTCACTAATATTTCTTTCATCTTCATTTCTCTTGCTTTTTATTGCAACTCCCATCCATAAGAAGTAGAAGTAGAGAATATAGCTATATGGCTAAATTTGAATGACTCCTGCTGGTTAGCCTTCTTAGATGAAGCATTGTCAATTATTATTCATTTTTCAATGGTATTTCTTTCATCTTCATTTCTCTTGCTTTTTATTGCAACTGCCATCCATAAGAAGTAGAAGTAGAGAATATGTCTATATGGCTAAATTTGAATGACTCCTGCTGGTTAGCCTTCTTAGATGAAGCATTGTCAATTATTATTCATTTTTCACTAGTATTTCTTTCATCTTCATTTCTCTTGCTTTTTATTGCAACTGCCATCCATAAGAAGTAGAAGTAGAGAATATAGCTATATGGCTAAATTTGAATGACTCCTGCTGGTTAGCCTTCTTAGATGAAGCATTGTCAATTATTATTCATTTTTCACTAGTATTTCTTTCATCTTCATTTCTCTTGCTTTTTATTGCAACTCCCATCCATAAGAAGTAGAAGTAGAGAATATAGCTATAGGGCTAAATTTGAATGACTCCTGCTGGTTAGCCTTCTTAGATGAAGCATTGTCAATTATTATTCATTTTTCACTAGTATTTCTTTCATCTTCATTTCTCTTGCTTTTTATTGCAACTCCCATCCATAAGAAGTAGAAGTAGAGAATATAGCTATAGGGCTAAATTTGAATGACTCCTGCTGGTTAGCCTTCTTAGATGAAGCATTGTCAATTATTATTCATTTTTCACTAGTATTTCTTTCATCTTCATTTCTCTTGCTTTTTATTGCAACTGCCATCCATAAGAAGTAGAAGTAGAGAATATAGCTATATGGCTAAATTTGAATGACTCCTGCTGGTTAGCCTTCTTAGATGAAGCATTGTCAATTATTATTCATTTTTCACTAGTATTTCTTTCATCTTCATTTCTCTTGCTTTTTATTGCAACTCCCATCCATAAGAAGTAGAAGTAGAGAATATAGCTATATGGCTAAATTTGAATGACTCCTGCTGGTTAGCCTTCTTAGATGAAGCATTGTCAATTATTATTCATTTTTCACTAGTATTTCTTTCATCTTCATTTCTCTTGCTTTTTATTGCAACTCCCATCCATAAGAAGTAGAAGTAGAGAATATAGCTATATGGCTAAATTTGAATGACTCCTGCTGGTTAGCCTTCTTAGATGAAGCATTGTCAATTATTATTCATTTTTCAATGGTATTTCTTTCATCTTCATTTCTCTTGCTTTTTATTGCAACTCCCATCCATAAGAAGTAGAAGTAGAGAATATAGCTATAGGGCTAAATTTGAATGACTCGTGCTGGTTAGCCTTCTTAGATGAAGCATTGGCAATTATTATTCATTTTTCACTAGTATTTCTTTCATCTTCATTTCTCTTGCTTTTTATTGCAACTGCCATCCATAAGAAGTAGAAGTAGAGAATATGTCTATATGGCTAAATTTGAATGACTCCTGCTGGTTAGCCTTCTTAGATGAAGCATTGTCAATTATTATTCATTTTTCACTAGTATTTCTTTCATCTTCATTTCTCTTGCTTTTTATTGCAACTGCCATCCATAAGAATTAGAAGTAGAGAATATAGCTATAAGACTAAATTTGAATGACTCCTGCTGGTTAGCCTTCTTAGATGAAGCATTGTCAATTATTATTCATTTTTTACTAGTATTTCTTTCATCTTCATTTCTCTTGCTTTTTATTGCAACTGCCATCCATAAGAAGTAGAAGTAGAGAATATAGCTATATGGCTAAATTTGAATGACTCCTGCTGGTTAGCCTTCTTAGATGAAGCATTGTCAATTATTATTCATTTTTCACTAGTATTTCTTTCATCTTCATTTCTCTTGCTTTTTATTGCAACTGCCATCCATAAGAAGTAGAAGTAGAGAATATAGCTATAGGGCTAAATTTGAATGACTCCTGCTGGTTAGCCTTCTTAGATGAAGCATTGTCAATTATTATTCATTTTTCACTAGTATTTCTTTCATCTTCATTTCTCTTGCTTTTTATTGCAACTGCCATCCATAAGAAGTAGAAGTAGAGAATATAGCTATATGGCTAAATTTGAATGACTCCTGCTGGTTAGCCTTCTTAGATGAAGCATTGTCAATTATTATTCATTTTTCACTAGTATTTCTTTCATCTTCATTTCCCTTGCTTTTTATTGCAACTGCCATCCATAAGAAGTAGAAGTAGAGAATATAGCTATATGGCTAAATTTGAATGACTCCTGCTGGTTAGCCTTCTTAGATGAAGCATTGTCAATTATTATTCATTTTTCACTAGTATTTCTTTCATCTTCATTTCCCTTGCTTTTTATTGCAACTGCCATCCATAAGAAGTAGAAGTAGAGAATATAGCTATATGGCTAAATTTGAATGACTCCTGCTGGTTAGCCTTCTTAGATGAAGCATTGTCAATTATTATTCATTTTTCACTAGTATTTCTTTCATCTTCATTTCCCTTGCTTTTTATTGCAACTGCCATCCATAAGAAGTAGAAGTAGAGAATATAGCTATATGGCTAAATTTGAATGACTCCTGCTGGTTAGCCTTCTTAGATGAAGCATTGTCAATTATTATTCATTTTTCACTAGTATTTCTTTCATCTTCATTTCCCTTGCTTTTTATTGCAACTGCCATCCATAAGAAGTAGAAGTAGAGAATATAGCTATATGGCTAAATTTGAATGACTCCTGCTGGTTAGCCTTCTTAGATGAAGCATTGTCAATTATTATTCATTTTTCACTAGTATTTCTTTCATCTTCATTTCTCTTGCTTTTTATTGCAACTGCCATCCATAAGAAGTAGATGTAGAGAATATAGCTATAGGGCTAAATTTGAATGACTCCTGCTGGTTAGCCTTCTTAGATGAAGCATTGTCAATTATTATTCATTTTTCACTAGTATTTCTTTCATCTTCATTTCTCTTGCTTTTTATTGCAACTGCCATCCATAAGAAGTAGAAGTAGAGAATATAGCTATATGGCTAAATTTGAATGACTCCTGCTGGTTAGCCTTCTTAAATGAAGCATTGTCAATTATTATTCATTTTTCACTAGTATTTCTTTCATCTTCATTTCCCTTGCTTTTTATTGCAACTGCCATCCATAAGAAGTAGAAGTAGAGAATATAGCTATAGGGCTAAATTTGAATGACTCCTGCTGGTTAGCCTTCTTAGATGAAGCATTGTCAATTATTATTCATTTTTCACTAGTATTTCTTTCATCTTCATTTCTCTTGCTTTTTATTGCAACTGCCATCCATAAGAAGTAGAAGTAGAGAATATAGCTATATGGCTAAATTTGAATGACTCCTGCTGGTTAGCCTTCTTAGATGAAGCATTGTCAATTATTATTCATTTTTCACTAGTATTTCTTTCATCTTCATTTCTCTTGCTTTTTATTGCAACTGCCATCCATAAGAAGTAGAAGTAGAGAATATAGCTATAGGGCTAAATTTGAATGACTCCTGCTGGTTAGCCTTCTTAGATGAAGCATTGTCAATTATTATTCATTTTTCACTAGTATTTCTTTCATCTTCATTTCTCTTGCTTTTTATTGCAACTGCCATCCATAAGAAGTAGAAGTAGAGAATATAGCTATATGGCTAAATTTGAATGACTCCTGCTGGTTAGCCTTCTTAGATGAAGCATTGTCAATTATTATTCATTTTTCACTAGTATTTCTTTCATCTTCATTTCCCTTGCTTTTTATTGCAACTGCCATCCATAAGAAGTAGAAGTAGAGAATATAGCTATATGGCTAAATTTGAATGACTCCTGCTGGTTAGCCTTCTTAGATGAAGCATTGTCAATTATTATTCATTTTTCACTAGTATTTCTTTCATCTTCATTTCCCTTGCTTTTTATTGCAACTGCCATCCATAAGAAGTAGAAGTAGAGAATATAGCTATATGGCTAAATTTGAATGACTCCTGCTGGTTAGCCTTCTTAGATGAAGCATTGTCAATTATTATTCATTTTTCACTAGTATTTCTTTCATCTTCATTTCTCTTGCTTTTTATTGCAACTCCCATCCATAAGAAGTAGAAGTAGAGAATATAGCTATAGGGCTAAATTTGAATGACTCCTGCTGGTTAGCCTTCTTAGATGAAGCATTGGCAATTATTATTCATTTTTCACTAGTATTTCTTTCATCTTCATTTCTCTTGCTTTTTATTGCAACTGCCATCCATAAGAAGTAGAAGTAGAGAATATGTCTATATGGCTAAATTTGAATGACTCCTGCTGGTTAGCCTTCTTAGATGAAGCATTGTCAATTATTATTCATTTTTCACTAGTATTTCTTTCATCTTCATTTCTCTTGCTTTTTATTGCAACTGCCATCCATAAGAATTAGAAGTAGAGAATATAGCTATAAGACTAAATTTGAATGACTCCTGCTGGTTAGCCTTCTTAGATGAAGCATTGTCAATTATTATTCATTTTTTACTAGTATTTCTTTCATCTTCATTTCTCTTGCTTTTTATTGCAACTGCCATCCATAAGAAGTAGAAGTAGAGAATATAGCTATATGGCTAAATTTGAATGACTCCTGCTGGTTAGCCTTCTTAGATGAAGCATTGTCAATTATTATTCATTTTTCACTAGTATTTCTTTCATCTTCATTTCCCTTGCTTTTTATTGCAACTGCCATCCATAAGAAGTAGAAGTAGAGAATATAGCTATATGGCTAAATTTGAATGACTCCTGCTGGTTAGCCTTCTTAGATGAAGCATTGTCAATTATTATTCATTTTTCACTAGTATTTCTTTCATCTTCATTTCCCTTGCTTTTTATTGCAACTGCCATCCATAAGAAGTAGAAGTAGAGAATATAGCTATATGGCTAAATTTGAATGACTCCTGCTGGTTAGCCTTCTTAGATGAAGCATTGTCAATTATTATTCATTTTTCACTAGTATTTCTTTCATCTTCATTTCTCTTGCTTTTTATTGCAACTGCCATCCATAAGAAGTAGATGTAGAGAATATAGCTATAGGGCTAAATTTGAATGACTCCTGCTGGTTAGCCTTCTTAGATGAAGCATTGTCAATTATTATTCATTTTTCACTAGTATTTCTTTCATCTTCATTTCTCTTGCTTTTTATTGCAACTGCCATCCATAAGAAGTAGAAGTAGAGAATATAGCTATATGGCTAAATTTGAATGACTCCTGCTGGTTAGCCTTCTTAAATGAAGCATTGTCAATTATTATTCATTTTTCACTAGTATTTCTTTCATCTTCATTTCCCTTGCTTTTTATTGCAACTGCCATCCATAAGAAGTAGAAGTAGAGAATATAGCTATATGGCTAAATTTGAATGACTCCTGCTGGTTAGCCTTCTTAGATGAAGCATTGTCAATTATTATTCATTTTTCACTAGTATTTCTTTCATCTTCATTTCCCTTGCTTTTTATTGCAACTGCCATCCATAAGACGTAGAAGTAGAGAATATAGCTATATGGCTAAATTTGAATGACTCCTGCTGGTTAGCCTTCTTAGATGAAGCATTGTCAATTATTATTCATTTTTCAATGGTATTTCTTTCATCTTCATTTCTCTTGCTTTTTATTGCAACTGCCATCCATAAGAAGTAGAAGTAGAGAATATAGCTATATGGCTAAATTTGAATGACTCCTGCTGGTTAGCCTTCTTAGATGAAGCATTGTCAATTATTATTCATTTTTCACTAGTATTTCTTTCATCTTCATTTCTCTTGCTTTTTATTGCAACTGCCATCCATAAGAAGTAGAAGTAGAGAATATAGCTATATGGCTAAATTTGAATGACTCCTGCTGGTTAGCCTTCTTAGATGAAGCATTGTCAATTATTATTCATTTTTCACTAGTATTTCTTTCATCTTCATTTCTCTTGCTTTTTATTGCAACTGCCATCCATAAGAAGTAGAAGTAGAGAATATAGCTATATGGCTAAATTTGAATGACTCCTGCTGGTTAGCCTTCTTAGATGAAGCATTGTCAATTATTATTCATTTTTCACTAGTATTTCTTTCATCTTCATTTCTCTTGCTTTTTATTGCAACTCCCATCCATAAGAAGTAGAAGTAGAGAATATAGCTATATGGCTAAATTTGAATGACTCCTGCTGGTTAGCCTTCTTAGATGAAGCATTGTCAATTATTATTCATTTTTCACTAGTATTTCTTTCATCTTCATTTCTCTTGCTTTTTATTGCAACTGCCATCCATAAGAAGTAGAAGTAGAGAATATAGCTATATGGCTAAATTTGAATGACTCCTGCTGGTTAGCCTTCTTAGATGAAGCATTGTCAATTATTATTCATTTTTCACTAGTATTTCTTTCATCTTCATTTCTCTTGCTTTTTATTGCAACTGCCATCCATAAGAAGTAGAAGTAGAGAATATAGCTATATGGCTAAATTTGAATGACTCCTGCTGGTTAGCCTTCTTAGATGAAGCATTGTCAATTATTATTCATTTTTCACTAGTATTTCTTTCATCTTCATTTCTCTTGCTTTTTATTGCAACTCCCATCCATAAGAAGTAGAAGTAGAGAATATAGCTATATGGCTAAATTTGAATGACTCCTGCTGGTTAGCCTTCTTAGATGAAGCATTGTCAATTATTATTCATTTTTCACTAGTATTTCTTTCATCTTCATTTCTCTTGCTTTTTATTGCAACTGCCATCCATAAGAAGTAGAAGTAGAGAATATAGCTATATGGCTAAATTTGAATGACTCCTGCTGGTTAGCCTTCTTAGATGAAGCATTGTCAATTATTATTCATTTTTCACTAGTATTTCTTTCATCTTCATTTCTCTTGCTTTTTATTGCAACTCCCATCCATAAGAAGTAGAAGTAGAGAATATAGCTATATGGCTAAATTTGAATGACTCCTGCTGGTTAGCCTTCTTAGATGAAGCATTGTCAATTATTATTCATTTTTCACTACTATTTCTTTCATCTTCATTTCTCTTGCTTTTTATTGCAACTCCCATCCATAAGAAGTAGAAGTAGAGAATATGTCTATATGGCTAAATTTGAATGACTCCTGCTGGTTAGCCTTCTTAGATGAAGCATTGTCAATTATTATTCATTTTTCAATGGTATTTCTTTCATCTTCATTTCTCTTGCTTTTTATTGCAACTCCCATCCATAAGAAGTAGAAGTAGAGAATATAGCTATATGGCTAAATTTGAATGACTCCTGCTGGTTAGCCTTCTTAGATGAAGCATTGTCAATTATTATTCATTTTTCACTACTATTTCTTTCATCTTCATTTCTCTTGCTTTTTATTGCAACTCCCATCCATAAGAAGTAGAAGTAGAGAATATAGCTATATGGCTAAATTTGAATGACTCCTGCTGGTTAGCCTTCTTAGATGAAGCATTGTCAATTATTATTCATTTTTCAATGGTATTTCTTTCATCTTCATTTCTCTTGCTTTTTATTGCAACTCCCATCCATAAGAAGTAGAAGTAGAGAATATAGCTATATGGCTAAATTTGAATGACTCCTGCTGGTTAGCCTTCTTAGATGAAGCATTGTCAATTATTATTCATTTTTCACTAGTATTTCTTTCATCTTCATTTCTCTTGCTTTTTATTGCAACTGCCATCCATAAAAGGAGAAGTAGAGAATATAGCTATATGGCTAAATTTGAATGACTCCTGCTGGTTAGCCTTCTTAGATGAAGCATTGTCAATTATTATTCATTTTTCACTAGTATTTCTTTCATCTTCATTTCTCTTGCTTTTTATTGCAACTGCCATCCATAAGAAGTAGAAGTAGAGAATATAGCTATATGGCTAAATTTGAATGACTCCTGCTTGTTAGCCTTCTTAGATGAAGCATTGTCAATTATTATTCATTTTTCACTAGTATTTCTTTCATCTTCATTTCTCTTGCTTTTTATTGCAACTGCCATCCATAAGAAGTAGAAGTAGAGAATATAGCTATATGGCTAAATTTGAATGACTCCTGCTGGTTAGCCTTCTGAGATGAAGCATTGTCAATTATTATTCATTTTTCACTAGTATTTCTTTCATCTTCATTTCTCTTGCTTTTTATTGCAACTGCCATCCATAAGAAGTAGAAGTAGAGAATATAGCTATATGGCTAAATTTGAATGACTCCTGCTGGTTAGCCTTCTTAGATGAAGCATTGTCAATTATTATTCATTTTTCACTAGTATTTCTTTCATCTTCATTTCTCTTGCTTTTTATTGCAACTGCCATCCATAAGAAGTAGAAGTAGAGAATATAGCTATATGGCTAAATTTGAATGACTCCTGCTGGTTAGCCTTCTTAGATGAAGCATTGTCAATTATTATTCATTTTTCACTAGTATTTCTTTCATCTTCATTTCTCTTGCTTTTTATTGCAACTCCCATCCATAAGAAGTAGAAGTAGAGAATATAGCTATATGGCTAAATTTGAATGACTCCTACTGGTTAGCCTTCTTAGATGAAGCATTGTCAATTATTATTCATTTTTCACTAGTATTTCTTTCATCTTCATTTCTCTTGCTTTTTATTGCAACTCCCATCCATAAGAAGTAGAAGTAGAGAATATAGCTATATGGCTAAATTTGAATGACTCCTGCTGGTTAGCCTTCTTAGATGAAGCATTGGCAATTATTATTCATTTTTCACTACTATTTCTTTCATCTTCATTTCTCTTGCTTTTTATTGCAACTGCCATCCATAAGAAGTAGAAGTAGAGAATATGTCTATATGGCTAAATTTGAATGACTCCTGCTGGTTAGCCTTCTTAGATGAAGCATTGTCAATTATTATTCATTTTTCACTAGTATTTCTTTCATCTTCATTTCTCTTGCTTTTTATTGCAACTGCCATCCATAAGAAGTAGAAGTAGAGAATATAGCTATATGGCTAAATTTGAATGACTCCTGCTGGTTAGCCTTCTTAGATGAAGCATTGTCAATTATTATTCATTTTTCACTAGTATTTCTTTCATCTTCATTTCTCTTGCTTTTTATTGCAACTCTCATCCATAAGAAGTAGAAGTAGAGAATATGTCTATATGGCTAAATTTGAATGACTCCTGCTGGTTAGCCTTCTTAGATGAAGCATTGTCAATTATTATTCATTTTTCACTAGTATTTCTTTCATCTTCATTTCTCTTGCTTTTTATTGCAACTGCTATCCATAAGAAGTAGAAGTAGAGAATATAGCTATATGGCTAAATTTGAATGACTCCTGCTGGTTAGCCTTCTTAGATGAAGCATTGTCAATTATTATTCATTTTTCACTAGTATTTCTTTCATCTTCATTTCTCTTGCTTTTTATTGCAACTGCCATCCATAAGAAGTAGAAGTAGAGAATATAGCTATATGGCTAAATTTGAATGACTCCTGCTGGTTAGCCTTCTTAGATGAAGCATTGTCAATTATTATTCATTTTTCACTAGTATTTCTTTCATCTTCATTTCTCTTGCTTTTTATTGCAACTCTCATCCATAAGAAGTAGAAGTAGAGAATATGTCTATATGGCTAAATTTGAATGACTCCTGCTGGTTAGCCTTCTTAGATGAAGCATTGTCAATTATTATTCATTTTTCACTAGTATTTCTTTCATCTTCATTTCTCTTGCTTTTTATTGCAACTGCCATCCATAAGAAGTAGAAGTAGAGAATATAGCTATATGGCTAAATTTGAATGACTCCTGCTGGTTAGCCTTCTTAGATGAAGCATTGTCAATTATTATTCATTTTTCACTAGTATTTCTTTCATCTTCATTTCTCTTGCTTTTTATTGCAACTGCCATCCATAAGAAGTAGAAGTAGAGAATATAGCTATATGGCTAAATTTGAATGACTCCTGCTGGTTAGCCTTCTTAGATGAAGCATTGTCAATTATTATTCATTTTTCACTAGTATTTCTTTCATCTTCATTTCTCTTGCTTTTTATTGCAACTGCCATCCATGAGAAATAGAAGTAGAGAATATAGCTAGTAGAAGTCTTAAACCTGTGAAATTATCCAGCATAGATTCCCAAGGCAAATGAATCTCTTTCTAAACAAATTGTTAGAAGTTTTTATGGAAAAGAGTAGGCCCATTTTTTATATAGCATTTAGATTTAAAAATATTTGTTAACCAAGGATGAAGTGTTCAATCCTTGGGAGGATTAGCATCAACAATCTTCATCATAGTCACCTGAAAGTTAGTATTATTATTATAAAGAGTAGTTATTATTATTATTGTTATTATTATTGAAACACTTCAAAAAGAAGAAGTCTCTCTTAAACAAAGTGAGATAGGAAATTAGTTTTGAAAAAAGCATGCAACCTTCAATTTTCTGGCAATTCTTGAAATCCAGAGAATGCCTCTAAATTTTGGCCTTCTGTGTGTATTTATTTGTGTGTTCGTATGTGTGCGTAACGTCTCAGTTCAATGGAAGTACACTGGGTGAGGATGGTAGATGTTCAGTAAACAAGTTCTTTGTTACCAAAGCATAGGTTGGTGTCTCAAAACAGTTGCAGAAACTCCTTAGTTTCTTGCCAGTTATAGGCAGTTCTGGCAACAAAAGATTTATAACTACTTTCAGAAGTAAGCAGAAAAAAAGTTGGTGGGTGCCATCCAACCAGAGTGTCGCTCCGATTATCAGACCTCTTGTAATCACTATGAAAAAGAACAGCTGTTGTCGATTGATCTACTGCAGATATGGAAAGTCATCCTAAATACTTATATACATGTATAAATTTCTAATTAATATAAATAATAATTAATATATTAAAATAAATTAGTAATTAGTAATTTATAAAATTCCAAGTTTTAATTACTTCCACTCTACAAGAGATTAAATTGTAGTTTTACAAGCAAGTCTCCCGAAGATCACATGCTACCCTATGAAACTTATGAAAATAACTAAATATTTAAATTTGTTTATTATTATTACACACACACACACACACACACACACACACACACACACAAAACACACACACACAAACACACACACAAACACACACACAAACACACACAAAAACACACACACACACACAAAAACACACACACACAAACACACAAAAACACACACAAAACACACACACACACACACACACACACACACACACACACACACACACACACACACACACACACACACAAACACACACACACATCTGTGTGCAGATTTTTCTATTTTTCCGAAATAGATTTGTTGGCTTTGTGTTTTGTAGGTAATAATTTAAGTACTTTGTTTTTTTTAATCATTTCACACCAAACAAGGCAATAAAGCCACTAAGATTCAAGGGGTTACTGAGTGTTATCAATTATGAGAAAAAAACTACTATGAACGAGTGATAACTATAAAAGTATAAGAATTAAATAGACAAAAAATAATAACTGACATTGCATTTAAATTTTTGAAGTTCAAAGCTGACTGGGAAGCAAGGAGCCAGAAGTGAGTTCCACAAGCAAGAAGTGTGATAGAAGAAAGTGTTAGCATAGAACTTAAGGTTTCACCTAGCCATTTCAACTTGTAAAATGATGAGACGTTGCCATTTATCTAGTACTTAAATTCATAAAATCTTTGTGCCAAAGAGGAAAGTTCACCAGAACAATTACCATGAAAGTATTTATAGGAAAGGCACAGGGAAGCTATGTTACAGCAGTGGGAAAGGACTGAAGCTGAGATGCCAGGTGTGAACCAATAGTCAAAAAAGTTTTACTAATTAACCCATAGTTTGGGGCAGAAGAGGTGGGGAAGTGACTGGAGGAGTTTAGTGTTATTATGCTTGTCAAAAGAGCAAATTACAAATTAAGGACACATGGCACAGTGGATAAAGGCATTGGTTAGATCCAGTGACAGGACCCAAAGAGTTGTCAGTTCAATATCTATTTAAGGCAGTGGAGAACTTGGAGAGGTGTTTTTCCAGGAGATAACTGATAACTGACATCCATTAGATATGGTATGTTGAACTAGAACAATCTACCCCAGCAAGCAAAATAAAGGGTTCAGTTTGACACTCCAAACACCTGAAGAAGGCCGGAGCATACAACAGCCAAAATTTTGTGGCAACAAAGATGAGGACAATAATTTGAATAATGTAAATAGTGTACATAATACCACATCTCACAAAATTAGGACAGGTACAAATTAGTTATAGCAAAATCGGGCAAGTACTAAAAGCTAAATATCTGGGAAGTGTTTTAACAGAGGATGGAAAATGTGATGCCAAAAGCCAAACACACATTAAAATAGCAAAAGATGCCTTCCAAAAGCTAAGAAAAGTATTAAATAAGAAGGAAAATTTCATTAGGAAAAAAAGAAAGATCTACTGGTGCAGTATCAATCCTCCTATATGCCAGTGAATGCTGAACAGTATCATCACAGAATAAGAAAATATTTGAGGCAACAGAAATGTGGTTCTACAGAAAGATGCTGAGAATGCCATGGACTGAACATGTGATCAATGACAGAGTTTTAAAGAAGATAGAAGCAAAAAGGACACTTGGAAAGAAACAGTTGAAATTTCAAGGGTACATAACGAGGAAAGAAGGCTTGGAAAATTTGACACTGACAACATATCGAAAGCAAGGGGGACAGAGGAAAAGAGTATATAACTGACATAATGACCTTGTGTAAAGGGATTAGCAGAGACAGAAAAAACAAACATTACTCAGAGTTACAAAGGCACATAGAAGAAAATTGGAGATGTTTAAAAGTGTTTTCGATGTCTTTTCCATCATCAGGAAGATCCTCATTTTTCCTGTATAATGCTAAACACATAGCCTACAAAATCCAAAAAAGAAAAACGTGTGTGCATATTTATACTTCTTTGTATTGGTACGTGCAAATATATACAAATTATTTATCTACATATAACCTTGTGCATATGAGGAATTTTGTTCTATTTCATTGGCTATAAAATGCCATGACCATTGGGTGTTACTTTTTGTCACCACTCATCCTGGCCCAAAATTGTATAAAAGCGTCCTTGTATGCAACAAATTATTTTTCAACCTGCCATCCCTTTCTCACAGACGAGATGTCACAAGCCTCTCACAGATCTCTTGCTTTTTTTCATGGAGAATGTCCACATTAACTATACAGGTAGCTCCTCATTTTTCCTGTATAATGCTAAACACATAGCCTACAAAATCCAAAAAAGAAAAACGTGTTTGCATATTTATGCTTCTTTGTATTGGTACGTGCAAATATATACAAATTATTTATCTATATATAACCTTGTGTATATGAGGAATTTGGTTCTATTTCATTGGCTTTAAAATGTCATTGAGTGTTACTGTTTGTTACCACTTATCCTGACCCGGAATTTATAAAAGCGTCCTTGTATATGACAAATTATTTTTCAACCTGCCATCCCTTTCTCACAGACGAGATGTCGCAAGCCTCTCACAGATCTCTTGCTTTTTTTCATGGAGAGTGACCAAATTAACTATACTCCTTAGTTTCACCAGTTCTAGCTTTCACATCTTGCAGCACACATTGTAGCAACGCAACCTTGTTCCCTTTGTCTTCTTTTTGAGAGATCTAAGTTCCACCCCAGCAGTTTTTTCCTATGAACCACTGCTTTGTCAAACTGACTCCCAAGTTGCTTCTTTCATCTCTACAATCTTAACCTGTTCAAATTTAGAATTAGCCATTATCTTCCATACATAAACTGTGCCTCTTACTCTACCTTGAGTGGGTCTTGGGCCTTGTACATAGTGAACATCATTGTAAAAAACAAATTGAACCTTTACACTTACCCTGTCATAAATAACATTAAGTTTGTTTTTTTTTAATTTTCATGTTACAGGTTGGTAAATCTATAAATTTATTCACACAATTCCTGTGTGCTTGAATACAAAATGTGTGTTGATTTTTATTTCCCTGAAGAAATCTCAGGAATTGGTCACATGAAAAATAAAGAAAGAATTTTGAAAATGTCAGTGTTTACAATGGAAGCAATGTCAGTACGTCATATCCATTTTGGCTTGGAACTGTCTCAATTCATCTGCTTATTCAAATAAAAGACAATCCCCTCTTTTCACTACTTTTACAAAATTCTTGTCTTTCATACTTACTGAAATCTGTGAAGGTCTTTATTATTCCAGTTCTTTAACTGATTCTTGAGATTTTTTTTGTACCTTCTGTTTTGCCAAGAACATACCCAAAGGAAATACTAAATATTTTACCTTAAAGACAAGTTTTAAGAGTTAGGGAAAAATGCAGAATTCAATTACTTATTTTCTAAGTCTTTTAAAGCAGGAAAGAATTTATTGGTTGCCATGTTGAATAAAAAAATAAACAGAACTTGTTAGTTTTGTTAATGTTAAAACAGCCTCTAAAATAAACCCTTTAGGAAATTAACTATGACAATGTGTGTGTATATATATATATATATATATATATATATATATATATATATATATATATATATGTAAATAAATATAAAAGTGAACATAGAAGTCAACACTTAGAGGCGACAGTCTAGCTAGATGCAATTGTCGATGATTGCTTCTAGCATGAAACAGACTGTCGCCTCTAAGTGTTGACTTCTATGTTCACTTTTATATTTACACACGCTCTATCTTTTCTTCAATATATATATATATATATATATATATATATATATATATATATATATATATTAGGACGTTGAATAAGTTCTTGTTGATTTTTAAGGAAAAGTAATGTTTTATTTACAAAAATTAGTAAGAAACCTGTCACTGAAAATATTGTCTATCACTAGCCATTACTTTTTCCTATCTTTCTGGCAGCATTTGAATTTCACGTCAGAAAAACATGTCTTGAGGCTAACCTTGAGTCAACCCATTTTTTGGCATCTCCATAAGAATGAAAGTGCGGCTCAGCCAGGCCATGTGCCATTGAACAAGTGATAATCGGATGGGGCAATGTCTGGTGAATATGGCGGGTGGGGTAGGACTTCCCATTTAAGCGTTTCCAGGTAGGTTTTCAACCGTTTTGCAACATGTGGCCTAGTGTTATCATTCTTCAAAATCACTTCTACTCATATCTACTCATATCTACTCATACGTATCTACTCATATAGCAGCCATTTTTTTCTGCAATGCTTGGCTCAAACGCATCAGTTGTAGTTGATAGCAATCTCCTGTGATGGTTTCACTAGGTTTGAGTAGCTCATAATAACCTACATCCAGCTGATCTCACCAAATACAGAGCAGAAGCTTCAAACCGTTGATGTTTGGCGTTGCTGCCAATGATGATGCATAGCCGGGCTTACCTCATGATCGTCTATGTTTAGCTTTAACATCATGTATCCACTTTTCATTGCCAGTCATGATACAATGCAAAAAACCCTTCCTTTTTTGCCGTTGAAGCAGCTGTTCCCACATGACAAGATGCCATTTGATGTCTCTTGGCTTCAACTCATACAGCACCCAATGTTCTTGCTTTTGAATCATTCCTAATGCTTTCAAATGTTTCAAAATTGTTGTGTGATCAACTCCTCATGATTCTGCAAGTTCAGCTTGCACCTGGCATGAGTCTTCAAAAAATAATGCCTCCAAATCTTTGAAATCAAACTTTTTCGGTGCACCAGAGCGTTCTTTATCTTCAATATCAAAATCACTATTTTTGAAGCATTTTAACCAATCACTGCATGCTGTTTCCAACAGAGCATGGTCGCTGTAAGACTCAACAAAAATTCTGTATACTTCAGCTGCAGATTTCTTTTGAATAAAGTAATGCAGTAAAATTCCCAACAAATACACTTTCTTTGGCACAAAATCTGACATGTTTAACGTTATGAAAAATAAAGTTGTTTACACTTCGGCAAAATGGCATAAACTGAATTTGAAGCTTACTTATAGTACTTCCTTATAGATGCGTTACCATCTGAAACTACACACACAGTTCATATATATATATACACATATATATGATAAAAATATATTATTAAGCTATGCTATATTTATGGGTCAAAGTGCTCAATATGAGAGAGAGAGTATATATATATATATATCCAAGTTTAGGATTGGTATATACGGAGTGAAATCCAATAACCAACAATTACTATTCTTTAAAGAGCGCTCAGTACAGAGTAGAGCAGATATAATTATTTATTTGAATATTACAACATAAATATGTTATAAAATCACGACAAAAGTAGCCATTTTGTTTCAACACTTCTTGTGTCTTGTCAAGTGATAATATAGAATATAAAATAAAATTTTATTCTATATTCTATATCATCACTTGACAAGACACCAGAAGTGTTGAAACAAAATGGCTACTTTTGTCGTGATTTTATAACATATTTATGTTGTAATATTCAAATAAATAATTATATATATATATATATATATACAGTGTAACCCGGATATAAGAGACCCGGATATAAGAGAAACCCGATATAAGAGAGATTTTCTCTGGTCCCAAATTAGAGCCTGTGTTAATGTATATATAATAGACCAAACCCGGATATAAGAGAAACCCGGATATAAGATACTTCCTCTCCGGTCCCGACAACTCTCTTATATCCGGGTTACACTGTATATATAAAGTGGATGACAGTACGTTTCAGGCTTAAAAGTGCTCAATGACATTTTTTTTGTATGGTCTGTCTGTTTTTATCTATCTATCTATCTATCTATCTATATATATATATATATATATATACACATATATATATATATAATAGTAATAATATTATAAATATAAGAAATAATACTCGTCCGGAAAACCTTAGGTGCCTTGATTTGTGAGTAAACAGACCAATACCAAAGGGAAAAAATAGGTACAATAAAAAGAAAGAACAGGGAACATGTACGTCAGCCAAAAACAATCGTCTAGCATCCAAGTTCAGAGTCCAAAGAAAAAAACCCCGATACGAGTAAGTAAAATAACTAAGTAAAGTGCTCTATACGTTAAGTAGAGCAAACCTAATTAAACCTAAAGAGCCAGACAAACCTACCAACGTTTCACCTACACGGATCGTCAGGGAATACTGACAATCTGCATAGGTGAAACCTTGGTAGGTTTGTCTGGCTCTTTAGGTTTAATTACATATATATATATATATATATATATATATATATATATATATATATTAGAATGTATTTCTTTTATTGATCTGAAAGATTTTTTATCCCTTTCAGTGTTATTTTTTGTGGATACTCATATTTAAGTAAGTGTTTTGTTTATTTATTAAACAGTATATTTATTTATTTTCATCTACTAGCCAGGAATGTTCCAGGAAATTTTTCTTTAATAAGACCTCTCGAACATTCAGGCCGATAGGAAAAAAAAAAATATACTGTTCAAATAAATAAACTGGGTACTCAAGTTCATGTATACACTAAAAATAATATTTAAAAGATAATATATATATATATATATATATATATATATATATATATAAAGAACAGTAAGATATATAATCTGGTATTCTTATTGATATTTTTATTTTTTATTTTTACAAAATAGTGCTCAATGTAAATTTACAGTGCATAGATATTATAAATTAGCTGATTTAAAATATGGTTTCTTTGCTACACAGGAATTACCACGTTTCAAAAACTGAAGCTAAAAACTTTAAATTTGATTATATAATTAAATTAAAAGCATTGGTTCTGTTTCATCTTCAAGTGAATATTGAAATAACTTATTTTTAGATTTACTGAGTTTGAAACGCACATATAAATTCATAATTTACTGTTTCCAAGGATACAGAGAAATCCAATCATTCAGACAGGGGCGGTAGCGTGTTCATTTTTATTAACTATTGTTGTATCTATTATGAGTTACGTTTGAAAAAGAGGTTAAATTTATGGAGGGTAGGGGTATATTTTTCAACGAATTCTGACATCCGTCAAATGCATGTCGTCTGGGTTTTTTTTATTAATGGCAAAAAGTTTTTGGGCATTTTTTTCTTACTTGTATACTTAAAGATTCTTTCTAGGGGTGTTTGGGTTAGAATATATTTTATTTAACTACAATTTTAAAATATTTTTACTCTTAATTACTAATAGACCATATTTCTTTTTTAAAACAAGTAAATGTAATAGAATTATTTACATTATTTAAAATTATTTTTTCATATTAAATATAAGTATGTATATTACCAGCTCCCATTTTTTTTTTTTAAATATTATTTAATGAAAATTTTTGACAATAACGGCAAAAAATAGAAATTTCATTTCTCTGATTCAGTAAATTTTTATTTTTTACATAATTATTTTTTATAAACTTTGCCACCAGGCAGGGTATGAAGAAAAGCTAATTGATCGTTCCTCTTTGTAAATTCTCGTAATGAAATAAATAAAACGATTGTTCCTCTTTGCTGCTTCTGTCCGTAATAAAAGTTCCTGAACACATTTGCCGTTATTGACACGCACGTAAAAATTGTTATAGACGACTACGCAAATATTTCACTTGCGCATGTTAGGTTGTGATGTTGCGTGCATAATATTTCAGTAATCTTTGTTCTAATCGTGACTTTCCTTTCTGGATTTGTCGTCGATTGGGTCGTTTTTCCTCTTTCTTATCTTTCATTTCTATTACGGGTCCAAATGATTCAAAACAAACGTCGTATATTATTCTACAAAAGGAACTGATCTGTTGCCCTATGTGACCCTTAAGATTGTTATTAATGATAAAAGAAAGCTTATATATATATATATTAAATAATATAGATAAGTGTTGTCTATATATTTTATGTAAGTTCTTTTCATCTCGTCTGATAAGCTTAATAACATTATCATTAAACAATGAAAGAAAATCACAATATTGATACATATTTTTTTAAATCCAATCTAAGCTTTCGGCTTACATAAGCCATTATCAAAGATGACAATTACACAATATATTAAACAATACACAAACAAGAAATTGATGATAGTCTGTTTTTGTTTACATGGATGATTTCCAAGCAATGATAAACACGTGCATATAAGACGCTGAAAGCGAAAATCGCACAACAGCTCATGACGTCACACATGACCACGCGAGAGTGAATCCGATGAGTATTGAGTATGGAAAGCCGTTGGTATGAACCATTGGCTTCTGTTACTAATTATAGGCATTTAAGGATATTTGTGGAGATTTCATAGTTTATTTTGTTCAGGTTAGGTTTCAACTGTTTTATGTATATAGCTTCAAGAATTTTTAGTTTTTGTTTATTGTTTTCATGTTTAAGTATAGTTGTGTATAGTTGTGTTTTTGATGAGGATTTTCCGCAATTGGGTATGCGGCCAGGCATGTTGTTTTAAATGCCTAAAAATGTTAGCGTTATCATTCAAATGTAGTGTCACGACGCTTGACACTACATTTGAATGATAACGCTAACTCTAGACGATATGAAAAGAACTTACATAAAATATATAGACAACACTTATCTATATTATTTAATGAAACATGTATGAATGAAAAAATGCTGCCTAAATACACACAATATATATATATTTATTTCAATATAAATATGAATATAAATATATATACTTAAATATAAATAAATATATATATTTAAATATAAATAAATATATATATATTTAAATATAAATAAATATGAATATAAATATATATATATTTATTTAAATATGAATAAATAAACATAAATATACATGTGTATATATATATATATAAATATAAATAAATATATATTTATTTAAAGATAATATATATATAAAAACATAAATAAATATAATATTTATTTATTCATTTAAATATAAATAAATATATATATATATATAAATATATATTTAAATATAGATAAATGTAAATATATATTTATTTAAATATAAATTAATATATATATTTATATATTTATAATATATATTTAAATACAAATAATATATAAAAGTATATATTTATTTTAATATAAATAAATATTCTATACATATAAATATATATTTATATAACTATTAATATTTATATATATATAAATTATAATAATTTCAATATAAAAAAATATGTATATATATATATATATATATAGATAGATAGATAGATAGATATGTGTGTGTGTGTGTGTGTGTGTGTGGTAATGTTTATATATTTTTATATATCAAAAACAGTTGGAGGAAAGCTGTATGACAATGCGGGAAAAGCTTTTGTTTAATGCATGTCATCCCTTAGGACTTCTTCGGAATAGGTTTGTTTAGTTTGATGTGACTACACATTTGTATGAATGAGAAATGCTGGGAGGTTTGAATTTTGAAAATATGTTTGAAAAATGTTATATATATATATATATATATATATATATATATATATATATATATATATATATATATATATACATACAAAGAAATAATCACACATAGAATCAATCAGGAATATTAATGCGATTATTGGCGATATCACATCACTAGTAGAATATAATATATGCATTAAAATACTGTTAATCCATAGAATGATGTGATCCTCATTCATAAAACTGTTGTCAGTTGTTTCCAGTTTATATTTTTTATAAATGCTAGTACTTTCGAATAATCCTTTATTCATTGTCAGCCATATTTTTCCCTTTAAACATTATGTGATATCGCCAATAATTGCATTAATATTGCTGATTGGTTCTATGCGTGATTATTTATTTGTATATAAAATATATGCTGCCTAATGTTTTATGTTTATATATATATATATATATATATATATATAGAGAGAGAGAGAGAGAGAGAGAGATAGAGATGGAAAGAAAGAATATATTTAGCAATCATTAAACTGTCTTGACTTCTATGTCAACTCTTTCCCCATTGATACAGCCAATTTTAAATGATATATATATTAAATATCAATGTCAGTGTGTCACACCTTTTCAACTTTACCTCCAAGAGGCCGTAGCCCAACATATCATACCATTTTGGAATCAGGCTGATTCTGTGAGCAAATTAAAACCATTCCAGACCAAATCCAGAACCGGGCCTGCAATCCTGAAAATATGGATTGCTAAGTTTTCATTACTGTAATTGTTTTGGGCAATTTATTTTACGTCATTTTTTTTGTACGATAACAATTTTTATAACTTCGAAATAAATTTGGAAATATTGCGAAATCCAGTGAAAGTCGCCCATGAAATAAAAATAATTGTTTGTACAGAATCTAAGGATCTAAATTGTTTTTAAATTAAGTGGCAGCAGAAGAATTATCATTGAACTTTGAAGATGTAAGCTTAAATATTAATGCAATACTTAAATGCAGCGATCAATTATAAGTTCTTCTATTGTTTATTGTTGCCTATTGCATCTACTCCTCCCTACCTATTGTGTTAAAGACCCAATTGAGAGCCCTCTCAGGAGATAGCTTGACCTGGGGTGGTAGCACTTGTTAGGGTCCCAGCTATGGGCAAATACTTAACCCACAAAATGGGGTCCAAACACTATAAAAGTATAAAAATTCATTTTTATAGTAAAATTACCAGCAATAGATTTTTGAAATAAAAAAAATATTACGATCAATACATTTTTGTAAAAGAAATTACTAATGTGCCCAAGAATAAATTTCAGATTTAATGACCCACAAAGAGTTCATATATCACTAAAAAAACAAATAACTAAATACTATGTAAATAGATTTATATCAGGAGTGCTTATTTGTAGTATAGACTAAACATGAGATTAATGATTTATATAATTATTTATAATGATTATATATAATATCAGTCAGTCAATTATGTGCCATTCATGATACATGGTTAGGTGATCATGTATCTTTCAATACATGACTGATGAGGCAGATTTTTTCCCTCAGTAGGTTGCCATTTCTTTCTGCAGTAAACCAGTTGCCATCCAAGGCTATAGAACCCAGTCTGTGCTGCTATTTACCCATAGCTGGGAGGAGAAGAAGAGGATTTGTACTTTTCCCAAGGGTATTAGCATATAAAATATATATAAATATATATATATATAAATGTAATGGATTCGACTGGAATTTGACCTTACTCTCTAATTTCTCAATCCAAGCCATTATTCCTCCTATAATATAAATATATAAATATATAATGATGTATCATTTGTAATGATTATAATAACATAATGATTTATAAATCACTAATCATTACTCCACCATTCCTCCTATAATATAAATATATAATATAATGATCTATAATGATGTATCATTTGTAATGATTATAATAACATAATGATTTATAAATCCCTATTCATTACTCCACCAGGCCTCCTATAATATAAATATATAATATAATGATCTATAATGATGTATCATTTGTAATGATTATAATAACATAATGATTTATAAATCCCTATTCATTACTCCACCAGGCCTCCTATAATATAAATATATAATATAATGATCTATAATGATGTATCATTTGTAATGATTATAATAACATAATGATTTATAAATCCCTATTCATTACTCCACCAGGCCTCCTATAATATAAATATATAATATAATGATCTATAATGATGTATCATTTGTAATGATTATAATAACATAATGATTTATAAATCCCTATTCATTACTCCACCAGGCCTCCTATAATATAAATATATAATATAATGATCTATAATGATGTATCATTTGTAATGATTATAATAACATAATGATTTATAAATCACTATTCATTACTCCACCAGGTCTCCTATAATATAAATATATAATATAATGATCTATAATGATGCATCATTTGTAATGATTATAATAACATAATGATTTATAAATCCCTATTCATTACTCCACCAGGCCTCCTATAATATAAATATATAATATAATGATCTATAATGATGTATCATTTGTAATGATTATAATAACATAATGATTTATAAATCACTATTCATTACTCCACCATGCCTCCTATAATATAAATATATAATATAATGATCTATAATGATGTATCATTTGTAATGATTATAATAACAATGATTTATAAATCCCTATTCATTACTCCACCATGCCTCCTATAATATAAATATATAATATAATGATCTATAATGATGTATCATTTGTAATGATTATAATAACATAATGATTTATAAATCACTATTCATTACTCCACCAGGTCTCCTATAATATAAATATATAATATAATGATCTATAATGATGTATCATTTGTAATGATTATAATAACATAATGATTTATAAATCCCTATTCATTACTCCACCATGCCTCCTATAATATAAATATATAATATAATGATCTATAATGATGTATCATTTGTAATGATTATAATAACATAATGATTTATAAATCTACATCAAGGGTACTTATTGGTTGGTGGGATTAAAAATGTAAGTAACAAGAATTTTTTAAGGAAAATGGAAACAAAACGAAGCTTATTATTAAAATCAGAACATGACAATTGAAATTTCTAGGACATATAACAATTTGGATTGTTTTGTTTTTTATGGCTTATCAAACCTTTAAAGCCAGAATATATTTTTTGTGTGTGGGTGGCGATAATAATAATTTACTGATACAAATTCTTCTAATTACCCATAGATTGGAGGAGAAGTGGAAACAGGAAGAGGTTTTAGCTTTTAAATTTAATCATTTTGCCATCAGAGAAAGCAACAGGCGACAAACTATTGAGGATGATATACAAACATGTAAAATTTATTTTGTGTGCGTTCATTTACTTTTGTGTCCAATGACAAGTTTCCTTGACAATCTAAGTTGAAGCCATGAGAAGAATTTTAAACAAGGTTCTTTAATTGGAAAACTTAATGTTTACTCGTTTGACAGTCAAACAATTAGAAAAGACTGCATGCTCTTTACAGCTTGTCAGTTTTAATATTTTCAAAATAAGTTTTTGCAACTGTTAGCCATTTTATAAAAATCAATAACAAGAAAACATTTCAAGTGAAAGGTCAAATATTTCTCATTCGTTTTTGTCTGGATGATTTACAAAGTAGATTTACAATGCAAAGTTAGCCAAAATTTTATTTTTTTATTCACATTTTCTTATATCTCTTTATAGCTATATATATATACTAGCAGCATGGCCCGGCGTTGCCCATGCTTGATTAAAAAATCATATGACTCATACAGCAATTGCTATAACTTGAGTTAAAATATTTTTGCCCTTCCTTGCCTTTAAAGTAGTGCCCTTTGCCGTGCTGATGTTGCTACATGCCTTACTTCTTGCCTATCTCACACTGCAAATTTTTTTCTAAGCTCTATACTAAACATTAAATCTGTTACGAAAAAAGAACTAAACAAAATGAACACAAAACCATCAGCTTTAAAAAAGGACTCGTAACTGGAAAAACAAACAACAAATATTTTTTCACACCCAACCCAGTTCTGCAGAATCAGAATCAATGTTGAATTTAAGCAAATGAATGAGCCAATTGGAGTAAAGTGCCATGCAGATTTAAATTTTTCCCACTTGTGATGAATGCAGCTATCGATTTTTTTTGCATGCTAGCATGCTAGTTAACATTCATGTCATCTCAGCTGTTGGCTCTTACACTGGCCAATAGAATCTTCCTGCCTATTCGTGGCAGCCAGCTATAGGCTCTCATTCTAGCCAGTAGAAAATGGCTGCAAACTACATGAAAACTGCCATAGAAGCATGAAAAAATCGATTATTTCCACTATCGATGGGAGTTGAGAAATGCAAAGTTGGTCTTGACCTTTTTACTAACTTGGAGGATGTGCATGTAAATTTTAGTGCAAATCCTTCGTTACACACTCACACACACACACACACACACACACACACACACACACACACACACACACATCCTGCCTTTTAGAGATAGAGATATCACTCTAGCTCAGTCTGTTCATATCTATTTTATTCTGTTCTTATCTATCTATTACAGTCTATTCATATCTATCTATCTAGCTAGCTTGCTATCTCAATCTGTTCATATCTATATATCTCTCTCAGTCTGTTCATAACTATCTATATATCTCAGTCTTCTTATCTATCTATCTAGCTAGCAAGCTACATATCTAAGTCTGTTCATATCTACCCATCTATCTATTGATGTCTGTTCATATCTATCTATTGATGTCACACTGTTTATATCTATCTATCTATCAATCTATCTAGGATCATTATTTCACCTTCACTAAGTCAGAAAAATTATTTCACTGTAATTCCAAGGCACAATTTCACCTACAAGAAAGTAGAAGAATTATTCCACCACCAATAACCAAGATCTTTCATTGTAAGTAACTCCGAAATAGAGATTCACCTCCAGGAAGGCTCAAACAATATTCTACCTCCAGTATATTAGAAGAACTATTTCACTGCAAGTAACTCAAATCAACAATTTCACCCCCCCCCCCAATAAGTCAAAAGCACTAATTCATCTCCAGGTAGGCAGAAGCACAATTAAATAAGTTCTCAAATATAATTTCACTACCAGTAAGTCAAAAGTAAAATTTTCCTCTACATTAAGTCAAAAGTATTATTTCATCTCCAGTAAGTAAAAAGCATTATTATACCTCCAGTAAACCAGAAGCACTATTTCACCTCCAGTAATTTATATGAACAGTTTCATCTCCAGTAAGACAAGAAATTTAGTAATTTAAATGAATAATTTCACCTCTAGTAAGTCAGAAGCAGTATTTCACCTCCAGCAATTTAGATGAACAATTCCTCCTCCAGTAAGTCAAAAGCAGTATTTCACCTCCAGCAATTTAGATGAACAATTCCTCCTCTAGTAAGTTAGAAGCAGTATTTCTCCTCCAGCAATTTAGATGAACAATTCCTCCTCCAGTAAGTCAGAAGCAGTATTTCACCACCAGCAATTTAGATGAACAATTCCTCCTCCAGTAAGTCAGAAGTGGTATTTCACCTCCATTAATTTAGATGAACAATTTTGCCTTCAGTAAGCTGCAAGCACTATTTCACCTCCAATAATTTAGATGAAGAATTTTACCTCCAATATGTCATAAGCATTATTTCACCTACAGTAAATCAGAAGCACTATTTCACCCCCTTTTATTTTAGATGAACAATTTCACCACCAGTAAGTCAGAAGTACTATTTCACCTAGATTCTTTCATTATCCACAGTCATGTAAAAATGAAAGTAACACCCAAGTAGGGAATGGTGACTTGTCTGTCAGAAATTGAAAATTCTTAACAATTCTGAATTGCACTTCAGAACAGGGAGATATAAATTTGTCAATTGATGTCGGCTTTTAAGACTGTATATAATTTGATTTCATTTTTCCTGATGGTTTTAAAAAAATATAAATTACTTTGTGTTGTCTTTCTTCATTTCAAAGTTACACTCTGAAATTACTGCAGTTCATGTTAATCATGATTAAAACCGTCTTTCAAATTATATCAATTTTGTACAAACCGAATGAAATTATCAAGCTTTGAGTTTATCGAGAAAACTGCTATTCACTTTTGCATGTGTATATATATGAAATTATTAGAAGAATTTGATAATTATATTTAAGTAATTCATCGAGTCTGAAACCTCAACAGAATGCAGAAAGCACTGGACGGCCGTTTCGTCCTATATTTGGGACTCATCAGCAGTGCACATCCACTACCGAGAATTGAAACCCTGACAGTTAGGTTGTCAAGCAAACACCATACCAACTGTTCCAATGGGCCTCGGTGACGAAGTGGTAGCAAATCAGACTCAATATAGTGCCGCTCGGTCACATATTCTGTGGTGGAACTCTACTGAGATTCTCTTTAACCATAGGACTGTGTCCCCTATATATATATATATATATATATATATATATATATATATATATATATATATATATATATATATATATATATATATATATATATATTGAGTTCTACCTGGATCATATCCTCCTGGAATTATTTTTATACATATATGTATGTGTATATATAATTGCATATGTATGTGTATATTTACCACTAATATTGTCTATATATATATATATATATATACAAAACCATGCACATGTATGCACATGTACACATATATATATGTATGATAGGATAAAGAAAAAATAGGAAATGTTCATCAATCTAACATGTTTCACTTTTAATAAAGCTTCATCAGAGAATGAGATCTGCAGAAAAAGAAGAAAGAATTTCTAGTATTTTTATTTTTTGATGTTTGATTTTCATTGGCTAATCAGGTTTTATGTACATTTGACATGTTAAACAATTTTATTATAATTTATGGCATTCCAAATTCAAGGATAGATGACATATCCTTTTAAAACTTCAAGAAAAGTAACAGATTCCAAGCCTAACTGAACAAAACATAAATATTCCTTTATGTATGTAAGCGTATAATAATTCTAGTCTGTCTATGTTAGATTCAGATGATAATGTAATGTCAAGGATAATTCATTAGAACTTCAAAACGTCACGTCATGAAACGTCACACTTTATCTCTGATTTGGGCTATAAATCCAAATCAGGCCAAAAGACTGGTTTAGGCCAAAAGTCCAATTTAGGCTGAAACTCCAATTTGGGCTGAAATTCCAATTCAGGCTGAAAATTGAGTTCTTCAAATCACAAACTCTGTGAACTTCAGTTGAACTGAGTTCATCAAATCCTGTGGAACTTCAAAACGTCATGTCATGAAACCTCACACTTTAACTCTGATTTGGGCTATAAATCCAAATCAGGCCAAAAGACTGGTTTAGGCCAAAAGTCAAATTTAGACTGAAACTCCAATTTGGGCTGAAATTCCAATTCAGGCTGAAAATTGAGTTCTTCAAATCACAAACTTCGTGAACTTCAGTTGAACTGAGTTCATCAAATCCTGTGGAACTTCAAAACGTCATGTCATGAAACGTCACACTTTAACTCTGATTTGGGCTATAAATCCAAATCAGGCCAAAAGACTGGTTTAGGCCAAAAGTCAAATTTAGGCTGAAACTCCAATTTGGGCTGAAATTCCAATTCAGGCTGAAAATTGACTTCTTCAAATCACAAACTTCGTGAACTTCAGTTGAACTGAGTTCATCAAATCCTGTGGAACTTCAAAACGTCATGTCATGAAACGTCACACTTTAACTCTGATTTGGGCTATAAATCCAAATCAGGCCAAAAGACTGGTTTAGGCCAAAAGTCAAATTTAGACTGAAACTCCAATTTGGGCTGAAATTCCAATTCAGGCTGAAAATTGAGTTCTTCAAATCACAAACTTCGTGAACTTCAGTTGAACTGAGTTCATCAAATCCTGTGGAACTTCAAAACGTCATGTCATGAAACGTCACACTTTAACTCTGATTTGGGCTATAAATCCAAATCAGGCCAAAAGACTGGTTTGGGCCAAAAGTCCAATTTAGGCTGAAAGTCCAATTTGGGCTGAAATTCCAATTCAGGCTGAAAATTGAGTTCTTCAAATCCCAAACTCTGTGAACTTCAATTGAACTGAGTTCATCAAATCCTGTGGAACTTCAAAATGTCATGTCATGAAACCTCACATTTTATCTCTGATTCTTTGGCCTTTTGAAGAAATAAAATTGATTTCCTCAATTCACAAAGTTTGGGAGATATTTACACCTGAATTTAAAACAAAAATTTTTAAATTCACAAAGTTTTTGTGTTACTTTAAACTCAATATAAGTTCAAAACTTTTAAAATCACTAATTTTTTTTTCAGTTATTTTAAAATTTTAATTTTTATCTGTTCCCTCCTCATCCGGACACAAATCCCAATGCTGGATTTTGAAGCACCAGATGAAGAACAGATTTTTAATTCTTGGATCATCGTAATTCCAAAAATGTATATGTCTGTGTAGAACAAGTGTGGCCCAAGTTAGAGGGGTTTCAGACATATGGACGGACAGACAGAATTTGTCATTTATTTATTTGGATATTGTTTTAGTTGACTGCAATTAATATGACACAAAATAGATTCCATGTTCATGGTATATACAGGTAGGTATAATTTCTCAGGAAGAAATGGGTTTTATTTATAATTTGTCTTTATTTTGTATAACTGTAAACATTAAACATTTATTTTTTATAACTGTAAATAAATAATAATAATATAATGAGAGATGAATAAAAGAAATTGTAGATGAAACAACATGGATACAGTTCTGAATAGGATATCAGAAATGTAAATCTGTATTAATGGCAAGTCTATCAAAATAGAGGAGGCACGGAGTAATGGACAGTGGCTTGGATTTCGGAATTGGAGAGCCGAGTTCGAATTCCAGTTGAATCCATTACATTCACTTATGTGCTAATACCCTTGGGAAAGGTATGAATCCTCTTCTTCTCCCCCCAGCTATGGGTAAATAGTTAGTCAGATTGGGTTTTATAGCCTTGGATAGATGGCAACTGGTCTACTGCAGAAAGAAATGGCAACCTACTGCAGGAAAAAAAATCTGCCTTGTCAGTTATGTATCGAAAGATACATGATCATCTAAGCGTGTATCATGCATGGCACATAACTGACTATAAAAATAAGTTAATCCCAGTTCTGAAGCCTCCACTGATGAGTCTAGGGTGTGTCAGCTCTTATATATTACTCATTGCCAAAGTGGTTTCCATAGCAAGTAGGTTTTCTGGAATGGAGAAGCCAGCACTATGCCCAAATGTTTTCAACCATTGCCCTTCTCCTAGACTGGTTGCCAACCAATGCTGAAGAACTTAATCTGACTTACTATTTAAATCCAAAGTGATGGAGAAGGGATGGATTCATACCTTTCCCAATGACATTTATGACAGTGAATGCAATGAACTTGAGTGGAATTCGAACTCAGCTTGACATATCATTACACCATCTTCTAATCATTACACCATCTGCACATCCAGGGACATGTTGTGAAAAGGATATCTAAAGAGAGAAATGAAATCAACAAGAAACTGATGGTGCACCAAAAAGTCTTGCTGTCACCTGTTCACCCCAAATCTCAGATATGGATTGGAAATCTGAGGATGAATTGGGACCATCCACATGACAGCATTACTAAAATAAGCAAGAATACTGAGGAGAGTGCTGGTGTATTGAGGAGACTTGCTGTCACTTTTTTACCAGTGATGACCACCAAAGAAGTATCAAAATTATCCCAAGTTTAATTTATTACCTACTGACCCTCTTACCTGTCTTGTGAGTGTTAGTTTCTCCAGAACTATTTTCTGTGCTTTATGTTCCAGGAATTTCAAGGGGCCTCCTTCTGATTCTGATATCATAATCCTTGTTGTTCGCATGTGTCCTTTTTGCTTTCATTCTCCTTAAAACTTCTTCATTGCTCACATCAGTATCCTTCCACATCTATGTCACCTCAAGTTTCCTCTTCATCTGTGAGAAAATTGTTCAACATTCATTGCCATATAAAAGGCATTATATTGTTGGGGACGAGTGAAATGTAATAAGTTTTCTTAACTAAAATGTTGGAAATAATCAGAAGGATTTTTGGGTTCGGCTGGTGTGTTCTAGTCATTCATCCTCAACAATAAAATATTTTACAATATGAAACACAACGAGGCAAAAAAATCAATTCAAACAATACACACATTTATATACAATTAAGAAAATATTTACAATGATGTTTTGAGATATCAAATGTTGGTGTGTTTGTATTTGTATTAAAATATCAGGTTTGTTTGAGTGTTTCGTTATATTCGTGAACTATTGCAAAGTTATAGTCAAATTAATTTTTTTGGTAAATTAAATGTTCATTTACTATTCAACGTGAATGTGTATGTAATTATTTACGTACTGTTTTTTGGTTAAGTCATCTGAAGTTGCGTACCCTTAACTGTAGTTAAGGTTTTAGTTCGATCGTAATTTTTTACTTAAATAATAGTGACTTTTTACTTAAATAATATTATTGTTCACTTTAGGTAAGTAAAGTTGTTTTAAGTTTGTAGATCTTTCTTGGTCACAGAGGATTATTCGAGCCAGTTGTCATTGATTCAGTGATGTTCTTTTTAGCGGGAAAGTTATTGTTTTGAGTAGCGTTGTTTTGTTTGGCATCTCTCTGTGTTCAATCCACTGACTGACTTGGTCAGTCCAAAATCTTCCTTTTATAAGTTCTCGGATCTCAAAATCGGCTCACAGCATTTTGGCGCAATTTACCTCTTTTCACGTGAGCTTTCGAATTTTAGAGCTGTAAGCCAATAGAATTCTTAGTTCGGAAAAGTTAGGTTTTCATTGGATAAGCTAAATTAAGTGGGTGTGAAAAATAGATTGTTCCTACAGCAGGGAGTGTTAAAATAACATGGACGATTCCACAATATTAAATAGCAATACAGCACTCTTTCTTTTTGTTATTTCTAAAGAAATCAGCAAGTGTTAAAATAACTTGTTGTTTTTATTGAAAGCTGCAAGTTACTCCTGCTCTGAAATTTCAAGGAGCAATGCTTTTATACATGTTTATCAAAAACAAAAAGACAACAATGATTTTTACTGGATGAGCCATAGCAAAGAGTAGATATAAATGGTTTTCAAGTTATTAGAATACCAATGGATGAATGTGGACTAATGGTTGCATAGGGTTAAATTCGTTTCTATGTCTTGTTTATACAGAATGATGGATTTAAATTTGCAAACAATTCAAATCACTTTAAAAATTCCTAAAGGTAAAAGCTAATTGCAAGATAATCAAAGCCTCTGTGGTTATAGTTTCACCGTAAGCAAGTTTTTCAGCTTATTTTTCACCTGACCTGATAAGAATGCTCTTTTGAAATTAAATAATTGATTAAGTTTTGCCAACTCATGCATATTGTGGATGTTTTGCTGGGTTGCTTGGAGGGAACTTATATTCTTTTATAATGTTCTTTGAATTTCTTGAAAAGATGAGATATTTATGAACCTGCAAGCATTTTCGGTAGAATATAAAGATCTCAGACAAATCCTTGAGCTGAGGGACATCCTCCCTCCAATAAATTAATGTTTATTTCTTTTGTTCATTTAATTCATTTTTGTTTATATTTGAGAGCAACGAATACAGATGAATGCAAATATATTCAGAAAATTAAAGATTTTTAAGAGAAAATTTTGCCGATAACCTCAATAAAAGGAAACTATGAACAGATGAATATTTTCCGCAAATCAGTGCAAATTTCTTCTTCAATGTGCTGTGTCCCTTCAGGACGTGAAAGATCATGGCTATCCACAACTTCCTGTCTTTTGTAGCTCTTAGTAAATTTTGTCTTTTTGCTATCACTCCTAATCCCTGTTATGCGAACCCTTTACACAAACTCTTTGTTTTTGTTGTTCTTCTTTTTCTTCTATCTTCTGCGTCCCTTCAAGATGTTTGTGATCATGGCTCTCCACAACTTCCTCTCCTTTGTAACTCTTATTAATTTTTGTCTTTTTGCTATCACTCCTAATCCCTGTTCTGCCAACCATTTACACAAACTCTTTGTTTTTGTTGTTGTTCTTTTTCTTCTATCTTCTGTGTCCCTTCAAGATGTTTGTGATCATGGCTCTCCACAACTTCCTCTCCTTTGTAACTCTTATTAATTTTTGTCTTTTTGCTATCACTCCTAATCCCTGTTCTGCCAACCCTTTACACAAACTCTTTGTTTTTGTTGTTCTTCTTTTTCTTCTATCTTCTGCGTCCCTTCAAGATGTTTGTGATCATGGCTCTCCACAACTTCCTCTCCTTTGTAACTCTTATTAATTTTTGTCTTTTTGCTATCACTCCTAATCACTGTTCTGCCAACCCTTTACACAAACTCTTTGTTTTTGTTGTTGTTCTTTTTCTTCTATCTTCTGTGTCCCTTCAAGATGTTTTTGATCATGGCTCTCCACAACTTCCTCTCCTTTGTAACTCTTATTAATTTTTGTCTTTATGCTGTCACTCCTAATTTCTGTTCTGCCAACCATTTACACAAACTCTTTGTTTTTGTTGTTCTTCTTTTTCTTCTATCTTCTGCGTCCCTTCAAGATGTTTTTGATCATGGCTCTCCACAACTTCCTCTCCTTTGTAACTCTTATTAATTTTTGTCTTTATGCTATCACTCCTAATTTCTGTTCTGCCAACCATTTACACAAACTCTTTGTTTTTGTTGTTGTTCTTTTTCTTCTGCGTGTCATGTCCCTTCAAGATGTTTGCTATCATGGCTCTCCACAAGTTCCTCTCCTTTGTAACTCTTAGTGAATTTTGTATTTTTGCTATCACTACTAATCCCTGTTCTGTCAACCAGTTACACAAAGTCATTGTTGCTGTTGTTGTTGTTGTTCTTTTTATTCTTATTCGTCTGTGTCATGTCTCTTCAGGACGTGAGAAATTCATTTCCTGTCCTTTGTAGCTCTTTAATAAATTTGGTCTTTTTCGCTGTCACTCTTAATTCCTGGTCTGCCAGCCATTTATACAAACTCATTTTTGCTGCTGTTGTTTTTTCTATGTACTGTGTTCCTTCAGGGTAGGTGTGATCATGCCTCTTCACAACTTTCACTCCTTTGTAGCTTTTACTAAATTTGGTCTTTTTGCTATCACTACTGATCCCTGTTCTGCCAATTATTTACACAAATTTGTTGTAGCTGTTGATGTTGTAATTCCTCTTTTTATTTTTCTTCCACATGTCATGTCCATTCAGGATGTGGGCAATCATGGCTCTCCACAATTTTCTTTCCTTTCTTAGTAAAGTTTATCTTTTTTCTATCCCTCCTAACCCCTGTTTTGTTAGACATTTACACAAGTTATTGGGTAGGTGATGTAATGCTTTCTTCTGTTCCTCTTGCATTTAAACTGTTCTGTGTGTATCAAACTTTCCAAGCCATCTTTCCTCATTATTTGTCCCAAAAATTTCAATTCACTCTTTCTGGTGCTCTTTTTGTTTCCATTTTTCCCAGAACTTTGTTGTTGGTCATATGCTCAGTCCATGGTATTCTCAGCATCTTTCTATAGAACCACATTTATGTTGCTTCAAGTCTCTTTTTATTTGCGAGTAGATTGTCCAGCATTCACTATCATGTAGGAAGATTGATATTAGATAGCAGTTCAGCACTCTTTTCTTTGTTTCTAACAAAATTTTCCTGTTTCTTAATACTTTGCTTAGCTTTTGGAAAATGTCTTTTGCTATCCCAATGTGTTTTCAGATTTCGCTATTATATTTCCTGTCTTCTATTAAAATATTTCTGAGATAATTAAATTTTTCTATTTTTTATTTCCTGTTATTTTTGTTAAAGGATTTTACATATTGTTAACAATGTTGCAACAACTTGCCAAATATAAAGTATAAATGTAAATATATAAATATTAATATTATATATCAATATATATACATAAATAAATATATATATATATATATATATATATATATATATATATATATGTATATATAAATAAAAAGGAAAGAACAGTAAGATATAAAATCCGGTGTTCTTATAGATATTTTTATTTTTACACAATAGTGCTCTATGTAAATTTAAATTTACAGAGCATTAATATTATAAATTAATAGATTTAAAATATGGTTTTACCGCTACACAGTGATAACCATGTTTCAGAAATGGAAGCTAAAGCCCCTGAATTTAATTTTGTTATTAAACCAAAGACATCAGTTCCATTTCCTCATCAAGCGAATTTTGACTCCAAAATTCACTTGATGAGGAAATGGAACTGATGTCTTTGGTTTAATAACAAAATTAAATTCAGGGGCTTTAGCTTCCATTTCTGAAACATGGTTATCACTGTGTAGCGGTAAAACCATATTTTAAATCTATTAATTTATAATATATATATATATATATATATATATATATATATATATAAAATTCTAAATATATAAAAATAAATATAAATATAAATTATAAATATAAAGTATAAATATTAATATTATATATCAATATATATATAAATATATATATATATATATATATATATATATATATATATATATATATGAAGAAATATAGTCTTAAAGTCTGCTATATTTATGGGATAAAGTGCTCAATATCAGAGATAGAGTGTGTGTAAATATAAAAGTCAACATAGAAGTCAACACTTAGAGGCGACAGTCTGTTTCATGCTAGATGCAATCATCAGGCCATGAGTGCTGTTATTTTTCTCAGCTATTTATATATACGGGTCAGTGGTGCATTGTGGGTAGTCTATTTTGGCAGATATTTTACTGGAAGTTGTTTATTTGTTTATTTATTTAGTTGCGTCAAATTATTTTGCTTGTTTTTAATTAATTTATTTTTGTTTTTTATCCTTTATATTTATTTTATTTTTATTTTTTATTTTGATCGATGCTTTTATTAATGTAATAAAAATTTGTTTATAGAGCTTATTTAATAGTTTTGTTTTTGTTTGGGAAGATAAAGCTATTTGTTGAATTTTGGGGTCGAATGTTGTGGTTTGTTCTGACTATTATTTTGGCGGGAACAGTTTTTAATTTATTTATTTGGATTGATTATCTTTATTTGTTTTTTCTAAATGGCTAGTTTATCGGTATCGGTTGTTAGTTTATTTATATATTTGAGAAATTTGTTTTTATAAGGGTTAAGATAATGACAGATCCTTCTTTTCTATCATCACTGATGACAAAGTTATTTTTAGAATGATGAAATATCCTTATTCTTTTATCATCACTGATGGCAATGTTATATTTAGTATCATGAAATGTCATCATCATTCCTTACCATAACAAGGGCATTTGACTCACTGGAGGTAGGGGACTTGATTTAATGGAAGTGAAATCATTCTTTCAATTTACTGGAGGACAGATAAATTTTCTACAGTGTTTTTTAAGAGGTGAAAATATTTTTAACCCAAATGGTATTTGGACTGAACATGGCACCAGTAATAATGAAATCAATCATGGACACAGTACTTTCAGATCATGACTCCATTCAACAGACAACATCATGCCAATGAAAGTATCACATTTGTTGTTTCTGTGTCACACATAAAACAGCTACTAGTTTTTGTTTTTAATCACCCACCCCCAAACAAGGAGATAAAGCCACTAAGATGCAATGCTGAGAGTGAAAGAGAATATGAAAACTTTAATGACAATAAATGTTTAGGTTTCAAGTAGACAGAAGATGGCAGTAATGCCACTAAGATGCAAGGGCCTACTGCGAGTGGAAGAGAATGAGAAGACTTTAGTGAGGAGAAAGGACAATAAAAGAACAGGTTTCAGGAAGATACAAGATGGCGGTAATGCCATTAAGATGTAAGGGCCTACTGGGAGTGGAAGAGAATGAGAGGACTTTAGTGAGGAGAAAGGAAAATTAAAAGAACAGGCTTCAGGAAGACAGAAGACAGCAATAATGCCACTAAGATGCATGGGGTTGCTGAGAGTGGAAGAGAATGAGAAAACTTTAGTGAGGAGAAAGGACAATAAAAGAACAGGTTTCAGGAAGACATAAGATGGTGGTAATGCTAATAAGATGCAAAGTCCTACTGGGAGTAGAAGAGAATGAGAGGACTTTAGTGAGGAGAAAGGTTTCAGGAAAAGCGGAAGATGGTTTTTGACTATGCATGTAGATTTTTGAAGATTGTAGGTGGCAGAGTAGCTAGAAACTGGAGATCCACAGGTGAGAAGTGAGAGAAAAGGAATTATTAGAATAGAACATGTAGATAGGATTGCTTATCACCCAGTTCACACTTCTCTCCAATCTTTTGAACAACAGTAGAGGTTTATCCCATATTTCTTGTTCAGGATTGGATTTCCAGTTCCTTTTAAAGTCTTCTCATTCCCTTTCACTCCTAGTAGCCCCAGACATCCTAAAAAGCACATCACGTGACCTGTCCTACCCAGTCAGGTTCCAGAAACCACTTATTTCATTTGGAGCTGTGTTTGTACAAAATTGTCAAAAGATTTTTTGTATCAACTGAATTTAGTAAGATTTATTTGTAAGCGTCCCTTACTTGTTTGTGCTTCACTTAAAGGCTGTAAAATATCGGAGTTTATATCCTATAAACGCTTACCGCAGAACAGTACCTTGTGCCAGAACTAAAATAAAATATATGAAACATATACATAACATTTCTATTTAAATCAGAGGACTATGCGATTTTTCTCTTTTTTGCAAAGAGAAAAGTTCATCTTTTGGTCATGCAGAAAAGGTCATTCCTTGGTCAAGCATATTTTCAAAAAACTGATGTTTTTGATAGCTTGCTGCTGTTTCCATTTCTGTAAAAGACTGTCTTGGAACCATTGAAATGTTTAAATTGATATCCAGGCAGTTGTCTAAGGCCAGAAGATAATCTTCAGCATACAAACGACAAACGCTTTAAGTTGGATTTTTCTTCTTATTTATTGATATCTTTATTGACTTTTTGTCTTCAATCAAGTGATTTATTCACATATTGACTATTTTGTTTCCATTTTTCTCTGCTTTTCATTTCCGATTTTTTCTCATTCATTTTCTTTCTTTGCGTTCTTCATATTTTTTTAAGTTATTTCTTTCATTCTTTTCTTTTTATTCTTTTATTCTTTTCTTTTTTATTTATTTTTCGATTAATGTCTTTATAGGTTTCTTTGTGTTTTTTCTTTCTTTTCATGTTTTATTTCTGTTGAGTTACATCTTTTGTAGGAACTTCAGGTTTGTTATATTAAAATCCGAACATCTGAAGTCCAGACATTAATAGGATAGAAATAAAGGAAACATAGTTATGCCTGTTAAATAAATCATTTGTATTTACAAAAGTATGTGCATGAAATAAAAATAATCAAAAATGATTATCAATAGTCTTTTGTTGACTTAAAGTTTTGGATAGTTCGTTCACAGAAAAAGCTGTCGTTTAGAAAAAACTTTTTAAATAGTAGATCCAGAGAAAAAAGCTGCAGTTCAAAAAAGTCTTCTATTGTTACCAAAGATTCACTGACCATCTTAGTTATTGTTGTAGACGATTCATTTGAAGTTGCTGACACATGTTTCTTTCAGCACACACTGTGGAGAAAGAAAAAGCTATGTAGCCACATATTGTATCCAGTTTGGACAAATTGCATCTCCTCTACTTGAAAGTTGAAATCTGAGATTTCTTATAAGAAATTTTTCACAAAAGTAGGCTTGAGAAAAATAGGGTTTTACTTTTCTATGATTCGTCAAATATTTTAATATTAATTTCTAACCAATAGACACTTTGATTTAAATGGTATGTGTTCTATATCTGTTAATAATTCTGAGATGAGGTATTGTAATTATTCACACTCTTTACATTGTTCAGACTGTTGTCCTTATCTTTGTAGCCATATTCATGACATTTCTTCTGTTGTTCTATGTCCACATGCCATGCCTCTTCTGGATGTCTCAGTACCAGTTATCTACCTTTAATTCAACTCTCTTTGTGTCCACCTTTGCTGCAGCCAGGTATTGAACTCACAATATGGGCCACAAAAATCTACAATGGCCGAAACAACGTGAATAGGGTAACAAAGATGAGAACAAGTCTGTACAATGTAAATGGTGTTCTATTGCGGAATCATTTTGGCATGTTTGTAATATTGTCTGTTATTTGGTAGAAAATAATGTTTGGGCACGTTTTAATATGGTACATATGTTGGTATAGAGTTTATTTCCTATATTTTCCTTCCATGTTTATTAATAATTTCTTACTGTCATTTTTCATCCTTTTTCCTTTCGTTTACTTGCTTCCAGTCCTTTATTCATTTGTCAGAGTTAACTCCTCCTTAATTTCCTAATTGTTCACTAGGGCACGCTCTCCCTACACTTTAAATACATGGCAATTTCTTGCCTCGTTCTCGTTTTACTTTACATTTCAACAGACATATTTAAAAGATGTGATCTCTCGCAGAGATTTGCGTATTTACCCACTTGTGGGAAAACACCATGGAACACACATACACATACAAACATTCACCAAAATATGAACTCTTTACGTTTGCGCACAAACACAAATGTTGATGTCTTCGTCCATTGTAAATTTTGTTGTTTAATACATATACTTGTTTGTATATATATATATATATATATATATATATATATATATATATATATATATATATATATATATATATCAGTCTTGTTTGTTTTCTTTACATTTCATTTTGGTGGATTCAATCTCTGAGCCCGCCATTTTCTCGTAGTGGACTCTCTTCTATCAGGAGTTACACACATGTTCCTAATTTAACAACACATAAACACATGGTCTGCTACACATTAATTTATCTTCATTTACATTTTTAATATTACCTTATTTTTTAATTAATTTATATATATTACTTGCAACATTTAGCTAAAATCATATCTGATTTAAAATATAGGCCATGATGTTAAAATTTCAAGATATTATTTTAAATTTTCTTCATTAGGATTCGTTCTGGGTATGACAATAAACTACATCCGCATCCTGGGTAAGACGATAAACTACATCCAACAGGGCCTCTGACTGGGAGGTTTTGAGGAGCATGGAACTACCTCTTAATTACTGGTGTTCCCAGGTCCACCCTGATCGGGAGTGGTAGCACCTGCTAGGGTCCCAGCTATGGGAAAATAGTAAACTCCAAAACTAGGGTCAAAATACTATAAAATTGTAAAAATAGGTTTTAATATCAGCAATAAATTTTTTGAGGAAAAATTATTGCCAGCAATACATTATTATCAGCAATACATTTTTGAAGGAAAAAAATATTATCAACAATAAAAATGTTATCATTATTAAATAACCCATTGAGGTGTTGATATGCCGTAAAACAAAACAAACCAAATGAAACCAATCATTAGGATCTTATGGGAATTTTTTTCTTTTTTCTCTTCTTTGTCTTTTTAGTATTATTTTTCTTTTTTTCCTTCATTCATTTATTTTTTCTTCCTTCTTTCATTTATTTCACTTTCACAGTTCTTTTTTTCCTTCATCTAATAGAAGGCCCAAGTGTCACTCAAGGTAGAGGGTTACTAAAAGGGGATATTGTAATAGCATATATATATATATACATATATATATATATATATATATATATATATATATATATATATATATATATAAAAATATATATATATATATATATATATATATATATTCTTTCTTTTTTCTTTTTCAATTTACTTCTGTATAGTTTTTCTTTCTTTCGGTTTCTTGCTGATTTACATCCTTCCTTCCTTTCTTGTTTATTAATTCTTCCTTTCTCTCATTCTTCATTCATTTTTCTTTCATTTACATTCTTCCTGGTTTTTATTCATTCACTAGCCTAGAAGGAGCTCCCAAATAAATAAATTATTTATTATTACATTTATGTATTTAAAACAGTAAAAGTTATATAAGAATTTAGAAATAATGAAATTATTTTATTTATTCAACATAATTTTTTCTTTCATTTACATTCTTCCTGGTTTTTATTCATTCACTAGCCTAGAAGGAGCTCCCAAATAAATAAATTATTTATTATTACATTTATGTATTTAAAACAGTAAAAGTTATATAAGAATTTAGAAATAATGAAATTATTTTATTTATTCAACATAATTTTTTCTTTCATTTACATTCTTCCTGGTTTTTATTCATTCACTAGCCTAGAAGGAGCTCCCAAATAAATAAATTATTTATTATTACATTTATGTATTTAAAACAGTAAAAGTTATATAAGAATTTAGAAATAATGAAATTATTTTATTTATTCAACATAATTTTTTCTTTCATTTACATTCTTCCTGGTTTTTATTCATTCACTAGCCTAGAAGGAGCTCCCAAATAAATAAATTATTTATTATTACATTTATGTATTTAAAACAGTAAAAGTTATATAAGAATTTAGAAATAATGAAATTATTTTATTTATTCAACATAATTTTTTCTTTCATTTACATTCTTCCTGGTTTTTATTCATTCACTAGCCTAGAAGGAGCTCCCAAATAAATAAATTATTTATTATTACATTTATGTATTTAAAACAGTAAAAGTTATATAAGAATTTAGAAATAATGAAATTATTTTATTTATTCAACATAATTTTTTCTTTCATTTACATTCTTCCTGGTTTTTATTCATTCACTAGCCTAGAAGGAGCTCCCAAATAAATAAATTATTTATTATTACATTTATGTATTTAAAACAGTAAAAGTTATATAAGAATTTAGAAATAATGAAATTATTTTATTTATTCAACATAATTCTTCGGCATAATCTTTCTTCATATATGCAACTGATCTCCGTAGTTTGTTTAGATTTATTTTGTGCACAATTTTGATGATAATATTTATAGAAAAGGCACGGAGAGGCTATGTTGCAATTGTGAGAAAGTGACTGAAGCCGAGATGTCAGATCATGACCTGCTTCTAGGCAATAGAAGAGGACGATTGGCATTCCATGTAAATGTTTGACGATCAAAGTTAACTGGGAACCAAGAAAATGGAAGAGAACTCCACAAATGTGAAGTGCAAAAGAAGAATCCCTTAGCCAAATACTTTCCATTATATTATCACCTAGCCTAGAAGCCACCCTTCTGAGGATGGCTCTTGGGCCTTCGACCTTTTACATTCAACTTTCTCTGTACATTAAATAGAATTATTTTAACTTTATTCGACACCATTTTTGAAGGGGACTGGTCTGTAGATAAAAATTAATTCTTAGCTCTTTGACCACCTAACCATAATGGCCGACACTAGCCGTTTCCATAGCAACTAATGTTCCAATGAGACCGCACTTATAAACACGCGCTAACCAAAAGATAGCTTATTCCCAAATTCTCGCTTGACAAGGAAGCGGGTCCAGGCACCTTAACTCAACATAACTTAAAAAATTATGTTAGGGGTCTCGGCTCTCGCTTTTGAAACATGAGAACACTTATGTAGCGAAGGAATCATAATTTTAAAAACTAAAAATATTATAATATATATATATATATATATATATATATATATTTATATAGCATAATGACAAGCCACGTATACTTTCTTAATACGTATATAATATAGAAAAAACAACTGAAAAGTTCAAATTAAAAAAAATTGAATGTTTTTTTTGTGAAAGTATTTATTTATATTATATATATATATATATTTGATATCTCAGATCTGCCTTGATCTTTCATCAGAAATGGCTGTTTTCAGAAGTTTGTTTACACTAAGTAGCGTCCGTCATGAGATGCAGACGTCACGTGATATGGAATTCAACTGTGTTTGAATATTTCTAACGTAAATCTAACTGTAGTAATATTTTAGATGTTGTTTAAAAAAAATTTTTTTAACTATATCTAACAAGAATTTTTTTGTTTAACTATTGAAATATTTATAAAGATTTAAAATACCCAAGTCTTTATTTAACCCTAGTTTATATGTATTTAATTTTCAAATACAGTATTTTTCTTTTTTTTCTGTGCAAAAAAAAAAAAAAAATACTGGACATCTAGCCACACTGATGAGCTGTGAAACAGTGAAACAGTCTGTCTGTGGATGACAAAAATATATATATATATATATATGTGTAGATTCTACATTCAACACCATCACTTGATAAGACACCAGTAGTGTTGAAACAAAATGGCTATTTTTGTAGTGATTTTATACCATATTTATGTTATAATTTTCAAATAAATAAACATACATATATATATATATATATATATATATATATATATATGCACATTTCATTAAAAATGACTAACAAGTTGCTTTTATTTATTTTTTTATATAAATTTCTCGTGCGATCTAATAAAGTATTTCTTTTCGGATGATAAATTATATAAAAACTGTCCGAATGTTATTTTTATCCGAGCGCTTTCGGCTATACATTTAGCCATTTTCAAGGATTATATTTCAACTGTTAGAATTAGAAATAGTTTGTTATATGTATGTTTTATAAAGTGATTCATTTTTTTGGTTTCAAAACACGGTCAAGATATTATGTCCATATTCAAAGTTAATATTATTAAGTGTTGGTTTGTTTGTTTTTATTAGTAAGGCTTCCATTATTTTTAGCCTTTTTTGCAAGTGGATGATGCTATTATATTAGTGTTGTCAACAAGTATGTTCCGAATAGTGTCCAGTAGGTCCCCATGAATATTTAAATGAAATCTAATTGAGCTATTGTCAGAAAGGTGTAGAGTTATTCTGCATGTTAAACAATTTGTAGTGTGGCCTATATAATTATTTACGAAAGTTGATTCTTGAGGAATACAGTTCCTTAATGGGCATTTGAATTCGTAAATAATATTTGCTCTATTTAATTTTGTTCTAGGAGGTGAATTATTATTTTTAACTATAAGGTTACAAGTTTTAAATTTTTTATAATAAATAATGAATCTAATTTTTTTGCTATTGTCAACTGGTGCTATGCATTCGGACAGTTTTTATAGAATTTATCCTCTGAAAAGAAAAACTTTATTAGATCGCATGAGAAATTATATAAAAAACTAAATAAAAGCACCTTGTCAGTCGTTTTTAATGAAATGTGCATGAAAGAAGGATTGCTGCCTAAATACATATATATATATATATATATATATATATGAAATGTGATAAAAAATGTTGGGACTGGTGCTATAAAAAGAAAACTACAGTACATATTAATTTGGCATTTATTCCCCTTTGAAACAGTACCCTTCTGACGTGAAGCCGTAGACATTTCCCAGCATTGTTTCCATTGATGGAAGCATTCCTGGAACTCTTTTTATAAGATAGGGAGCTGTTACCTAATTGCATTCTCTTATATTTCCTCAACTTCATGAAATTTCAAGTGGGGTTTGATTTTTGATGAGGAAAAAGTCGCAAGCAGGGAGTCAGGGAATATGGTGGTTGTCCGATCTTTGGAATGTTAATCCAGGATAAAAACTGCTGCACAAGAAATGGTCCCTGATGGAACCTCTTTGCTGTGGTGAGATGACAACATTCTAGACAATTTCCTTCCAAGAACTGCTATAAACAACGGAAGTGAGCAAGAACATTTTAACTTAGTGTGTTGCTGTAACAGAGTCACGATTAGTCTGTGCCAAGTGTCTTAGGCTCTATTAGCCACCTGAAGTAGATTTCTTATTTTTTCTCATATACTAAATTATATTGCTATTGCTTTTATCAAAAAAAGGATAATATCAGTGATATTGTGTAAGGTCCTGGTCATAGGTTTATTGTTGAAAATTGTGAAATTAGCATACTTTCCATGTATTTTCTTCTTAATAAATTCTTATCTCTCCTGATCAGAGTTTAAATTGTTGTTATGCAGCATATTTCCGCAATGCTCATATAGAATTTTCTTTTAGGTTCTGAATATTTCATAGATTTCCACAACTTTCTGTCCTTTGTAGCTCTTAATAAATTTTGTCTTTTTGACATTTTGTACAATCTATTCTGTATATTCCTGTCTCTGTACTATTGTTGTTATCTCATTTGGTGTTAACTATATATGTTGTTGTTTTAAAGGTGGTGCTGATGAATTTTAACTGAAGGTTGGATAATTATTACATTTATACATCCTACAAACATGCATACATACATACAAGGCTCTGCGATTAAGCTTTTTATTGAATATTTCTCGTGTTCATACAAGCCTAGAATAATGTGTATGAACACAAGAAAAATTAAATAAAAAGATTAATCGCAATGCCTTGTCAGTTATATTTAATGAAACTTGTATAAAATAGGAATTGTTGACCAAATATACAATATATATATATATGTGTGTGTGTGAGTGTGTGTGTGTGTGTGTGTGTGTGTGTGTATTTCGGAAGCAATCCTTCTTTCATGCACGTTTCATTGAATATGACAGACAAGGTGCTTTGATTTAGTTTTTTATACAATTTCTCATGTGATCTTATAATTTTTTCTTTTCGGTTGATAAATTATATAAAAACTGTCCAATTGTTCTTTTTTTTCCAAGCCCTTCAAAAGAAAGAATAATTGGACAGTTTTTTATATAATTTATCAACAGAAAAGAAAAAAATATAAGATCACATGAGAAATTGTATAAAAAACTAAATCCAAGCACCTTGTCTGTCATATTCAATGAAACGTGCATATATATATATATATATATATATATATATATATATATATATATAATTGTTTATTTAAAAATTATAACATAAATATGTTATAAAATCACTACAAAAATAGCCATTTTGTTTCAACACATCCGGTGTCTTATCAAGTGATGATGTTGAATGTAGAAACTACATTCAACATCATCACTTGATAAGATGGAGGTGTTGAAACAAAATGGCTATTTTTGTAGTGATTTTATAACATATTTATGTTATAATTTTTAAATAAACAATTATATATGCTCTACTCTGTATTGAGCCCTCTTTTAAGAATAGTCATTGTTGGTTATTGGAATTTATTCCATATATACCAATCCTAGACTTGTGTATATATATATATATGTATATATATATATATATATATATATATATATATATATACATACATACATACAGGGTGCATTGGGTAAATTGTCTCCATTATATATTTTTAATTTCACACATATGTTGTTTGTTTTTGTCAACTGTAAAGTATTTTAGGGTCAGTTGGGGTCTGTCTGTGAGAATAAGAGCACCATTATGTGATTCACTCTGCCAGAAATTTGGAAACGCATGCTGTACTTCTTGGCATTCACATGGGAAGACTTTATATATAGCAACAGGACTCTGCACCATGTTACACAAGCAGGAGAACCCAATCAAGGCTGTCAGACAATTTCTGTAACCACATCATCCCTTACATCTAGTCACCTAACTCTCCAGACTGCAGCTCCCTTGATTATTATGTGCGGTGCACAGTTGAGTGATTGACCAACAAAACTCCTTGTAATATCAAAGATAAACTGAAGGCAAGGATTATGGCAGCATTCACCAACTTAAAGAAGTAGACTATCAAAAAGAGTTGCAAGAGATTCCGAGGTTGTCTTGGAGGCCAAGGTTGAAGCAAGTGGCGATTTTATTGAATAAATTTACTCTTTAGTATAACAAGACATTTTTGTGTAATTTTGGTAAATATATCTGTTAAAATGAGATATCAGTGTTTTTTTTCATTTTTGTGTAATTTGGATGACAATTTATCCATTGCACCCTCTACACACACACACATACACTAGAGAGAGAGAAAGAAAGAGAGAATATTGTCTTATATACGTATGTGTGTGTGTGTGTGTGCATATGCATTTATATATGCACTTCCCAAACAGATACAAATGTAAAAAGGCAAATAATCAAAATGCTGATGCATGTGACAACCTCAAGAATTAAAAAAAATTATTTACGTGGACTGACCAGAAATGTCTCTAAAAAAAGTGCAACATCAATGACCCTTTGACCTTTGCTAAAAAAAAAAGAGGAGAATCATAAATGAATGATTCAGCGGAGAAGCTGGAAATGATTGAGGTCAAATTCATGTGTGTCCTTGGAAATCTTCCGATGGAATGCACATTCCACAGTTGGATGTAACTCTCCTGATACAGCTCCCTTGGATCCAACTAAATAACAATAACAACAACAACAACTACAATAATGATACTATTACTACTAATAATACTAATACTACTACTAATAATAATAATAATATATAGGAAGAAGTAAATAAAAACAATAATGAATAAAATAAATAATAATAATAATAAACCTAAGAAAATAATAATAATAATAATAATAATGATAATAAATGATGAAAAGTCGTAAGAATAAAAATAACAAATAAATATAACAATGAATAAAAATAAATATTAATACCAACGAATAATAATAATTAGAATAATAAGTAAATAATAATAACAGCAATAATGAATAATAGAAAGGTTATATTAACCCTAGAACACTAACCATCAATTAAAGTTACACCACTACTAACCGTGGGTATATCATACCCGATTTTGAAAATATCAAAAAAAATATGAAATATAAATCTTTATTTGAAATATTTTACATGCAGGAACTTAAAACTTTGTACTTTGAGTTAACATTAATAGGAACTGAAAAATATATTATTTAGGTAAGAAAATCAGGTACTGAAAATTGTAATTAAAAATATGAAAATTTGCGCTGGGTACTATATATCCATGGTTAGTGTTCTAGGGTTAAGGTATAAATAATAAAAATGAATAAGAATTAATAGTAATAATGATAAATGCTAATAAACATTAACAATAATAAATAGTATTAATTATAAGAGAATAGTAATACTTTCTGTTTTCTGAGATGAATTGTCATTATTTACATTCAGAATAATATCCCCATCTTTGTTGTTATTATCACCTAATTACTTTCTGTCTGAATTTCTAGGATGAGGAGTTATCTGTATATATAGTTGGACTAATATCCTCATCTTTGTTGTTATTGTCACTTGATCACCTTCTTTTGGAATTTCTGGTAGGTGACATCATCATTATTTATTATTTACAGTTGGACTAATATCCTCATCTTTGCTGTTATTATCACTTGATCTCCTTCAGTCTGTGGGATGAGGAGTTATTATTTACATTCAGCCTAATGTCCTCATCTTTGTTGATATTATCATCTGATTGCCTTCTGTCTAAATTTCTGGAATTAGGAGTTATCATTATTTACATTTTTAAGCATTTCACCCCAATCAAGGCAGGAATGCCACTAGCATGCAGTGGGTAACAAAGAGTGAAAGTGTGGGAAAAGACTGTGTATAGTGCGGATTGAGAAGAGGATAAAAGAAGAATGGGGAGTAAGGCAATAGAAGATGGTAAATGATGTTGCATTTAAATTTTTGTAGGTTGTAGTTATCAGGGAAGCAAGTAAGAGGAAGGGAGTTCCAATGTTGGGAAGTGCGAAAAAAGAATCTGTTGAAGTAGAAGTGCTTACATTTAACTATTTCAACAATAAAAGGGTAGGACCTAGATTCCAATCTAGTAGCACAATTAAATTCATATAGTCAGAGCATCAGGGAAGTAGCTTGTCAGAACAGTTACCATGAAAATATTTGTGGAAAAGACAGAGGGAAGCCACATCACATCTGTGAGAAAGTGACTGCAGTTGACTTCTACTTCTTATGGATGAGAGTTGCAATAAAAAGCAAGAGAAATGAAGATGAAAGAAATACTAGTGAAAAATGAACAATAATTGACAATGCTTCATCTAAGAAGACTAACCAGCAGGAGTCATTCAAATTTAGCCATATAGCTATATTCTCTACTTCTACTTCTTATGGATGGCAGTTGCAATAAAAAGCAAGAGAAATGAAGATGAAAGAAATACTAGTGAAAAATGAACAATAATTGACAATGCTTCATCTAAGAAGACTAACCAGCAGGAGTCATTCAAATTTAGCCATATAGCTATATTCTCTACTTCTACTTCTTATGGATGGCAGTTGCAATAAAAAGCAAGAGAAATGAAGATGAAAGAAATACTAGTGAAAAATGAACAATAATTGACAATGCTTCATCTAAGAAGTCTAACCAGCAGGAGTCATTCAAATTTAGCCATATAGCTATATTCTCTACTTCTACTTCTTATGGATGGGAGTTGCAATAAAAAGCAAGAGAAATGAAGATGAAAGAAATACTAGTGAAAAATGAACAATAATTGACAATGCTTCATCTAAGAAGTCTAACCAGCAGGAGTCATTCAAATTTAGCCATATAGCTATATTCTCTACTTCTACTTCTTATGGATGGGAGTTGCAATAAAAAGCAAGAGAAATGAAGATGAAAGAAATACTAGTGAAAAATGAACAATAATTGACAATGCTTCATCTAAGAAGTCTAACCAGCAGGAGTCATTCAAATTTAGCCATATAGCTATATTCTCTACTTCTACTTCTTATGGATGGGAGTTGCAATAAAAAGCAAGAGAAATGAAGATGAAAGAAATACTAGTGAAAAATGAACAATAATTGACAATGCTTCATCTAAGAAGTCTAACCAGCAGGAGTCATTCAAATTTAGCCATATAGCTATATTCTCTACTTCTACTTCTTATGGATGGGAGTTGCAATAAAAAGCAAGAGAAATGAAGATGAAAGAAATACTAGTGAAAAATGAACAATAATTGACAATGCTTCATCTAAGAAGTCTAACCAGCAGGAGCCATTCAAATTTAGTCATATAGCTATATTCTCTACTTCTACTTCTTATGGATGGGAGTTGCAATAAAAAGCAAGAGAAATGAAGATGAAAGAAATACTAGTGAAAAATGAATAATAATTGACAATGCTTCATCTAAGAAGGCTAACCAGCAGGAGTCATTCAAATTTAGCCATATAGCTATATTCTCTACTTCTACTTCTTATGGATGGCAGTTGCAATAAAAAGCAAGAGAAATGAAGATGAAAGAAATACTAGTGAAAAATGAATAATAATTGACAATGCTTCATCTAAGAAGGCTAACCAGCAGGAGTCATTCAAATTTAGCCATATAGCTATATTCTCTACTTCTACTTCTTATGGATGGGAGTTGCAATAAAAAGCAAGAGAAATGAAGGTGAAAGAAATACTAGTGAAAACTGAATAATAATTGACAGTGCTTCATCTAAGAAGGCTAACCAGCAGGAGTCATTCAAATTTAGCCATATAGCTATATTCTCTACTTCTATTTCTCATATAGGGAATATCTTACCCAATAATAATAATAATAATAATAATAGTCATAAAGTTGGTGGTATTACCAAACTAGTTAGCATGATGCAGATATTGCATTTCACATATTTGTACCATGTATCACTTTGTTCGCATACTGCCCACTCACTCAATAATAACAATATTAACAATAATAATGTGTCTGATCAGGTGTCATCATGGGTATATTGACTTTGTATCTTTGTACCCGAGTGCCACTGGCATGATCCTGTCTTGCTGAATAATAATAATGATGTATCTAGTATATCAGATTGGTATGTGGAACTAGAACAATCTACCCTGGTGGACAAAATAAAGTGTTCAGTTTGAAATTCCAATCACCTCAAGAAGGCCAAATTGTACAACAGCCTAAATCTTTGTGAATATAGCAATGAAGATGAGGATAACAGATCAAATAATGTAAATAATCTAAGTTATTATAATACCTCATCCCAGAGATATAGATAATAAATAATAATAATTTAAATAATAATGTGTCTGGCAGGCTCTTATGTCATTCGGTGTCATGATAGATATATATTGGGCTTTATATATATGTGACATAATATCACTTTGTGGGAGTATTTCACTATCACTCAATAATAATAATGATGTACCTCTATATGTCTATCAGATTGGGTATAATGGTGGCATGTTGGTTTTCATGTACATGTGCCCTAATATCACTTTGTTGAACATATTGCTTTTTCACTCACAATGTATGAAAACACATATTCATACTATTTACACTGTTCAGACTATTTACACTGTTCATACTATTTACACTGTTCAGACTATTAACAATGTTCAGACTATTTACACTGTTCATACTATTTACACTGTTCAGACTATTAACAATGTTCAGACTATTTACACTGTTCAGACTATTAACAATGTTCAGACTATTTACACTGTACAGACTATTTACACTGTTCAGACTATTAACAATGTTCAGACTATTTACACTGTTCAGACTATTAACACAGTTCAGACTATTTACACTGTTCAGACCTATTTACACTGTTCAGACTATTAACAATGTTCAGACTATTTACACTGTTCAGACTATTAACAATGTTCAGACTATTTACACTGTTCAGACTATTTACACTGTTCATACTATTTACACTGTTCAGACTATTAACAATGTTCAGACTATTTACACTGTTCAGACCTATTTACAATGTTCAGACAATTAACAATGTTCAGACTATTTACACTGTTCAGACGATTTACACTGTTCATACTAGTTACACTGTTCAGACTATTAACAATGTTCAGACTATTTACACTGTTCAGACTATTTACACTGTTCAGACTATTTACACTGTTCAGACTATTTACACTGTTCAGACTATTAACAATGTTCAGACTATTTACACTGTTCAGACTATTTACACTGTTCATACTATTTACACTGTTCAGACTATTAACAATGTTCAGACTATTTACACTGTTCAGACCTATTTACAATGTTCAGACTATTTACACTGTTCAGACTATTAACAATGTTCAGACTATTTACACTGTTCAGACTATTAACAATGTTCAGACTATTTACACTGTTCAGACTATTAACAATGTTCAGACTATTTACACTGTTCAACTATTTACACTGTTCATACTATTTACACTGTTCAGACTATTAACAATGTTCAGACTATTTACACTGTTCAGACCTATTTACAATGTTCAGACTATTTACACTGTTCAGACTATTAACAATGTTCAGACTATTTACACTGTTCAGACTATTAACAATGTTCAGACTATTTACACTGTTCAGACTATTAACAATGTTCAGACTATTTACACTGTTCAGACTATTTACACTGTTCATACTATTTACACTGTTCAGACTATTAACAATGTTCAGACTATTTACACTGTTCAGACCTATTTACAATGTTCAGACTATTTACACTGTTCAGACTATTAACAATGTTCAGACTATTTACACTGTTCAGACTATTAACAATGTTCAGACTATTTACACTGTTCAGACCTATTTACAATGTTCAGACCTATTTGCACTGTTCAGACTATATACACTGTTTTGGCCAGTGTATGATTTTTGCTCATCTCTGCTGTGGCCAGGTATTGAACTCATGACTCTTTCGTTCAAGTCACTGGATTACTTCAACCAATGCTTTTATCCATTGGGCTAAAGCGTGACAGACAACAGTGTTGTATACATTTCTTATTGGAAACTTAAAATTCGTAAAATTCTGATACATATATTTTTCATCAGTGTTTCAAAACATAAATACAATGCAATAATTTAGGATCAAAAATGATAATTTTGCTTTTGGTCGTACAATAATTTGGATCTAGCAATTTGGGAACTTTGCTGCTTTTGTTGCTCTCGACTCATTGCAAATGGCTGAAAAGCAACTGATGTTTGTTAACATTGCTTTCAAGTTTCTATGACCATTTTTCATTCTAGACAGAGTAAAAAAAAACCTGTTTTTTAAAGGTAACACAGTCATTATTGACATACTGTATATCTCGTGTGGGTTATGTATGCCTGGTTGGGGGTAAAGTGAGATGATGTGAGCTTCCCTCGTAACTGCTGATGTATCACAAGCAATTTAACATAAGTTTGTGCTAATAGACAGGTGATTTGGCTATTTTTCAATATTTTATTGTTAGTAACACAATTTACTGGAATAATATGGCTTGTTTTCAATATTTTATTTTATTACTATAACAATTTTTATGCCTAGCGGGCATCCAATATTGTAGAGTACCAGTACAGCACACAGTCATCTTATTACACATATATTACATAGTTATTACATATTACTTATATATATTATATACAATATTACACCATAGTCACCATATTACAGTTTTATTAGGCACAAGGTAGTTTTTTGCTTCATTTAAAAATAAGAAAAAATTAATTTTATGCAGAGGCAAATACAGTAATTCTCAAGATACTGACTGCGTTTTTTAAACAATATTTATTATGAAAAAAGAAACAATAACATTTTTAAATGATTATTCCAGAGCATATGATTATCGACACACATGCAAAAGGAAATAATTCTATATCACCTCAAATGTGTACTAAAGGTTAAACATTTGAAGATTAAATTTGACTGAAGTTCAGGAAGCAAATTAGAAGATAGAACATACAGTTGCATCTAGCCATTTCAACTGTAAAATGATGAGACCTATCTGCCAATCTAGTACTGCACTGAAATTCATAAAGTCTAGGTACCATAGAGGAATGTTCATCAGAATAATTACCATATAAAATATTTATAGAAAATAAACAGGGAAACTATATTATGGTGGTATGAAAATAACTGATGATGAGATGCCAGGTCTGGACCGATAACATTGCAGATCTTTGTTTGGATTTTATCAAGCATCTCTAAATACATAGTGGAAGTACCATTCTAGATGTGACAGCAATATTCGATGTATGGATGAATGTTGGACTTATAAATGTGTAAGATAGATTATGGAAATATAAGTTATCACGAATTTTCTGGCACAAATTTAATATAACTTCCAAAGCTAAACTCAACTCTGACCTTCTTCGAAAGACAAAGAACCTTTTGATATTTCTGAGCTGTGAATTGAAATAATTTCATTGTTACATGGCCTACGGTAAGTAAGTTGAGACAATTGTTTTCCACGTAACAAATCTTTTTTCTTATCTTTTCATCCATCTTCACATTTGTCAAAAGAAAAAAAAGTAATTCTGCTTTTGAGAGATTGTTAATTTATACTTAGATTTTTTGGTTTGTTTGTTTGTTCTTTGGGCGAGAAGTATATGCAAAGATTTGAAGAATTTATTTGCTTTATTAAATTTATTCTTTAAGGTTAAGAATGGTTCAAATAAGATTTCTTTTCTTTATTGTTTATATTTATATATCATTTACACATATTTTAACTTTCAGATGAACACAGCAATTTTGTCTTTGAGAATGATGACCACTACAATATTTCTCTTGAAATAACACCCTGATGATGACATTGTGCTAATGTTGAAAGTACACAGAATAAAATAATATGCATCAATTTGGTGATTTTCTTGCTTCCTTTAATAATGGCACCAAAATGTTTGTCCGTGAATATTAAAGGATCCAACTGAAAATAAGTAGACAAAACTTGTCTAAAGTATTCAACAAAACATGTCTCAGTTCAAGTACGAATTGAATTCTCCGAGCCGCTGGTGTATTTCATATAGAAAAATCATTAAAATGGCCTTGGGGTAAGATATCTGACTGATATCAGATCAGTCGGGTTTTGACCCTGGCTTGAAGCAATCTGAGATACAGCAAAACAGTCTGTCTGTGGATGACTATATATATATATATATATATATATATATATATAGGGTGACCCCAAAAAACTGGAATTTTTGAAGTGCGAATTGCCAGACATGAGCAAGTGGCAACACTGCGAGACAGTGACCTTGAGCAAGTAAACATTTCGCCATTTTAGTAACGAGAATGAAATTCACAGTATCCCAGCTGAGATGTTGCAGCAGTCAATGAGGAATCTCAACAGCAGATTTCAAGAATGCATTCGTACAGGAGGACGCCATCTACAGGACGTAATTTAAAAAAAATGAAAATTTGTTTCTTAAATGGCATGTTTTAAGGTTTCAATTACTATGAAATAAATATTTTTCTTCCATCACTCTTGGTTTTATTGGTTTGTTAAAAAGTTCCCATTTTTTGGGGTCACCCTGTGTATATATATATATATGTGTGTGTGTGTGTGGGGGGGGGGTGGAGACACACAGTAGAGTAATGGAAGGTAGCTTGGATTGAGGAATCTGAGAGTTGAGTTCAAATTCCAGTTCATTACATTCAATTTTGTGCAAATGCCTTTGTGATAGATATGAATCCATTTCTTCTTCCCCTAGCAATGGGTGACAACCAGTCTAGGAGCAGGAAAAATCTGAATTTGAAACCTACAACTATAGGTAAATAGTCAGTCAATCTCAGGTCTGTAGCCATGGTTGACAACCAGACTAGGAGAAGGACAATTATGAATCCAAACCCGGAGCTGGAGTCTCTAAGACAATCTGATGTCATGCTCAATTTTGTTCTGACAACTCCTGTGATGCCACCGGTGCCAAGTTGTATTGGCCTCTACCTTACCCTTGGACAACCCAGTGGCGATAGGTCTCATCATTTTACAGTATTAGCACATAAGTGAATGTAATGGATTTGACTGGAATTTGAACTCGGCTCTCCGATTTTTCAATCCAAGCCGCTATCCATAATTCCACTATGCCTTATTACTGTTTCTTTGCTTAGTTTTGATTTGCATATATCTGGTTTATTTATAGCTCTGTTCTTTTTCGTCCTTTTCTTATTGTTTGTTGATCCTTTTGCCAATTATACTTAACTATGGCCAATTAGTAAGAGAACCCGTATTTCATTATGGTAAGATCGTAAGCCGATTGCTGTATAAATACTCTCTGTAATTAAAATGAATGCACTTCCAAAATGTAACTCTGAGCGAACGCCTTTCTACTTTCCATCATCATGGCTGATGCTAACCTCCAGAGTGACTTATTGCGCCATCTCCAACTAACATTCTCCACTGACATGAAGTGGAAAGATTATATTGAATCAATTGCTAGGTTTGCTGCAAGGAAAGTTGGTTCACTATGTCGTGCTTGATAATTTCCATCCATGTTTTTCATATTGCTGCCACAAATGGTCTGGTGCTCTTGCTATATATTCAGAGATTCTTGATAAAATCCAAAGAATCTGCAATTTTATTGGTTCAGACATTTTCAAAATCAAAGCCTTTTTGGAAATACACTTTTTATATAAAATAAAAATTTACAACTAGAATAAGCATGCCGGTTAAAATGAACATTCCCCACATGGATTTTCATATAAGTTTAATAAATGTGGGCCAAAATAAGCATGCCGTGGAGATGAGTAAGCCTGGTCAGTCCGACAAGGTCAAATTGGCAGCTGAGCTCAAAAGGTACTTAAAATCTGCTTTTAACTGGGGTAAGGAAAGCCTTGTAAATTTTAAAGCTGCTTTCTGTCTCTGATGCAAACTTCCAACAGAGTGATGAATTGCGCCTTCTCAGGATAATATTTCTATTGATATGAAGTGAAAAGATTATATTGAATCAATTGCTAGAGGTCTGCTTCTAAGAAACTTAGTTTACACTGTCGTTTTAGACACTTTTTTTTCTCTCCAGAATCTATAAGTCTGCTATTCATCCATATTTTGAATACTGTTGTCACATCTAGTCTGGTGCTTCTGCTATGTATTTAGAGATGCTTGATAAAATCCAAAGAATCTGCAATGTTATTGGTGCTGACTTGGCATCTCGGCTTCAGTCACTTTTCCACTACTGTAATGTAGCTTCATTGTACCTTTAGCTCTGGATTTGACAATAATCTACATCTGATAGTAATGCCTGATCAGTTGATTGAATGTTTTGCAGATCATGGAACCATCTCTTAATTACTATTTTCCCCAGGTCCACCCTCACTTAGGGTGGTAGCGCCTGTTAGGGTCCCAGCTATGAGCAAATAGTGAACCTCCAAACAAAAACAAAACATTATAAAAGTATGAACATAACTTTTTATGGTAGAAATCCCAGCTATGTATCTTTATAGAAAAAAAAGTTACCAACAATACATTTTTATAGTAAAATTACTTACAATACATTTTTATAGTAAATTTACCAACAATACATTTTTATAGTAAAATTACTTACAATACATTTTTATAGTAAAATTACTTACAATACATTTTTATAGTAAAATTACTTACAATACATTTTTATAGTAAATTTACCAACAATACATTTTTATAGTAAAATTACTTACAATACATTTTTATAGTAAAATTACTTACAATACATTTTTATAGTAAAATTACTTACAATACATTTTTATAGTAAATTTACCAACAATACATTTTTATAGTAAAATTACTTACAATACATTTTTATAGTAAAATTACTTACAATACATTTTTATAGTAAAATTACTTACAATACATTTTTATAGTAAAATTACTTACAATACATTTTTATAGTAAATTTACCAACAATACATTTTTATAGTAAAATTACTTACAATACATTTTTATAGTAAAATTACTTACAATATATTTTTATAGTAAAATTACTTACAATACATTTTTATAGTAAAATTACTTACAATACATTTTTATAGTAAATTTACCAACAATACATTTTTATAGTAAAATTACTTACAATACATTTTTATAGTAAAATTACTTACAATACATTTTTATAGTAAAATTACTTACAATACATTTTTATAGTAAATTTACCAACAATACATTTTTATAGTAAAATTACTTACAATACATTTTTATAGTAAAATTACTTACAATACATTTTTATAGTAAAATTACTTACAATACATTTTTATAGTAAAATTACTTACAATACATTTTTATAGTAAATTTACCAACAATACATTTTTATAGTAAAATTACTTATAATACATTTTTATAGTAAAATTACTAACAATACATTTTTATAGTAAAATTACTTACAATACATTTTTATAGTAAATTTACCAACAATACATTTTTATAGTAAAATTACTTACAATACATTTTTATAGTAAAATTACTTACAATACATTTTTATAGTAAAATTACTTACAATACATTTTTATAGTAAAATTACTTACAATACATTTTTATTGTAAATTTACCAACAATACATTTTTATAGTAAAATTACTTACAATACATTTTTATAGTAAAATTACTTACAATACATTTTTATAGTAAAATTACTTACAATACATTTTTATAGTAAAATGAAAAGCAATATAGTTTATATTAGAATTACTAATAATAAATATATTTAATTGAAGCCATAAAATTTCTTGTGTCTTTTCAATAGATACTTTCATGTTAACTGTTTGGATGAACTTTCCACTATGGTACCTAGACTTTAGGAATTTAAGCGCAACGTTTGGCAACATTATTTAACCAATTTACAGCTGAATTGGCTAGATGCAACTGTAAGTTCTATGCTAGCAGTTTCTTCTCTAACATTTCTCCCTTATAGAACTCTCTTCTGGCGTCAGACTTTCTGAACAACTTTGATCTTTACTTGAATCTAAATGCAATGTCAACTATTATCGACTGTCTTCTTGATTTTTCTTCTTTTCTTGTTCTTGCTCTTCAATAATATTTCTCTTTTTCTTATTCTTTCACACTCGGTAACCACTTGTGTCTTAGTGGCTTTACTACCTTGCTTGGGGTGGAATGATTAAAAAATTATGTTAAAGTAAATTCTTTTTTTTTGTCATTAAGCTATAGATTTAGTAATGAACCTTCATTTACTCATTAGTAGTTAGTACTTATTAGTAATATTTTAATGTTTTCTTTTTCCATATTCAGTAATTAGATGCTGTTTCCTACTGGTTTACAGATCTATACTAATCATTTTTCATGTACTTCTTTTGACTATTACCATTTCCAACAGAGAGGAACCATTAATTTTATTCAGCTTTGCTTATTCTGTCTGTTGAGAATTTAGTCAATTACATTTAACCATGGCCAATTTACTCCACTATAGCTGTAGCTCAGTCTGAAGAGACGACAAAGTTTACTCAGGTGGCTTGCTATTCCCTTTTGTAAATGCATATTTTATCTTTCTTCAACACACAAGGAGACAACTTGTAGTTTATACTATGTCTATACTGACTGGATCTTTTGTTACACTTTTTGGAAGCTAGTATTCTCATCATACACTCAGTCACAATGACTAGTGACTTTATGCTAGTACAACTGTTGATGGCTTCCAAACAGTTTTGTCTACTCAATTTCATTCACAAGTCTTTCCAATGGTGCCACACACACAGGGATTGTCACCCCGGATCAATATTATCAGGAAGTTACCTCCTAGTATAGTTTTCAGCCACTTTTTAATGACAGTTGAAATTATTAGCACACATAATATGAAAAGAGGGTTGGGAAAATTTGACACACACAGAACACACTGAAAGCAAGAGGAACAGAGGGGGGCATAAAAAAATAAAGTTCCACACTGAGAGCTTTTACCAAAGAACTGACACTTTGTGAAACCGGCTCCAACATGAGTGTTTCGAAGAAAACTGTATTTATGATCTCTTCAAGTCAAAGGTCAATCCTTATCTATCCTTCTTCCATCATTTTAGTACCGTGTCCTTTCAGGAGGTAGGCAATTATGACTCTCCACTTTCCCCTATCTCTTGTAGCTCTCAATAAGTTTTTTGCTTCAGCCAACTCCCACAGACCACATTCTGCCATCCACTTGCTTAAGCCCATCAGGTATGTCATGCATTGCTTTACCTTGTCTCTTTTTCTCTCTATTCATCCTGTGAGTATCAGATTCTCCAGGCCCTCCTTTCTCATTATGTGCCCCCATCTGCCTCTTGCTTATGTTAAGTATAAGCTTCCTCCTTGTTTGCATCCTCTCCAAGACCTCATCATTGCTCACACGTTTGCTCTATGATATTCTTAGCATCCTTCGATAGAACCACATCTCTGCTGCCTCGAGTCTCTTCTTCATCTTTGAGGAGACCGTCCAACATTTGCTGCCGTAGAGGAGGACAGATGTCACATAGCAGCTCAGTACTCTTTTCTTTGTCACCAAAGAAATCCTCCTGCCTCACAGTACTCTCCCCATCTTTTGGAATGCACCCTTGGCCATCCCAATCCGTCTTCAGATCTCAGCACGACACCTACCGTCCTCTGTCAAAACACTTCCTAGATATTTAAACTTCTGCACATGCTTGATCATAGTGTCCCCAACCTGCAAATTGCATTTTGGGTTCATCCTTTTACTGATGATCATGCATTCTGTGTTCTTCTAGTTTATGATTCGTTCCTTCTTATCGCTCTCCTTCGCTACCTTCTGTAGGAGGTTTTGTAGTTTCTTTTCCCTGTCTGCTATCAGTACTGTGTCATCTGCATATCTTATGTTGTTAAGATTGTGGCCTCTAATGCTGAATCCTGGTAGGATCTCTAACTCTCTCAGAATTGCCTCGCTGTATAGGTTCAATAAGTCCAGTGAGAAGATACATCCTTGCCTTACATCCCTTTCCCTTCCACCCATTTCACACCCTTCACTCATTATTACCATTTCCATTTTAACTTTCTACCTTGAGTAGCTCTTGAGCCTTATACTGAGTGATATTTAGAAAAAAAAAGTAAAAAAGAAAGTAAGATGAATATGTTTATATAAACCTGCTAATTAAACCTCTATTTTATAGATATATTTAAATGTATATCTTTACAAAAATATAAGTATGCAAATGCACATTTATGCAGGTTCCTGTTTTACACAGGAATGCACTTGCATATGTAATACTTTTATATAAAAGATGGAACTGTAAGTTCCATTCTAAGGGTTTCCTGTCTCACACTTTTTCATCTTTGGGATTCTCTTCCTGTCTCTTGTTTCTCTACCACCTACACGCTTCAAAAATTTCAATCCATTGTCAGTTGCCATCTTCTGTCTTACTGAATCCTGTTTTTAATGTCCTTTCTCCTCACTAATGTTTTCTCATTCTTCTCTACTCCCAGTGACCCATTGCGCCTTGGTGGCATTATTGCCTTGCTACAGATGTAATTATTTAAAAAATATATATCCAAATCAGTTAATGAGTGGAATAATGTCCTTCATTAATGTACTAGATTGGCTATTAGGTCTCACCATTTTACTGTTTTAATAGATGAAACTGTAACTTTCTTATCAATATAATGTGGCTTCCCTCCATCTTTTCTACAAGTATTTTTCATGGCTATTGCTTTGATGAGCTTTTTCCCTTAGTACCTCAACTGAAATTTAAAAATCCACAGTAATGTTTGCAATATTTTCAGTCCAGATCTGGACCATGTGAATTGAAGCTTAATACTAGATTGGCTATTAGGTCTCATCGTTTTACTGTAGAAATGGCCAGTTGTAAGATGCAAGTTCTATTCTAATGGTTCCCTGTCTTGCACTTATCACCTATGGAATTCTCTTCCTGTTTCTTGTTTCTCTACCACCTACACACTTCAAAAATTTCGATCCATTGTCAGTTGCCTTCTTCTGTCTTCCTTAATCCTA
>OZ038516.1:32051828-32094328 GCA_964036315.1 Acanthosepion esculentum | reverse complement strand
ATGGCACGTGGAACTAGAACAGTCTACCCCAGTGATCGAAATAAATGAAGAAGGCCGGAGCATACAACGGCCGAAACGTTGTGACAAATATGGCGACAAAGATGAGGACAATAGTCCGACTAATGTAAATACTGTACATAATACCTCATCTCAGAAATATAGACAAATAATATATATATATATATATATATATATATATATATATTTATATATATATAGGCATGCATTCTTTCTTTGATCAGCAAAAAATGTACATTATTCTTGCTTCCCAAACAGGCAGTCGTAGAAGAGCAGAAATATAATCTTGCATTCTGAAATCTGTTGCTTTTTTTAGCTTTAGCATTTTTTCACATTTATTGAATCTTTTCTCGAGATTTGCGAATTTCCTGCTAAAACAATCGAAACCAGTGGAGGTCAAGGATTTTCAATAATGTTATTAACCAAAACAAAACCAGATTTTTACCTGAATATCTTTTCAAGAGTCCATAAATAAATGACATTTTCACTGTACAATTCATATTCACCATTGAATTATTTTGACCTAAATAAATGGCTTTCATAATTTGGGCTATGGAATTATTGATACTCCTACATATTTATCTGCAGTTTTCTTATTTTGGAATTAAATTAATTTATAATGATGTTTTTTTTTCAATAGACCTATATATAGTTGGGTATCATTATCCATCTATCTCTCTATCTATGTTTGGTTGAATAATATCAAGTTTATCTAACTAATATTTTCCTAACATTTTCAGATTTCCAAATTAGTTTTTTATATCATCAGTAAATTTATCAAAGTAAAAATTTACGATATTTATTTTATCTTATTCTTGAGTACTTTTGAATGTTGCTACATTCGTTTTGTGTATGTTTATGTAAATGTTTTTGGTTAATTTTGGCATTCACACATTTACTGGAACCAATTTAAAATCTCTCAAGGTTACATCATATAAAAAGTCAAAATGGAATTTTTATATTTATTTTATTTTTGAGGGGTGGGGGAAATTAGAAACTTTGGTAAATTTACTGTTTACATAAAGCAACTAATTTAGAAATTTGAAAAAGTTAAAAAAATTGGATGGACAGCAAACATTTGAAAGAATTCTTGCTATCAAAATGTAAAAAATGTTTTTTCATACTTTATTCTGTATATTTCACTACACGTGTTTTGGGTCTTGTGACCTTCCTCAGGCAAAGAATGGTAAGTCCAACATGTTATCTAAAGGAATAAATTTTTTCTTACTACTTTTTTTTGTAGTAGTAGTCATCTCAATCCATCTTGGATTGCCTGAAAAATGTTCTTCTGGCTGAGGGGTGATAAAATAAAACCAGAAGAACATACCTTTAAAAATAAAAGTGGACACTGAGGTCAACACTAAGCTTGAAGGCAATCTTTAGGCCATTAAACGAACTGTTGCAGGTGTATGTTGACCTCAATATTTAATTTTACATTTACATATACATATATATATATATATATATATATATATATATATATATATATATATATATAATTTAAATAAAAACAGATTACTTTAAGGTTCCATATAATAAATTATTTCACCACAGGCCTTTTAAAGGATAGTGGATCATCAGATTTATTTCCAAATGTTGAAATGAAAAAATGAAAATAAATTTACACATTTATGACGGGCAATAATAAGGGAATTAATGAAGTGGGAGCAGTGTGGGGGGTAGAGAGACAGCATTGAGTTAGATGTAACATTTCTATTGTTTCAAATTTAAATTTTTGCTCAAATCTAGACATTGACACGTTAAATCTGTTAACGGAAGTTATATCTTGATATGGGAGGGGGATAGACCAAAAGAGCATAAAAAGAAAAAAAGAAAAAGAGAGAAAAAAAAGAGAAAGAAGTTGTGATAGAGTGTCATTAACGTCCATTGGAATAGGCGTTGTTTTTTTCTTTAATTTGAGATTTCGTAAATTTTCTAATTTTTTGTTTAAACAGTCTAAGCAAAAACCTTATTACGAACATTTATATATTTATATGAGACAGACATTTATATATATATACATGAGACAGACTATTGCCATAGTGTTGATCTCAGTGTATTATATATATATATATATATATATATATATATATATATATATATATATATAAAGAGTGTGATAGAATAAATTATGCATATAGAGTGTGATGGAATAAATTATGCATATAGAATGTGATGGAATAAATTATGCATATAGAGTGTGATGGAATAAATTATACAAAAATGAAAATAACACTGACAAATACTAAAGTGTAAATTTGTTCAATAAAATCACCATTTGCTTCAACCACGGCCTTCAGACGGCCTCAGAATCTCCTGCAACTCTTCAGGACAGTCTCCTTGCTTAAGTTGGTGAATTCTGCCATAATCCTGGCCTTCAGTTCATCTTTGGTCTTACAAGGAGTTTGTTTGGTCTCTCGCTCAACTGAGCCCCACACATAATAATCAAAGAGGTTGCAAGTCTGGTGAGTTAGGTGGCAAGATGTCAGGGGTGATGTGGTGATTGTTTGATAGCCATGACTGGGTTCTTCTGCTTGTGCAGCATGGTGCAGAGTCCTGTTGACAGAGATAGAGTATTCCAGCAGCCAACCTCTTAGCCCAGGACAGCATTACGCCCTCAAGGCACTTGATATAGGCCTCTGTCTGAGACCCTAATCCAACTCTTTCTAAATACTTTGTCCTCTTATTGACATCGGAACACTCTGAAATTTTCTTACTGGAGCTTCTGGCATGAATGCCAAGCAGTACAGCATGCTGTTTCAAAATTTCTGGCAGAGTGAATTGCATCACGGTGCTCCTTTTCTCATAGATGGTTGCTAACTGACCCTAATATACTGTGCAGTTGACTTAATCAAAAACAAACAATGAACCTGTGCGAAATTAAAAATATAAAATGTCGATAATTTTTCCATTGATTGAACAGAAACTACATAAGTAAGAAAAGAATTAAAAGTATATATTCATCATCAAATATATGAGAAAATGTTTTAATAATTAAGAAAGGCTGAAATTGATTATTCTGAACTAATAGTATAAAAAACTCAAATATTTTGCATTGGCTAATGTAAATCTCGATTCCATTATAAAAGTAAAATCTACCTCCTGATACAATAAATATATTGTTGTTAAAGTCACATCGTAGAGTGAATTATGCAGAGAGGCAGCTTATTAACAGGTTGGGGTACCCTGGCAGAATGGATCTCATGTTGCAATACCTGAAATTCATAATGAAGCCCGGTAACATCACTGATGACCTTTACCACTGCATTTTATAAGTGTATTTAAAAAATATATATACATCTGGCTGCTGGCATTTGTATACATTTGTATATAATATAATTTGTATATAATACAAATTTCCCTTTCTCTACAGTGTGCTGATAGGGGTAGGATCTCCAAATTGGTCGGGTTTCAATCCTGGATTGAAGCAATCAGATATCTAGCTACACTGATGTTGCAATACCTGAAATTCATAATGAAGCCCAGTAACATCACTGATGACCTTTACCACTGCATTTTATAAGTGTATTTAAAAAAAATATATACATCTGGCTGCTGGCATTTGTATACATTTGTATATAATATAATTTGTATATAATACAAATTTCCCTTTCTCTACAGTGTGCTGATAGGGGTAGGATCTCCAAATTGGTCGGGTTTCAATCCTGGATTGAAGCAATCAGATATCTAGCCACACTGATGAGCTGTGATACAGTGAAACAGGCTTGTATGTGGATGACTATATATATATATATATATATATATATATATATATTATAATTATTTTCTTTTTTAAAAATATTATTCTATTGCGCCACAGATATTTCTAAGTTTCAAAACTTAAACTAAAATTGTAAATTTAATAATAAAAATTAAACTTAAACTTAAAATCCAGAGTTTCATTATTAAATTTACAATTTTAGTTTCAGTTTTGAAATATAGAAATTTCTGTGTTGCGATGGAATCATATTTTTAAAAAAGAAAATAATTATAATATTTTTCTCCACTGTTTGTATCGAGCACTGTTTTTTTAAAAAAATAATTGCTAAGAACACCAGATTATAAATCTTACTGTTCTTTCTTAGTATTTTAATATATATATATATGAGAGTCATTCAATAAATAAGGTGAATTTTTCGGTATAAGGACTTCTAATACAGATAGAAGCTTAATTTTTTAATTTTTCAACATTGTCTCCCAGCACTGTCACATAATTTTCCCATCTGGGCACAAGCTTCCGTATTCCCTCAGCGTAAAAATCTCAGCCAGTCGCTCACAACACTTTTGACTTCATTGTCACTTTTAAGCTTTGTGCCTCTCGTGAACGCTTTCAAGGGACCAAACAGGTGAAAATCAAGGTCTGGGTTGTAAGGGGGATGAGGGAGCAGTTCCCAGCCCAGCTCGTTGATGGTCTGCACCGTTTGGGCTGCTGTGTAAGGCCTTGCGTTGTCATGATGCAAGATGACTCCTTCTGACTGATGAGGCCTGCGCTTGTCACAACAGATAAGCTCAAAGTCCTTGCAATGTCATCCACTGTCACCCTTCTGTCAGACTGAATGAGGTCATTGACTGATTCGATCACCTCAGGAGACCTCACTTCTGTAGGCCTCCCAGGCCTGTCTTCATCCTCAACACTGCTCTGTCCTTCTTTAAACAATTTAGCCCACTTGTAGACATTTTTTTGGCTGAAACATGTGGCACCATACACAGTTGACATTCTCCTATGAATTTCAACTGGTTTGCACCCTTCAGCAACCAAAAACTTGATAACTGACCGCTGTTCAATCCTGGAGCATGCTTCTTGGTCGGCCATCTTTGTTAATCGACAAAACTCTCAAAGTTTGTTTTTTTTAATCTGCAAAAGAAATTAAATCCATGTGAAAAGAAGTAAAACAAAAAAATAAAAAAGAGTAAGCGTCTATCAGTATTAGAAGTCCTTATACCGAAAAATTCAACTTATTTATTGAATGACCCTCGTATATTATTTTTAAAAATATGATTCCATCGCTACACAGAAATTACTATGTTTCGAAACTGGTCACTTGTATTCAAGTTTAACTTCAATATTAAACCTTAACTGTTGTATAACTGTTTCATCCTCAATCGATGTTTGGAATAACTAAGCAATGAAATGTGTTATTCATTTATAGTTTTGAAATGGAGGTAAAATGGAAATACTATAAATGAGTAAAACACATATATATATATATATATATATATATATATATATATATATATATATATATATATATATATATATATAAATATAAAAGTGAACATAGAAGTCAACACTTAGAGGCGACAGTCTGTTTCATGCTAGATGCAATCATCGGGCCGCGATGATTGCATCTAGCATGAAAGAGACTGTTGCCTCTAAGTGTTGACTTCTATGTTCACTTTTATATTTACACACACTCTATCTCTGATATTGAGCACTTTATCCCAGAAATATAGCACACTTTAAGACTATATTTCTTCATATATATATATATATATATATATGGGCATTGTGTTTATTTCTGTATCGAGCACTGTTTTTTAAAAATAAAAACAAAAATACTAAAGAACTTCGGATTATCAATCTAACTGTTCTTTCCTGTTATATCAATACACACGCACACATATATATATGTATATGTGTGTGTGTGTGTGTGTGTGTGTGATAGACAATATATCTCTATATAATTTTAATATGATTCAGAATTTGAAAAACTAATGTAACTGGTGCAGAAAATACAAAATCTTTCATAATGACTTATGAAGCCAGAAAGTGTACTTGGGCAATAGACAATTTATATTTAAACTTTCATCAGAAACCAGGAAAATGGTTGAAAATATAGTAAAATATAAATAAAATAGTTTATAAAATAACTTTTGTTCGTCTTTAACATAACTTGTATAAACGAAAAATTTACTGCTCAAATACATCACACGCACACACACACACACATATATATATATATATATATATATATATATATATATATTATATATATATGGACACTGTGTGCATTTCTGTTCAAAAGATGAAATATTTTTCAACTGTTTTAAAATATGTAAATATATTCATTTAACTGCATTCATGAATTTCTAAAACTGTAAAAATGTTTATATGCATACTGTTGCATATTTATAAATGTAAAAGTGTAGAGGTCAGTGTATATATATATATATGTGTGGATATTTGTTTTTATGGCATGTTCAGAGCTACCTAGATAGATATATAGATATGAACATAGTGCAGAAGATAAAAGCAGACTGTGATGGAAAGTTGGAAAAGACCAGGATAGATAGATAGATAGATAGATAGATAGATAGATAGATAGATAGATAGATAGATAGATATAAACAGACTGGAATAGGGAGGTAGATAGATAGATAGATAGATAGATAGATAGATAGACAGTTTGATATGAACAGACAGAGAATAGATAGATATGAATAAATGGAGAATAGATAGAGAGATAAATAGATATGAACAGACAGAGATTAATTTAATTTATTTTTTTAAGCATTTCACCCCAAGCAAGGAGGGCGTGGCAATAGTTTGCTGGGTGTTACATAGAGTATAGATCAGAGAAAAAAACTGTGTATCGGAGGAATGATGAAGGGGAAAAAGTTAAACAGGGTTCAAGACATTGCAAGATGGCGATTGAAGTTGCATTTAAATTTTTGAAGATAGTAGTTATAAGGGAAGCAAATAAACAGAAGGAAGTTCCACAGGTGGGAAGTGCGAGAAAAGAAATCATTGGAGTAGAAATGGTGGTTACATATCAACAGAAAGAAATAGATTGATATTAACAGAGATAGACGTAAGAAGGCAATAGATGCATCACTTGAGTAATTCTTATTTTTATGACTAAATATCAATGTTTGCATCATTAAAAATGGTTTTCAATATCCACAGAGAATCTTCCCGCCCACAAACCGGCAAGTGTAAGGACATGTCGATAAGGATCATTTGATGAATATATAAATGGTTGCATATTTTAGAGGTTTTACTAATGACCAAAACTTGATGATGATGGAAAAAAAATAGAAAATATTATTTCTGGCACACATAATCAATTTCTCTTTCAATTTCTCATATATATATATATATATATATATATATATATATATATATATATATATATATATATATATATATGAAGAAATATAGTCATAAGATGTGCTACATTTATGGAATAAAGTGCTCAATATCAGAGATAGAGCGTGTGTAAATATAAAAGTGAACATAGAAGTCAACACTTAGAGGTGACAGTCTGTTTCATGATAAACGCAATTGTCAGGCGTGATGATTGTGTCTAGCATGAAACAGACTGTCGCCTTTAAGTGTTGACTTCTATGTTCTTTTTTATATTTATATATATATATATATATATATATATATATATATATATATATATATAAGCATATATACATATATATATATATATATATATATATTCGTGTATTTAGGCAGCAATCCTTCTTCCATGCACATTTCATTGAATACGACAGGCAAGGTGCTTTTATTTAGTTTTTTATACAATTTCTCATGTGATCTAATAATTATTTTCTTTTCAGATGATAAATTATATAAAAACTGTCCGAATGTTCTTTTTATCCAAGCGATTTTGGCTATACATTTAGCCATTTTCAAGGACACAATATCTTGACTGTGTTTTGAAAAATGAAAACATTTTATAAAACATACATACAATAAATTTTTTCTTATTTAATAGTTAAAATATTTCATCCTTGAAAATGTCTAAATGTATAGCCGAAAGTGCTCAGATAAAAAGATATATATATATATATATATATATATATATATATATATATATATATATATATATATATATATATATATATAAACACAATTATATATATATATATATATATATATATATTCCTCAAGGACGCAAGGCACAGTGGATAAAGGCATTGGTGAGATCCCGTGACAGGATCCAAAGAGTGTGAGTTCAATACCTGGTTAAGGCAGTGGAGGAATTGGAGAGAGGAATTAACAGGAGATAAATGATAAATGACATCCATTAAAAACATGGCACATGGAACTAGATTGAGCGAAGTAAAGGCTTCAGTTTGACATTCCAACCACCTGAGGAAGGCTGGAGCGTACAATGGCTGAAATGTAATAAATATGGCAACAAAGATGAGGACAATAGTCTGAATAATGTAAATAGTGTACATAATACCTCATCTCAGAAATATAGACATATATATAGTTTTAAAAATGTCTGAGCCCATTCTTTTCCTTTAAAAGGAACCTTTTTGTCCAGCACTTCTTCAGAAAAATTTTCTTAGAAAAAAGCAAACATACAAAAAAAAAAATGGATCATTAATGGCAAAACTGAAAAGTGCATGGTGAGTAAATAAGAGGCCATGACTAAGATAAATTTATTACTAAAACAGTAAATCGATTGACTTAGTCGGTTTGGAATACATTTGGTGAACAACTCGGGTTGCACTTTGAAATATTCTGACAAAGTGTTTAGGGTGCTGCACAAAGCTTGTACGGATGAATGTTAAAGTTTTTAGAAGCTGTTTATATCAAGTTTCATCAACCAAAGCAGAAGGAGAACTTTCTTTGTTCTCTGTGTCTCATGGGTGGGTCATGAGTACAAAAGTTTACTATTTTTTTACTCCCTAGGATCTTATTTACATCAGTTTATTGTGTTAGCAATAAATCTATTTTAGTCATGGCACCTACTTTACCCACCCACTATACACTTTTGCAGTTTCACTATTTATGATTATTTTTTTTTATATGTGGGTTTTTTCCAACATATCTTTCTGAAGAAGTATTGGATGAAAAAATGCTCCTCATAGAGAAAAAGAATGCACTCCCTCAACTTTAAAACAATATATAAATTCTGTGGTATAAAATTTACATATATATATATATATATATATATATATACATATATATATATATATATATATATATATATATATATATATATATATATATTTATATATTTTTTTTTTTTTTTTTTTTTTTTTTTTTTTTCTCCTTAGTAATTCTACAATTTAAAACTTAATAGAGATCTGATTTAGATTTCTAAATAGGTAATTTTAATTTTTTACTTTTAATTTTAATTTCAAATTTTATAAATCTTTTAATATCTAGATAGCCTTGCTTAGTTGTCAAATTTTTCGAATCATCCTATACTTGTTTTTTGATTGGCCACTCTGGCTTACGTAACAGCGTTTACTCTTAGCTAAGGATCGTTGATTAATTTGAAACTTTTAAAACCATTTATTCTATATTCTATATTATCACTTGACAAGACACAAGAAGTGTTGAAACAAAATGGCTACTTTTGTCGTGATTTTATAACATATTTATGTTGTAATATTCAAATAAATAATTATATCTGCTCTACTCTGTATTGAGCACTCTTTAAAGAATATTGATTGTTGGTTATTGGATTTCATTCCGTATATACCAATCCTAAACTTGGGTATATATATATATATATATATATATATATATATATATAGTGTAAATTATAACTTCTCATCCCAGAAATTCAGACAGAAAATATTCTGATCATTTTCTTTTCTTTTATTTTTGCTGATTATTTTTTTTAATTGCAACCATTTCAAAATCAACAATAGTTTTAAACTCTTTCATCACTAGTTGTTTTTTGTTGGTCAGGAATAGAATAAATGTGGATTACCAAGAGACTAAATAATTGTTGGATATGTTACGGGAACTTACCTATAACGACTGAATGAACTCTTCCTGACACTATAAATACTGCGCCTCTCAAGAGAGACGTAGAACGAGTCGAGACGGAATCGAGTCGAGCCAATAGTAGTTCACTCCAAACCAGACTAACAGTCATACTAACACTTTTCACATCTTGTATTATTATTCTGTGTAATATATCTTTGTTATTTCTACTCTTGTGTTCGTGTTGTTCTTCCTGGGTCCTAACCTTTTTGCCCAGCACTTCTTCAGAAAGATTTCCTAGAAAAAAGCAAACATACAAAAAAAAAAGGAAAATAAGACGAGGATATTGGACCATAACAGGATAGCAGGTATTAATCACTTTAGTGTGGGAAGGACTAAATGAGGACAAGTTATACATTTCAAAAAGGGGAGAAGATACAAGTTACGTTGTTTGGTGTTTAGCAATAATAAAATAGTGAAAATGTTAATTTGCATTCTTTGTCAAATATTTCAATATCTTCTTCTATGTACCATGTCCCTTCAGACACAGGCTTCTGAGGTAGGTTACTTGATGCTTGCCTATTGCCTTCATTAAGTCATCTGAGTATCAAATTCACCAAGCCCTATTCCCTCATTATGTGTGTCTGAAATTTCAATTATCTCTTTCTGATTCTATGTACATATCTCCTTTCTTTTCACCATTTTCTTTAAAACTTCCTCATTGTTCACATGCTCCTTCCATGGCATTCCCAGCATCCTTCTGTAGAACCACATCTCTGTTGCTTCAAGTCTCCTCTTCATCTGCGAGAAAATTGTCCAGTATTCACTGTCCTATGAGAGGATTAAGCACTATTTTCTTTATTTCTAACAAAGTCTTCTTGCTTCTTAATACATTGTTTAGCTTCTAGGAGGCATCTTTAACTGTTCCAATGTGCCTTCAGATTTTGGTGTCACCTTTTCTGTGCAGTCAGTTATGTGCCATGCGCGATACATGCATAGGCGATCATGTATCTTTCGATACATGACTGACGAGGCAGATTTTTTTCCTGCAGTAGGTTGCCATTTCTTTCTGTGGGAGACCAGTTGCTATCCAAGGCTATAGAACCCGGTCTGTCCTGCTATTTACCCATAGCTGGAGGGAGAAGAAGAGAATTCATATCTTTCCCAAGGGTATTAGCACGTAATTGAATTTCAGTCAGTTATGTGCCATGCGTGATACACACTTAGCTAATCATGTATCTTTCAATACATGATTGTCGAACAGATTTTTTTCCCTCAGGAGGTTGCCATTTCTTTTCTGCAATAGATCAGTTGCCATCCAGGGCTATAGAACTTGGTCTGTCCTGCTATTTACCCATAGCTGGAGGGAGAAGAAGAGGATTCATTTCGTTTCCAAGGATATTAGCACGTAAGTGAATGTAATGGATTCGACTGGAATTTGAACTCGGCTCTCTGATTCCCCATTCCAAGCCACTATCCATTACTCCACTGTTGTTCAAATATTCAAAAACTTAATTTTGTTGTTTTTTCTTGATTCTTTTGTAAACAACTTCAACTCATAGTTCATGTCTTGCTGAGGGCCATGCATCTTATTTTCTTACACATGATAGATAGTCCTTTTTTCCTGCTTTCCTTTACTACCTTCACATTCTGCTCTGTTTCATCTCTCACTTTGTGCTCCACCTCTCTCTTTCTTTAACCCATTCACATCTGAGTCACTTTGTTCCATCTATCCATGCGTCTCACCTTTGTCTCCGTTCCATCTCTCTCCCTATGCTCCCCACTCTCTCCTCCCCTTCACATCTGTGTTTATTTACTTCACCCTGCTACAACTCTCTCTATGCTTCACATCCCTCTCTGTTACATCTCTCCCCACTCTCTCTCTAACCGTGCACTCTCTCTCACTCCCTTTCTTGATGTTTCATCCGTCTCTCTGCTTCACCTTCATTTCTGTTTCATCTCTCTGTGCCCCCTCCTTCTTCACATTCACATTATCTACTTCCTTCACTCTGCTATAAGTCTCTCTGTGTTTCACCTCTCTCTCTCTGTTTGTCTATCTCTCTATATGCTCTGCCTCTCCCACTCTCTCTGTACATCACATGCCTCTCTGTTATATTTCTCCCTTATTGTCTGTCTGTCTTTCCCTCTCTATATGATCTGCCTCTCCCACTCTCTCTGTACATCACATGTCTCTCTGTTATATTTCTCCCTTATTGTCTGTCTGTCTTTCCCTCTCTATATGCTCTGCCTCTCCCACTCTCTCTGTGCATCACGTGTCTCTCTGTTATATTTCTCCCTTATTGTCTGTCTGTCTTTCTCTCTCTATATGATCTGCCTCTCCCACTCTCTCTGTACATCACATGTCTCTCTGTTATATTTCTCCCTTATTGTCTGTCTGTCTTTCTCTCTCTATATGATCTGCCTCTCCCACTCTCTCTGTGCATCACGTATCTCTCTGTTATATTTCTCCCTTATTGTCTGTCTGTCTTTCTCTCTCTATATGCTCTGCCTCTCCCACTCTCTCTGTGCATCACGTGTCTCTCTGTTATATTTCTCCCTTATTGTCTGTCTGTCTGTCTCTCTCTATATGCTCTGCCTCCTCCCCTCTCTCTGTACATCACATCCCTCTCTGTTATATTTCTCCCTTATTGTCTGTCTGTCTTTCTCTCTCTATATGATCTGCCTCTCCCACTCTCTCTGTGCATCACATGCCTCTCTGTTATATTTCTCCCTTATTGTCTGTCTGTCTTTCTCTCTCTATATGCTCTGCCTCTCCCACTCTCTCTGTGCATCACGTGTCTCTCTGTTATATTTCTCCCTTATTGTCTGTCTGTCTGTCTCTCTCTATATGCTCTGCCTCTCCCACTCTCTCTGTGCATCACGTGTCTCTCTGTTATATTTCTCCCTTATTGTCTGTCTGTCTTTCTCTCTCTATATGCTCTGCCTCTCCCACTCTCTCTGTGCATCACGTGTCTCTCTGTTATATTTCTCCCTTATTGTCTGTCTGTCTTTCTCTCTCTATATGCTCTGCCTCCTCCCCTCTCTCTGTACATCACATCCCTCTCTGTTATATTTCTCCCTTATTGTCTGTCTGTCTTTCTCTCTCTATATGATCTGCCTCTCCCACTCTCTCTGTGCATCACATGCCTCTCTGTTATATTTCTCCCTTATTGTCTGTCTGTCTTTCTCTCTCTATATGATCTGCCTCTCCCACTCTCTCTGTGCATCACGTGTCTCTCTGTTATATTTCTCCCTTATTGTCTGTCTGTCTTTCTCTCTCTATATGATCTGCCTCTCCCACTCTCTCTGTGCATCACGTGTCTCTCTGTTATATTTCTCCCTTATTGTCTGTCTGTCTTTCTCTCTCTATATGCTCTGCCTCTCCCACTCTCTCTGTGCATCACGTGTCTCTCTGTTATATTTCTCCCTTATTGTCTGTCTGTCTTTCTCTCTCTATATGATCTGCCTCTCCCACTCTCTCTGTGCATCACATGTCTCTCTGTTATATTTCTCCCTTATTGTCTGTCTGTCTTTCTCTCTCTATATGCTCTGCCTCTCCCACTCTCTCTGTGCATCACGTGTCTCTCTGTTATATTTCTCCCTTATTGTCTGTCTGTCTGTCTCTCTCTATATGCTCTGCCTCCTCCCCTCTCTCTGTACATCACATCCCTCTCTGTTATATTTCTCCCTTATTGTCTGTCTGTCTTTCTCTCTCTATATGATCTGCCTCTCCCACTCTCTCTGTGCATCACATGCCTCTCTGTTATATTTCTCCCTTATTGTCTGTCTGTCTTTCTCTCTCTATATGCTCTGCCTCTCCCACTCTCTCTGTGCATCACGTGTCTCTCTGTTATATTTCTCCCTTATTGTCTGTCTGTCTGTCTCTCTCTATATGCTCTGCCTCCTCCCCTCTCTCTGTACATCACATCCCTCTCTGTTATATTTCTCCCTTATTGTCTGTCTGTCTTTCTCTCTCTATATGATCTGCCTCTCCCACTCGCTCTGTGCATCACATGCCTCTCTGTTATATTTCTCCCTTATTGTCTGTCTGTCTTTCTCTCTCTATATGCTCTGCCTCTCCCACTCTCTCTGTGCATCACGTGTCTCTCTGTTATATTTCTCCCTTGTTGTCTGTCTGTCTGTCTCTCTCTATATGCTCTGCCTCCTCCCCTCTCTCTGTACATCAGATCCCTCTCTGTTATATTTCTCTTTTATTGTCTGTCTGTCTTTCTCTCTCTATATGATCTGCCTCTCCCACTCTCTCTGTGCATCACATGCCTCTCTGTTATATTTCTCCCTTATTGTCTGTCTGTCTTTCTCTCTCTATATGATCTGCCTCTCCCACTCTCTCTGTGCATCACATGCCTCTCTGTTATATTTCTCCCTTATTGTCTGTCTGTCTTTCTCTCTCTATATGATCTGCGTCTCCCACTCTCTCCTTTGCATCACGAGTCTCTCTGTTATATTTCTCCCTTATTGTCTGTCTGTCTTTCTCTCTCTATATGCTCTGCCTCTCCCACTCTCTCTGTGCATCACGTGTCTCTCTGTTATATTTCTCCCTTATTGTCTGTCTGTCTGTCTCTCTCTATATGCTCTGCCTCCTCCCCTCTCTCTGTGCATCACGTGCCTCTCTGTTATATTTCTCCCTTATTGTCTGTCTGTCTTTCTCTCTCTATATGATCTGCCTCTCCCACTCTCTCTGTGCATCACGTGTCTCTCTGTTATATTTCTCCCTTATTGTCTTTCTGTCTTTCTCTCTCTATATGCTCTGCCTCTCCCACTCTCTCTGTGCATCACGTGTCTCTCTGTTATATTTCTCCCTTATTGTCTGTCTGTCTGTCTCTCTCTATATGCTCTGCCTCCTCCCCTCTCTCTGTACATCACATCCCTCTCTGTTATATTTCTCCCTTATTGTCTGTCTGTCTTTCTCTCTCTATATGATCTGCCTCTCCCACTCTCTCTGTGCATCACATGCCTCTCTGTTATATTTCTCCCTTATTGTCTGTCTGTCTTTCTCTCTCTATATGCTCTGCCTCTCCCACTCTCTCTGTGCATCACGTGTCTCTCTGTTATATTTCTCCCTTATTGTCTGTCTGTCTGTCTCTCTCTATATGCTCTGCCTCTCCCACTCTCTCTGTGCATCACGTGTCTCTCTGTTATATTTCTCCCTTATTGTCTTTCTGTCTTTCTCTCTCTATATGCTCTGCCTCTCCCACTCTCTCTGTGCATCACGTGTCTCTCTGTTATATTTCTCCCTTATTGTCTGTCTGTCTTTCTCTCTCTATATGCTCTGCCTCCTCCCCTCTCTCTGTACATCACATCCCTCTCTGTTATATTTCTCCCTTATTGTCTGTCTGTCTTTCTCTCTCTATATGATCTGCCTCTCCCACTCTCTCTGTGCATCACGTGTCTCTCTGTTATATTTCTCCCTTATTGTCTGTCTGTCTTTCTCTCTCTATATGATCTGCCTCTCCCCCTCTCTCTGTGCATCACGTGTCTCTCTGTTATATTTCTCCCTTATTGTCTGTCTGTCTTTCTCTCTCTATATGCTCTGCCTCTCCCACTCTCTCTGTGCATCACGTGTCTCTCTGTTATATTTCTCCCTTATTGTCTGTCTGTCTTTCTCTCTCTATATGATCTGCCTCTCCCACTCTCTCTGTGCATCACATGTCTCTCTGTTATATTTCTCCCTTATTGTCTGTCTGTCTTTCTCTCTCTATATGCTCTGCCTCTCCCACTCTCTCTGTGCATCACGTGTCTCTCTGTTATATTTCTCCCTTATTGTCTGTCTGTCTGTCTCTCTCTATATGCTCTGCCTCCTCCCCTCTCTCTGTACATCACATCCCTCTCTGTTATATTTCTCCCTTATTGTCTGTCTGTCTTTCTCTCTCTATATGATCTGCCTCTCCCACTCTCTCTGTGCATCACATGCCTCTCTGTTATATTTCTCCCTTATTGTCTGTCTGTCTTTCTCTCTCTATATGCTCTGCCTCTCCCACTCTCTCTGTGCATCACGTGTCTCTCTGTTATATTTCTCCCTTATTGTCTGTCTGTCTGTCTCTCTCTATATGCTCTGCCTCCTCCCCTCTCTCTGTACATCACATCCCTCTCTGTTATATTTCTCCCTTATTGTCTGTCTGTCTTTCTCTCTCTATATGATCTGCCTCTCCCACTCGCTCTGTGCATCACATGCCTCTCTGTTATATTTCTCCCTTATTGTCTGTCTGTCTTTCTCTCTCTATATGCTCTACCTCTCCCACTCTCTCTGTGCATCACGTGTCTCTCTGTTATATTTCTCCCTTGTTGTCTGTCTGTCTGTCTCTCTCTATATGCTCTGCCTCCTCCCCTCTCTCTGTACATCACATCCCTCTCTGTTATATTTCTCTTTTATTTTCTGTCTGTCTTTCTCTCTCTATATGATCTGCCTCTCCCACTCTCTCTGTGCATCACATGCCTCTCTGTTATATTTCTCCCTTATTGTCTGTCTGTCTTTCTCTCTCTATATGATCTGCCTCTCCCACTCTCTCTGTGCATCACATGCCTCTCTGTTATATTTCTCCCTTATTGTCTGTCTGTCTTTCTCTCTCTATATGATCTGCGTCTACCACTCTCTCCTTTGCATCACGAGTCTCTCTGTTATATTTCTCCCTTATTGTCTGTCTGTCTTTCTCTCTCTATATGCTCTGCCTCTCCCACTCTCTCTGTGCATCACGTGTCTCTCTGTTATATTTCTCCCTTATTGTCTGTCTGTCTGTCTCTCTCTATATGCTCTGCCTCCTCCCCTCTCTCTGTGCATCACGTGCCTCTCTGTTATATTTCTCCCTTATTGTCTGTCTGTCTTTCTCTCTCTATATGATCTGCCTCTCCCACTCTCTCTGTGCATCACGTGTCTCTCTGTTATATTTCTCCCTTATTGTCTTTCTGTCTTTCTCTCTCTATATGCTCTGCCTCTCCCACTCTCTCTGTGCATCACGTGTCTCTCTGTTATATTTCTCCCTTATTGTCTGTCTGTCTGTCTCTCTCTATATGCTCTGCCTCCTCCCCTCTCTCTGTACATCACATCCCTCTCTGTTATATTTCTCCCTTATTGTCTGTCTGTCTTTCTCTCTCTATATGATCTGCCTCTCCCACTCTCTCTGTGCATCACATGCCTCTCTGTTATATTTCTCCCTTATTGTCTGTCTGTCTTTCTCTCTCTATATGATCTGCCTCTCCCACTCTCTCTGTGCATCACGTGTCTCTCTGTTATATTTCTCCCTTATTGTCTGTCTGTCTGTCTCTCTCTATATGCTCTGCCTCCTCCCCTCTCTCTGTACATCACATCCCTCTCTGTTATATTTCTCCCTTATTGTCTGTCTGTCTTTCTCTCTCTATATGATCTGCCTCTCCCACTCTATCTGTGCATCACATGCCTCTCTGTTATATTTCTCCCTTATTGTCTGTCTGTCTTTCTCTCTCTATATGATCTGCCTCTCCCACTCTCTCTGTGCATCACGTGTCTCTCTGTTATATTTCTCCCTTATTGTCTGTCTGTCTGTCTCTCTCTATATGCTCTGCCTCCTCCCCTCTCTCTGTACATCACATCCCTCTCTGTTATATTTCTCCCTTATTGTCTGTCTGTCTTTCTCTCTCTATATGATCTGCCTCTCCCACTCTCTCTGTGCATCACATGCCTCTCTGTTATATTTCTCCCTTATTGTCTGTCTGTCTTTCTCTCTCTATATGATCTGCCTCTCCCACTCTCTCTGTGCATCACATGCCTCTCTGTTATATTTCTGCCTTATTGTCTGTCTGTCTTTCTCTCTCTATATGATCTGCCTCTCCCACTCTCTCTGTGCATCACATGCCTCTCTGTTATATTTCTCCCTTATTGTCTGTCTGTCTTTCTCTCTATATATGATCTGCCTCTCCCACTCTCTCTGTGCATCACGTGTCTCTCTGTTATATTTCTCCCTTATTGTCTGTCTGTCTGTCTCTCTCTATATGCTCTGCCTCCTCCCCTCTCTCTGTACATCACATCCCTCTCTGTTATATTTCTCCCTTATTGTCTGTCTGTCTTTCTCTCTCTATATGATCTGCCTCTCCCACTCTCTCTGTGCATCACGTGCCTCTCTGTTATATTTCTCCCTTATTGTCTGTCTGTCTTTCTCTCTCTATATGATCTGCCTCTCCCACTCTCTCTGTGCATCATGTGTCTCTCTGTTATATTTCTCCCTTATTGTCAGTCTGTCTTTCTCTCTCTATATGCTCTGCCTCTCCCACTCTCTCTGTACATCACATCCCTCTCTGTTATATTTCTCCCTTATTGTCTGTCTGTCTTTCTCTCTCTATATGATCTGCCTCTCCCACTCTCTCTGTGCATCACATGCCTCTCTGTTATATTTCTCCCTTATTGTCTGTCTGTCTTTCTCACTCTATATGATCTGCCTCTCCCACTCTCTCTGTGCATCACGTGTCTCTCTGTTATATTTCTCCCTTATTGTCTGTCTGTCTGTCTCTCTCTATATGCTCTGCCTCCTCCCCTCTCTCTGTACATCACATCCCTCTCTGTTATATTTCTCCCTTATTGTCTGTCTGTCTTTCTCTCTCTATATGATCTGCCTCTCCCACTCTCTCTGTGCATCACGTGTCTCTCTGTTATATTTCTCCCTTATTGTCTGTCTGTCTTTCTCTCTATATATGATCTGCCACTCCCACTCTCTCTGTGCATCACGTTTCTCTCTGTTATATTTCTCCCTTATTGTCTGTCTGTCTGTCTCTCTCTATATGCTCTGCCTCCTCCCCTCTCTCTGTACATCACATCCCTCTCTGTTATATTTCTCCCTTATTGTCTGTCTGTCTTTCTCTCTCTATATGATCTGCCTCTCCCACTCGCTCTGTGCATCACATGCCTCTCTGTTATATTTCTCCCTTATTGTCTGTCTGTCTTTCTCTCTCTATATGCTCTGCCTCTCCCACTCTCTCTGTGCATCACGTGTCTCTCTGTTATATTTCTCCCTTGTTGTCTGTCTGTCTGTCTCTCTCTATATGATATGCCTCTCCCACTCTCTCTGTACATCACATGTCTCTCTGTTAGATTTCTGCCTTATTGTCTGTCTGTCTTTCTCTCTCTATATGATCTGCCTCTCCCACTCTCTCTGTACATCACATGTCTCTCTGTTATATTTCTCCCTTATTGTCTGTCTGTCTTTCTCTCTCTATATGATCTGCCTCTCCCACTCTCTCTGTACATCACATGTCTCTCTGTTATATTTCTCCCTTATTGTCTGTCTGTCTTTCCCTCTCTATATGATCTGCCTCTCCCACTCTCTCTGTACATCACATGTCTCTCTGTTATATTTCTCCCTTATTGTCTGTCTGTCTTTCTCTCTCTATATGATCTGCCTCTCCCACTCTCTCTGTGCATCACATGTCTCTCTGTTATATTTCTCCCTTATTGTCTGTCTGTCTTTCTCTCTATATATGCTCTGCCTCTCCCACTCTCTCTGTGCATCACGTGTCTCTCTGTTATATTTCTCCCTTATTGTCTGTCTGTCTTTCTCTCTCTATATGATCTGCCTCTCCCACTCTCTATGTACATCACATGTCTCTCTGTTATATTTCTCCCTTATTGTCTGTCTGTCTTTCTCTCTCTATATGATCTGCCTCTCCCACTCGCTCTGTGCATCACATGCCTCTCTGTTATATTTCTCCCTTATTGTCTGTCTGTCTTTCTCTCTCTATATGCTCTGCCTCTCCCACACTCTCTGTGCATCACGTGTCTCTCTGTTATATTTCTCCCTTGTTGTCTGTCTGTCTGTCTCTCTCTATATGCTCTGCCTCCTCCCCTCTCTCTGTACATCACATCCCTCTCTGTTATATTTCTCTTTTATTGTCTGTCTGTCTTTCTCTCTCTATATGATCTGCGTCTCCCACTCTCTCCTTTGCATCACGAGTCTCTCTGTTATATTTCTCCCTTATTGTCTGTCTGTCTTTCTCTCTCTATATGCTCTGCCTCTCCCACTCTCTCTGTGCATCACGTGTCTCTCTGTTATATTTCTCCCTTATTGTCTGTCTGTCTGTCTCTCTCTATATGCTCTGCCTCCTCCCCTCTCTCTGTGCATCACGTGCCTCTCTGTTATATTTCTCCCTTATTGTCTGTCTGTCTTTCTCTCTCTATATGATCTGCCTCTCCCACTCTCTCTGTGCATCACGTGTCTCTCTGTTATATTTCTCCCTTATTCTCTTTCTGTCTTTCTCTCTCTATATGCTCTGCCTCTCCCACTCTCTCTGTGCATCACGTGTCTCTCTGTTATATTTCTCCCTTATTGTCTGTCTGTCTGTCTCTCTCTATATGCTCTGCCTCCTCCCCTCTCTCTGTACATCACATCCCTCTCTGTTATATTTCTCCCTTATTGTCTGTCTGTCTTTCTCTCTCTATATGATCTGCCTCTCCCACTCTCTCTGTGCATCACATGCCTCTCTGTTATATTTCTCCCTTATTGTCTGTCTGTCTTTCTCTCTCTATATGATCTGCCTCTCCCACTCTCTCTGTGCATCACGTGTCTCTCTGTTATATTTCTCCCTTATTGTCAGTCTGTCTTTCTCTCTCTATATGCTCTGCCTCTCCCACTCTCTCTGTACATCACATCCCTCTCTGTTATATTTCTCCCTTATTGTCTGTCTGTCTTTCTCTCTCTATATGATCTGCCTCTCCCACTCTCTCTGTGCATCACATGCCTCTCTGTTATATTTCTCCCTTATTGTCTGTCTGTCTTTCTCACTCTATATGATCTGCCTCTCCCACTCTCTCTGTGCATCACGTGTCTCTCTGTTATATTTCTCCCTTATTGTCTGTCTGTCTGTCTCTCTCTATATGCTCTGCCTCCTCCCCTCTCTCTGTACATCACATCCCTCTCTGTTATATTTCTCCCTTATTGTCTGTCTGTCTTTCTCTCTCTATATGATCTGCCTCTCCCACTCTCTCTGTGCATCACGTGTCTCTCTGTTATATTTCTCCCTTATTGTCTGTCTGTCTTTCTCTCTCTATATGATCTGCCACTCCCACTCTCTCTGTGCATCACGTGTCTCTCTGTTATATTTCTCCCTTATTGTCTGTCTGTCTGTCTCTCTCTATATGCTCTGCCTCCTCCCCTCTCTCTGTACATCACATCCCTCTCTGTTATATTTCTCCCTTATTGTCTGTCTGTCTTTCTCTCTCTATATGATCTGCCTCTCCCACTCGCTCTGTGCATCACATGCCTCTCTGTTATATTTCTCCCTTATTGTCTGTCTGTCTTTCTCTCTCTATATGCTCTGCCTCTCCCACTCTCTCTGTGCATCACGTGTCTCTCTGTTATATTTCTCCCTTGTTGTCTGTCTGTCTGTCTCTCTCTATATGATATGCCTCTCCCACTCTCTCTGTACATCACATGTCTCTCTGTTAGATTTCTGCCTTATTGTCTGTCTGTCTTTCTCTCTCTATATGATCTGCCTCTCCCACTCTCTCTGTACATCACATGTCTCTCTGTTATATTTCTCCCTTATTGTCTGTCTGTCTTTCTCTCTCTATATGATCTGCCTCTCCCACTCTCTCTGTGCATCACGTGTCTCTCTGTTATATTTCTCCCTTATTGTCTGTCTGTCTTTCTCTCTCTATATGATCTGCCTCTCCCACTCTCTATGTACATCACATGTCTCTCTGTTATATTTCTCCCTTATTGTCTGTCTGTCTTTCTCTCTCTATATGATCTGCCTCTCCCACTCGCTCTGTGCATCACATGCCTCTCTGTTATATTTCTCCCTTATTGTCTGTCTGTCTTTCTCTCTCTATATGCTCTGCCTCTCCCACACTCTCTGTGCATCACGTGTCTCTCTGTTATATTTCTCCCTTGTTGTCTGTCTGTCTGTCTCTCTCTATATGCTCTGCCTCCTCCCCTCTCTCTGTACATCACATCCCTCTCTGTTATATTTCTCTTTTATTGTCTGTCTGTCTTTCTCTCTCTATATGATCTGCCTCTCCCACTCTCTCTGTGCATCACATGCCTCTCTGTTATATTTCTCCCTTATTGTCTGTCTGTCTTTCTCTCTCTATATGATCTGCCTCTCCCACTCTCTCTGTGCATCACATGCCTCTCTGTTATATTTCTCCCTTATTGTCTGTCTGTCTTTCTCTCTCTATATGATCTGCGTCTCCCACTCTCTCCTTTGCATCACGAGTCTCTCTGTTATATTTCTCCCTTATTGTCTGTCTGTCTTTCTCTCTCTATATGCTCTGCCTCTCCCACTCTCTCTGTGCATCACGTGTCTCTCTGTTATATTTCTCCCTTATTGTCTGTCTGTCTGTCTCTCTCTATATGCTCTGCCTCCTCCCCTCTCTCTGTGCATCACGTGCCTCTCTGTTATATTTCTCCCTTATTGTCTGTCTGTCTTTCTCTCTCTATATGATCTGCCTCTCCCACTCTCTCTGTGCATCACGTGTCTCTCTGTTATATTTCTCCCTTATTCTCTTTCTGTCTTTCTCTCTCTATATGCTCTGCCTCTCCCACTCTCTCTGTGCATCACGTGTCTCTCTGTTATATTTCTCCCTTATTGTCTGTCTGTCTGTCTCTCTCTATATGCTCTGCCTCCTCCCCTCTCTCTGTACATCACATCCCTCTCTGTTATATTTCTCCCTTATTGTCTGTCTGTCTTTCTCTCACTATATGATCTGCCTCTCCCACTCTCTCTGTGCATCACATGCCTCTCTGTTATATTTCTCCCTTATTGTCTGTCTGTCTTTCTCTCTCTATATGATCTGCCTCTCCCACTCTCTCTGTGCATCACGTGTCTCTCTGTTATATTTCTCCCTTATTGTCTGTCTGTCTGTCTCTCTCTATATGCTCTGCCTCCTCCCCTCTCTCTGTACATCACATCCCTCTCTGTTATATTTCTCCCTTATTGTCTGTCTGTCTTTCTCTCTCTATATGATCTGCCTCTCCCACTCTCTCTGTGCATCACGTGTCTCTCTGTTATATTTCTCCCTTATTGTCTGTCTGTCTGTCTCTCTCTATATGCTCTGCCTCCTCCCCTCTCTCTGTACATCACATCCCTCTCTGTTATATTTCTCCCTTATTGTCTGTCTGTCTTTCTCTCTCTATATGATCTGCCTCTCCCACTCTATCTGTGCATCACATGCCTCTCTGTTATATTTCTCCCTTATTGTCTGTCTGTCTTTCTCTCTCTATATGATCTGCCTCTCCCACTCTCTCTGTGCATCACGTGTCTCTCTGTTATATTTCTCCCTTATTGTCTGTCTGTCTGTCTCTCTCTATATGCTCTGCCTCCTCCCCTCTCTCTGTACATCACATCCCTCTCTGTTATATTTCTCCCTTATTGTCTGTCTGTCTTTCTCTCTCTATATGATCTGCCTCTCCCACTCTCTCTGTGCATCACATGCCTCTCTGTTATATTTCTCCCTTATTGTCTGTCTGTCTTTCTCTCTCTATATGATCTGCCTCTCCCACTCTCTCTGTGCATCACATGCCTCTCTGTTATATTTCTGCCTTATTGTCTGTCTGTCTTTCTCTCTCTATCTGATCTGCCTCTCCCACTCTCTCTGTGCATCACATGCCTCTCTGTTATATTTCTCCCTTATTGTCTGTCTGTCTTTCTCTCTATATATGATATGCCTCTCCCACTCTCTCTGTACATCACATCCCTCTCTGTTATATTTCTCCCTTGTTGTCTCTCTGTCTGTCTCTCTCTATATGCTCTGCCTCCTCCCCTCTCTCTGTACATCACATCCCTCTCTGTTATATTTCTCTTTTATTGTCTGTCTGTCTTTCTCTCTCTATATGATCTGCCTCTCCCACTCTCTCTGTGCATCACATGTCTCTCTGTTATATTTCTCCCTTATTGTCTGTCTGTCTTTCTCTCTCTATATGCTCTGCCTCTCCCACTCTCTCTGTGCATCACGTGTCTCTCTGTTATATTTCTCCCTTATTGTCTGTCTGTCTGTCTCTCTCTATATGCTCTGCCTCCTCCCCTCTCTCTGTACATCACATCCCTCTCTGTTATATTTCTCCCTTGTTGTCTGACTGTCTGTCTCTCTCTATATGATATGCCTCTCCCACTCTCTCTGTACATCACATGTCTCTCTGTTAGATTTCTGCCTTATTGTCTGTCTGTCTTTCTCTCTCTATATGATCTGCCTCTCCCACTCTCTCTGTACATCACATGTCTCTCTGTTATATTTCTCCCTTATTGTCTGTCTGTCTTTCTCTCTCTATATGATCTGCCTCTCCCACTCTCTCTGTGCATCACGTGTCTCTCTGTTATATTTCTCCCTTATTGTCTGTCTGTCTTTCTCTCTATATATGCTCTGCCTCTCCCACTCTCTCTGTGCATCACGTGTCTCTCTGTTATATTTCTCCCTTATTGTCTGTCTGTCTTTCTCTCTCTATATGATCTGCCTCTCCCACTCTCTATGTACATCACATGTCTCTCTGTTATATTTCTCCCTTATTGTCTGTCTGTCTTTCCCTCTCTATATGATCTGCCTCTCCCACTCTCTCTGTGCATCACGTGTCTCTCTGTTATATTTCTCCCTTATTGTCTGTCTGTCTCTCTCTCTATATATGCTCTGCCTCTCCCACTCTCTCTGTACATCACATGTCTCTCTGTTATATTTCTCCCTTATTGTCTGTCTGTCTCTTTCTCTATATATGCTCTGCCTCTCCCACTCTCTCTGTGCATCACGTGTCTCTCTGTTATATTTCTCCCTTATTGTCTGTCTGTCTTTCTCTCTCTATATGATCTGCCTCTCCCACTCTCTCTGTGCATCACATGTCTCTCTGTTATATTTCTCCCTTATTGTCTGTCTGTCTTTCTCTCTCTATATGCTCTGCCTCTCCCACTCTCTCTGTGCATCACGTGTCTCTCTGTTATATTTCTCCCTTATTGTCTGTCTGTCTGTCTCTCTCTATATGCTCTGCCTCTCCCACTCTCTATGTACATCACATGCCTCTCTGTTATATTTCTCCCTTATTGTCTGTCTGTCTTTCTCTCTCTATATGATCTGCCTCTCCCACTCTCTCTGTACATCACGTGCCTCTCTGTTAGATTTCTCCCTTATTGTCTGTCTGTCTTTCTCTCTCTATATGCTCTGCCTCTCCCACTCTCTCTGTGCATCACGTGTCTCTCTGTTATATTTCTCCCTTATTGTCTGTCTGTCTGTCTCTCTCTATATGCTCTGCCTCTCCCACTCTCTATGTACATCACATGCCTCTCTGTTATATTTCTCCCTTATTGTCTGTCTGTCTTTCTCTCTCTATATGATCTGCCTCTCCCACTCTCTCTGTACATCACGTGCCTCTCTGTTAGATTTCTCCCTTATTGTCTGTCTGTCTTTCTCTCTCTATATGATCTGCCTCTCCCACTCTCTCTGTACATCACGTGCCTCTCTGCTATATTTCTCCCTTATTGTCTGTCTGTCTTTCTCTCTCTATATGATCTGCCTCTCCCACTCTCTCTGTACATCACATGTCTCTCTGTTATATTTCTCCCTTATTGTCTGTCTGTCTTTCTCTCTCTATATGATCTGCCTCTCCCACTCTCTCTGTGCATCACGTGTCTCTCTGTTATATTTCTCCCTTATTGTCTGTCTGTCTTTCTCTCTCTATATGATCTGCCTCTCCCACTCTCTATGTACATCACATGCCTCTCTGTTATATTTCTCCCTTATTGTCTGTCTGTCTTTCTCTCTCTATATGATCTGACTCTCCCACTCTCTCTGTACATCACATGCCTCTCTGTTATATTTCTCCCTTATTGTCTGTCTGTCTCTCTCTCTATATATGCTCTGCCTCTCCCACTCTCTCTGTACATCACATGCCTCTCTGTTATATTTCTCCCTTATTGTCTGTCTGTCTCCCTCTCTATATGATCTGCCTCTCCCACTCTCTCTGTACATCACATGTCTCTCTGTTATATTTCTCCCTTATTGTCTGTCTGTCTTTCTCTCTCTATATGCTCTGCCTCTCCCACTCTCTCTGTGCATCACGTGCCTCTCTGTTATATTTCTCCCTTATTGTCTGTCTGTCTTTCTCTCTCTATATGATCTGCCTCTCCCACTCTCTCTGTGCATCACGTGCCTCTCTGTTAGATTTCTCCCTTATTGTCTGTCTGTCTTTCTCTCTCTATATGATCTGCCTCTCCCACTCTCTCTGTACATCACATGCCTCTCTGTTATATTTCTCCCTTATTGTCTGTCTGTCTTTCTCTCTCTATATGATCTGCCTCACCCACTCTCTCTGTGCATCACGTGTCTCTCTGTTATATTTCTCCCTTATTGTCTGTCTGTCTTTCTCTCTCTATATGATCTGCCTCTCCCACTCTCTCTGTGCATCACGTGCCTCTCTGTTAGATTTCTCCCTTATTGTCTGTCTGTCTTTCTCTCTCTATATGATCTGCCTCTCCCACTCTCTCTGTGCATCACGTGTCTCTCTGTTATATTTCTCCCTTATTGTCTGTCTGTCTTTCTCTCTCTATATGATCTGCCTCTCCCACTCTCTCTGTGCATCACGTGTCTCTCTGTTATATTTCTCCCTTATTGTCTGTCTGTCTTTCTCTCTCTATATGATCTGCCTCACCCACTCTCTCTGTGCATCACGTGTCTCTCTGTTATATTTCTCCCTTATTGTCTGTCTGTCTTTCTCTCTCTATATGCTCTGCCTCTCCCACTCTCTCTGTACATCACATCCCTCTCTGTTACATTTCTCCCTGTCTATTTGCCTGCCTGTCTGCCTGTCTGTCGCTCTATATGCCCTGCCTCTCTCTGTGCTTCATCTCCCACTCTGTACTCCACATCACTCCCTTTCTCTCTCTTTGTCCCCCTTTTTTCTCTTTTTCCTTTCTTTTTCCTTTTGTCAAATTCTTTCGTCCTTAAATCATTTTTCATAGACAACAAACCATTTTCTCTATGAATTTATAATTCTGTTCGTTTGTCACGTGTCGTTTAAACACAGACAAATAAACACACATACACGCATGAATATATAAATGTCAACACTTGATAATTCACACTAAATACACACATTGAGTTGTAACGATATATGCGTATGTAAGACTAAAATAAATAAAAAGACTTGCGATCGATAAATAGACAAACAAATACACACTTAAATGTTCCAAAATACATAAGATACATTTCTGAGCACATACTAAGTTTGATCAAAAAGTATCAGGACTGTTGCTATGGTAACGGACCTAAAGTAGGCAGAACGAAGCCACTTTGCGCAGAATGATCGTGAACTTAAGCTATATCCACATGAGGTAATTTTGGATTTTTTGCTGTATAAAATATATGCTCTGTTATAATAAATACATTGAGCTCTCTCTGGATCAGTTTTAATATCTGATATTACTAGGACCCTCATGGAATATATAGCAACAGATTTATTACCTATACTATATATATATATATATATATGCAGAAATATAGTCTTAAAGTGTGCTATATTTATGGGGTAAAGTGCTCAATATCAGAGATAGAGCGTGTGTAAATATAAAAGTGGACATGGAAGTCAGCACTTAGAGGCGACAGTCTGTTTCATGCTAGTGCAATCGTCAGGCGACTCTTCTTTGTTAAGTCCTTCTCGAAGTCATCTAGTTCTTTTTGTTGCGGGGGACATTTTTTTGTTTTGAACCCGTATTTTTCCTTGAGTGTATTATTATTATTGTGAAGATCTTGGTTTAAAAAATGTGCTTTCCATCTCATTCTTTTTAGGAAACTTTCGCCTGACGATTGCACTAGCATGAAACAGACTGTCGCCTCTAAGTGCTGACTTCCATGTCCACTTTTATATTTATATATATATATATATATATATATATACATATATAGTATTTACATTAGTCAGACTATTGTCCTCATCTTTGTCGCCATATTTGTCACAACGTTTTAGGTGGTTGGAATTTCGAACCGAACCATTCATTTCGATCACTGGGGTAGACTGTTCTAGTTCCACGAGCCATGTTTTGATGTTAATTTTGGTAATTTTCCCTCTGAAAGTTCTCCACTGCCTGAACCGGGTATTGAACTCACACTCTTTGGGTCTGTCACTGGATCTAACCAACACCTTTATCCACTGTACCATGTGTCCTTGAGGACATCTGGGTATGAATTTCTGAGTATTATAAACCTAATTTTTCAGCAACCATTTTTTACCAGTACTCATATTGCAATTTTGCTGTTATCATTGCATGTTTTTACCAGATCTCATATTGCAACTTTTTTGTTATCATTGCTGTTCTCTGGCACTCCTTATTACTGGTTCCCATATTGTATTTATTTCTATGCTTGGCCGACTCAGGAGATTTTTGTGGCCTAGCATATGTGCTGATTCCTTAAGTTTACGAATTTTCCAATAGTGTTCCCTGTCTATGATCTCAACCTGATCCCGCAGGGGACGGTGATCTCCCTTCTCTCTCTGTACATAATACCTCATCTCAGAAATATAGACAGATATATATATATATATATATAAAACATCAAATCATATATTTACAGTTCTAAAGAATTAATATATTTATTTTTAATGCACCCTTTTTGTTACATTAAATATTATTATAGTGGATATTTAGTATTTGAAATACGTGCCCCATTTTTATTTATTAAGCAGCGTGCATCAATATGTGCATTCAAGAAAACTTATTAAAGAAAATGTGTTCCTGGCATATATATATATTTTTTTTTTAAGCATTTCACCCCAGGCAAGGCAGGAGTGCCACTAGCAAGCAAGGGGTTACAGAGGGTTGGGAACAAGTCTGTCTGTCTCTCTCTATATGATCTGATACTCAAATGTATCAAACCATTACTGTGTACTGTATAATTGTGATCATGTACCAAGTGTGAATTATCAAGTGTTGACATTTATATATTTATATGTGCATGTGTGTTTATTTGTCTGTGTTTAAACGACACATGACAACATCATGTACCAAACATTAACTGGGTACCACATAATTGTGATCATGTACCAAACATTAACTGGGTACCACATAATTGTGATCATGTACCAAACATTAACTGGGTACCACATAATTGTGATCATGTACCAAACATTAACTGGGTACCACATAATTGTGATCATGTACCAAACATTAACTGGGTACCACATAATTGTGATCATGTACCAAACATTAACTGGGTACCACATAATTGTGATCATGTACCAAACATTAACTGGGTACCACATAATTGTGACCATGTCCCAAACCTTCATTGGTTAACATATAATTGTTATCATGTACTTGACCATCACTGGGTAACATATATTTGTCATAATGTACCAAACTTTCACTGGGTACTATATTATTGTCAGCATGTACCTAACCTTTACTTGGTACCATATAATTGTCATAATGTACCAAACTTTCACTGGGTACTATATTATTGTCAGCATGTACCTAACCTTTACTTGGTACCATATAATTGTCATAATGTACCAAATTTTCACTGTGTACTATATAACTGCCATCATGTACCAAACTAAACTGTGTACGTAACTAATGTGATTGGAACTCTCCTATAAAAAAGTCAAAAATGAATAAACCAAATAAGAAGGAACTCAATGTATTTTATTATTTATTTGAACTTTTATTTGTAAGTTCAAAAATAACTTTTGTCACTTCTTGCCATCAGTTGGGAAAAGGATAAAATGATGTTGGTGAACAAAAACATTACCTCACTTTTGTTTGCAAATAAAATATTGATTACCAAAAATGATGTCTTCCTAAATGACTTTTATCTATTACTAGTTAAACTGCACCAAAGAAAATGATGGCATAATTTATTAATTCTTTACTATTATTAGGTTTTTGGCAGTCTTTAAATATTCATTATTTTTTTTCCAATTATTATTGTTATACTCTTTCACCGAATAGTTCTTTTCCACCCTCATAAACATCTCAGAAATGTTCGCCATTGTCAAAACAATGATGCTACCACCTGCTGCTATCTATCATTGGCGGTGCAAGGGAGATAAATCTGATATAGCAGAAGGTAACATACATTACAAGAAAAAGACAGATTGCAAATACGGTAAGTTTCATACATATACACTATTTTGAGTCATTATATATATATATATATATATATATATATTAGTAGTAGTAGTAGTAGTAGTAATTTTATAAGTATAAGTAACTACACTCGTTTTGGAAAACCTTCGGTTTCTTGATTTGCAAAAAATCAAATCAATATCAAAGGAAAAAACGGTATAAAAAAGAAAGAGCCAGGAACATGAACGCCTGTCAAAAACAGTCATTCAGCATGGAGGTTCAAAGTCCAAAGAAAAAAACCTCGATATGATCCACTTAGGTGAAACCTTGGTAGGTTTGTCTGGCTCTCTAGTTTTAACTATATATATATATATATATATATATATATATATATATATATAAAAAGTGGCCATTGAAGTTAACACCCAGATGTGACAGTCTGTTTCCTGCTAAACACAGTCATCAGCCTATGTGTGTTTAGCATGAAACAGTCTGTTACCGCTGAGTGTTGACTTCAAGGTCTACTCTTATATTTACATATGCTCTATCTCTGATATTGAGCACTTTAACCCATAAATATAGCATACCTTAAAATTATATATATATATATATATATATTCATTTAGACTGAGTAATTTCAAAATTAGCACAATGTCATCATCAGGGTGTTGTATTTTCAAAGACAAAAATTGTTGTGTTCATCATTTTTCTAAGACAAAATTGTTTTGTTTTCAAACACAAGCACAGGATAAAACTTGCAACATTATAACTGGAATTATAGTAATTGGTAATGAGGATACTCAAACACAAGTTCAAGATAAAATCGCAACATTATAAGTGAGGTTATATTAGTTGAAGGTGAGGAACTTGAACTTATGATAGTGGGTGACCAGATTTTTAAGACTCGTACTTGTGCAACAGGAGTTACAACAATTTCAATCATGGATCAAAAAAAAATTTCTTGTAGTTATAAAGAAAATTTTGGCTTCAGTAATTGAAATTCAATGACAAAAACAGAAGCAACACGAACAAAATACCCAACAATTTTCTACTGTTACAAAAACAACAACAAGAGTTGTTGGAAGTGGTTTTCAAGAAAAATGCTTCAATGTCTCTGAGAGTCGCGGAGTAAAACACTGTATCAGAATTTATATACAATCCTGATTACAGACTGAATTTTACTGTGTATTTTTGCAGACATGAAGAAATATATAAAAAAACAGTTTGATGTTAGAAAAGAATTACTCCGACAGAGTACAAAAAGTACTGCAATTATATTTTACCAAGAAAACCAGGTGAAATAGGGTTTGAAGACACAGTACACATTTTTAGTGACAAGAGCTCTGTTTCATGCTTGTCGAAGGTGCAGGAATTTAACCAAAAATGATGATGAAGATTTTGTCATGGGTAACAGATAATGTTAACAATTTAAACTAAAGAAATAACTACAGATATGTTCAAGGGATTCATTTTCATTTAAGGTCTGACAGCAGAAAAAGATGCTGAAGTATTACCGAAAATTTTAGTAGAGATTGAACATAATAACAATGTAACAGTACAGGAAAAAATGAACAGTTGTCAAACAATGCTAAGAATGTGTAATGGTAAAAAAAGGAATATAAAACCTTGTTTCAAATGTGGGAAATTACATGTTGGGAAAGAGTGTCCATGGAAAAATGCAGAGTGCTACAACTGTGGTTAAAAAGGACATATCAAATTACATTGCAGAACTAAACCAAGAAAAACATTTTGCAGGAAGAAAGTAATACACACTATTGCGACAGGAAAAATAGGCACACAAAACAAAAAAAATTTGAAATGTGCAAATTCAGTAATGTTGGAGTAAAACTGTTACTAGATACTGGTAGTGACATTTCAATAATAAATGAAACCACATGGAAAGGAATTGGAAAACCTGTATTAAAATGGACTCACAACTTCAATTTCTGGTGAGAAATTATTTTGGGGGGGAGAATTAACATGTGATGTTTATTTTCAAAATAAGTAGGTAGAAACAAAAGCTTATGTTCTAAGACAGCCATTCTCAACCTTTCCTCCATCATTGACCCCCTCGGCTTTATGTATTTCAAAATTTTCAAAATAAGTAGGTAGAAACAAAAGCTTATGTTCTAAGACAGCCATTCTCAACCTTTCCTCCATCATTGACCCCCTCGGCTTTATGTATTTCAAAATTTTCAAAATAAGTAGGTAGAAACAAAAGCTTATGTTCTAAGACAGCCATTCTCAACCTTTCCTCCATCATTGACCCCCTCGGCTTTATGTATTTCAAAATTTTCAAAATAAGTAGGTAGAAACAAAAGCTTATGTTCTAAGACAGCCATTCTCAACCTTTCCTCCATCATTGACCCCCTCGGCTTTATGTATTTCAAAATTTTCAAAATAAGTAGGTAGAAACAAAAGCTTATGTTCTAAGACAGCCATTCTCAACCTTTCCTCCATCATTGACCCCCTCGGCTTTATGTATTTCTCCATTTACCCCCTACTCCCATACAAAAAATTCATAGCCATCATAAAGCATTGATGTACAATTTCGTGACTAAATGAATGAATGATTTTTTCATTCAAAATACTAAGGGTTTTTTTTAAATAAAAAATACTAAGCGACACTCAAAATACTGGTTTCTTATTTAGTACTAAATTTAATTGAATTATTTTTTAAATTATCAGGTACATCAATTATTTACCCCCGACTATATAATTTTTTACCCCCTAGGGGTAAATTTACCCCTGGTTGAGAACCTCTGTTCTAAGAAATGTGAAGAATTTATTCGGTATGGACTAGATAGATATATTTGAACTGTGGAATAAACATGTATTGTAAAAACGGAAGTGAATAAGCAATAAATTTAAAGTCACAGCAAAAGCTGAAGGAAGAATTAAAACAATGTTTTGTCTAATGAATTGTTCTGTCCAATGAACTGGGTCGGTATTTAAAATTCAAGTCGATTTTTAAGTAAAAAAAGGTTCAATGCCAGCATTTAAAATGAAACACGGCATACCATTTGCAGCATTAGAATAAGTAAATAAAGAGTTAGACAGACTAGAAAGAATTGGTGTATTGCAGAAAGTAAACCATTTGTAATGGGCTTCACCAGCAGTGTACGTAAAGAAAAAAATGAAAAAATTGTGTTTGCATGGATTTCTTGACTGGGTTAAATAGTTGTCTTGAAAAGAGAACTACTCATTATCAAATCCAGAAGAAACTTTTTTGAAGTTGAATGGCAGAAAAAAAGTTCAACATAAAAGACACCAAAATCAACTACAGAAATAATTAACTGATGAAAAACCTGAAGAACTGATTAAAATGTTGAACGACAATTTTGATGAGTCAACCCCAAAACAAATCAGGGAACCTATAAGGACAAGCTCAAAGAAAAAAAAATGCTATGTTTGCAAACTCTACAGGAAGAAGAAAGGGAGATATTAATACTAAATAAAAAATATTATTTAATAAAGTAGTAATCTCAAAAGGGGGGATTTTGTGGAGTAAAGAGTACACCCCTGAATGACTCTATAAATTTGTCCAATACTAGGAAGAGTTCCATGGTGTGAGGTCAAGGGTAATTGATTTGGAGTTAGGCAGTTCACTGCCAGGGTCATAACATACTTGTTGAACTCTCTGCCTTCAAGCAGAGAGGAACTTAGATGAGGCTATGCCTACGGGTAGTCTCTTCTGGGGAAGTAGTCAAACATGACCCCGTATATGTAGGGTGGAAGGGGAATTTTTGCCCAAGCCTACAGGCTTGGAATCGCCCCACATAAAAATCAGCCTTGTTACACATCCCTCCTTGTGGGGAGGATTGGGTAAATACCAATCATATTGGAGTCAGTCGTCATACTAACTATACAGGCATTAAGACAATAGCCTAGTTATTACGTATGGAGAATACTTTAACGATTATCTTATACCAAGTACGAGCACATGTTATAATAATAACCTTACAATAGGAAGTTATAATAAATACTATTATATATCCTATACATGCACTTACACACACACACACACACACACACATATATATATATTTAAAAATTATAACATAATTATGTTATATCATCACTACAAAAATAGCCATTTTGTTTCAACACTTCTGGTGTCTTGTCAAATGATGGTGTTGCAAGTAACTGGAAGTTTATTCCATTTATACCAACCTTATACAGACATATATATATATATATATATATATATATATATATATATATATATAATTTTTGTTCATGTGCCTTACACAATATATATATATATATATATATATATATATATATATATATATTTGTTCATGTGCCTTACATATACACAATAAATATATATATATATATTTGTTCATATGCCTTACATATACATAAATATTGATATGATTTTTTTCTATATATCAGTATTTATAGCAAGAGACCTTCAGTTTTAATACAGTGGCAGCTCAAGCAGATTCTGCACAAACACAAACACAGACCATCCTCCAGCGGAATCAAAACTTGTGTCCACCTATCCTGCCTCTCAATCATCCCACTTCTGGCTACAACATTTTCTTAACTTATCTACCTCAACTTCCCTCTTCTTTAACTCTGGCATTTGAAGGTTTTCCTCTGGAATTATTCCCACGTCTTAATGTAAGTGTTCGTATTTGTATAGATACATGATTGTGGGTTGGTTGGTTATGGTATCTTTTATGGGTGATAGTGGATAGAGAGCTTATGAGTTGAGAAAGCAATGAAAGGTGGTTGTCTGTAGGGGGAATGTGTATGTAAACCATTTGGTAAGGGTATTTATCAAGGTAGGAAAGAACATGTTCTTCTTTATGCTGTTTTTATTGAAACTAGAATATTAAGTGTAAGAAATGACGGGTTTATCTATGTATGAATCAGCATTTCTACCCAGGATCAGAATATCTGTGCACTTTGTCTGGGAAGGAATTTTGTACCCTGGAATCTTTGCCTAGGATCAGAGTAATAGCTGTGCACTCTGTGAAAATTGTACACACAGTCATACAAACATACAGTCATCTGCCTGAACATGACAGCAGACTAAGTAAGAGAGTGAGGAAGAGGAAGGTGTGAAGGAGTAATGATAGAGGGTAAGTAAGAATGCTCAAGAAAACAAGAAGAAAAGTGGCTGAAAGAAAATTGGCTGAAAGAAAAGTGGCTGGAAGAAAAGTGGCTGAAAGAAAAGTGGCTGAAATGAAAGTGGATAAAAGGAGAGTGGATGAAAGGAAAGTAGATGAAAGAAAAGTGGATGAAAGGAAAGTGGATGAAAGAAAAGTGGATGAAAGAAAGAAGCTCAATATGTGTTATGGGAACTTACCCATAATAATAATGGACTATTCCGGACATTATAAATACTGTGCCTCAAGAGCAGAGAGGATTAATTGTAAGAACATTGGAATACTGATACTTGTCGAGACAACATAGTTCACTCTAACCAAATCTGATAGTCATTACTAATACTTCTACTTCTTTGTACATATTTCTGTTTGTAATATATCTTTGTTATTCCATACCTGTGTTCGAGTTATTCTTCATTGGTTCTACCTTGGACCATCACCGTGGTACAAGGAATGAAAAAAAAGTGGATTCACTGGCAATTAAGAAACTGCCACCTTTATGGAAACATTTCAAAGCTATACCTGGACATTTGCCAAAGAAGTATGTGAAAACTGATTTCTCAACAGTAAATTTTAATGATGAATAGAGAGCTACAGTGGATGGACAAATGGCTGAGCTAAAACTGGGCCCTACATGGAAATAATCAACCAAAAACCGACAACAGTAATATTTTATAAGCAGTAAAATTAGAAATCCTTTAAAAGTTGAAGATAATAATGGTAATATTAGCCATTTCCCTATAAGGAAACATTTGACATCCATTGACCGACCAGTCAGTACTACTTTTGGTTAGAATTTATAAAATCTTTATAACTGACAAGCTACGTTGTTTTTTGAGTTTCTAGAGGAATAAAAAATGTGGATTTATCAGCAAGAAAATATTTGAAGAATCTGGTGCTGTGAAAATAAAAAGAGGAATAAAATGATGCTGAATATTAAGAACATAATTAAGAAACTACCAGCTTTAGCAATAGTAATGGTAATATTAGCCATTTCCCTATAAGGAAACATTTGACATTCATTAACTGAGAAGCCAGTACTGCTTTGTTTGAAATTTATAAAAACTTTCTCTTAAAAGAATTTTTCAAGAAAATTGGTTTCTCATGTCCAGTAGCTGTTATTGCTCTTTCCAGATTGATGAGTGATTCCTTCCTAACCTTATCTATGAAGTAGAAAATATTGTTTTAAGTGAAAAATATATTCAAGAAAAATCTTCTTCACGTTCTTCACTCACCTTTTAAAAAATTCTTTCGAAGACACCAAATTAATGGAATGGCCCCAGCATCTGTAGATATTAATCCAAAAGACAGTGTTTGGGAAGAAAAACTTTAAAAATCTGTATAAATCAATATTTGGTGAAAAAAACAAATTACAGATTTAATTTTTAATGTACCAATTATTAATTAGTTTCAGACAAAATAAAAAAAATCTCTTTTTATAAAAAATTGTTAATAAGATATAATATCCCTACTGAGTGAATATCAACATAAAATAAATTTGAATATTTCTGTATTACATATTGTCTGGTTCTCCTGTTATATATTTGAAGATTATTGATAGAATCCAAAGAAGAATCCATAATGTTATTGGTTCTGACTTGGCATCTCAGCTTCAGTCCTTTTTCCTACTACCATAACATAGCTTCCCTGTGACTTTTCTATAAATGCATTCATGGTAATTGTTCTGATGAATTTTCCACTATGGTACCTAGACTTTATGAATTTAAGAACAGAACTAGATTGGCAATAAGGTCTCATCATTTATCATTAAAATGGCTAGATGTAACCAAAAGTTCTATGCTAACAGTTTCTTTTCTCATACTTCTCACTTGTGGAACTCTCTTCCATCTTCTAGCTTTTCACTGCAATATTAATTGTTATCTTCTCTCTTCTTAATTTCTGCTCATTTATTTTTCTCACACCTTAATAATATTTTTCTTTTTTATATTCTTTCACACTCACTAACACCTTCAAGTAGCTAAGATGCCTTGCTTGGGGTGAAATGATTATATATATATATATATATATATATATATAATACAATAAATATATATATTACACAATAATAAAATTTTAAACTAATTTAAAATCTTTGATAATAATGCGCATTCCAAGATAATTACTGTTGATAATATTAATCAATGTAATTGCAACATGTAGATCTTTAAATGAAGCATGTTTTCCATGCTTACATGAAAAATTAGAAATTATCAGATTTTCTGATAAAAACTCCTTATTAACCCAACGAAGTGAATTGTCTGTAAATTGTAGGCATAGTCTACCTTTTACTTTACAATATGTTTAAACTTTGAATTTGATAATACTTTTTCTTATGGTAATAATCAGTAGATGAACTGCAGTGCACTTTATATGACTTACTAATCTCTTTGTAAGATTCATTTTGATTTAATATAACTCTGTATTGATGTTTAGCTAGTATTATTAATATCTTATATGGATGTACAGGTGTTTAGTTAGTATTATTAACATCTTACATTGATTAGTTGGTATTATTAACATCTTATATAGATGCTCATTATTTAACAGTTGCATATTAATTTGCCAAAGTAGTTCTGTATTTTTTATCAGTTTTTTTTTCAAAACAGTTTCTTAAAGGGGACTTTTATTTATCAACTACAAAATTTTATGTAAGAAGCTGAATGAACATATAACTGGTTAGCATTATGTTAAATTACCTCCCTACCTCTTTCACTCTTACACATTAGGAAAGCTGAATGCCAGACTTCTATACATTTTACAAAATAATGTAACCACTTGTATTTGTCCATAAGGAAATTGTCTAGGGTTTATATGCAGACAACTTCATGTCATGACCTATATTAAAAGATTTTTTCAGTGAGTTTGAATTTAGTGTAGGTCACATTTGATTGGTTAATCGTGGTAAAGCCCACAAGCCAATTTTAATTCTGTCTTTTTTCTTTTTTTATTCTTGAAAAAAGATGAAGTATTCTGCTTTTGAAATTAAATTAATCATTTGTTGCCAGTAGTTTAACACCACCTGAAGAGATACATTTGTAGTGTCAAAACATAATTGTAATTGTGTAGCGATTTTTAACCTGTTTTTGTTTTAATATCCTGAAATAAATAATATTTAGCTATATTTTGTATTGAGCCCTCTTTTAAATTTAATTTTATGTACAGTGGAATTATATTTCATTTGTTCCATTTTAACTGGATATATATAAATATATATATATTTAAAGACATTTTTATGTTTAACATTGTTTTTATAGATACAAGTATTTATTTTTTTTATAATAAACAGTATTAAATAACATTTGAGAAATTTCATAGAAAATATTCGTCCTCAAAAAGATTCGAACCTGTATCCTATACAGAACCGTCATATAGCCTGGCGTGCCTTAACCGTTTTGGCCACTAAGAATAGTTTGGTTGGCATGGTCGAATTTACTGCTTATAAGCAGTAAATTTGACCTTGCCAACAGTTAAGGCACGTCAGGCTATATGATGGTTCCGTATCGGATACAGGTTCAAATCCTGTCGAGGACGAATATTTTCTATGAAAATTTCTCGGACATTCAGGCCGGTAAATGTTATTTAATACTGTTTATTATAAACAGAGCAATCACTTAAATACTTGTATCTATAAAAAGAATGTTAAACATAAAAATGTCTTTAAATAATTGTTGTACCTTGTTCATTTCATAATATATATATATATATATATATATATATATATATATATATATATATATATATATATAGTTGTGCACTTGAGCAGCAATCCATCTTTAATACATGTTTTATTGAGCAAGTATCATAAGGTAATATTGGTAAGCATTTTATTATATTTTTCATGTATGGATACATGTGTTGGCTTTTTTAGACATAATGCGAAAATTGTCTAAACATTTGTTGATTCCAAGTACTTTTGTCTAAAGTATTAACCAATTTCAAGCATTTTTATATAGTTATATCAGGTGTGATTCATAATATACCACCCAACCATACATGCATATATATATATATATATATATATATATATATACAGGGTTAGTCAAAAGTAGGTGGGAATTAATGATAACAGATACAATTAAGCTTTCAACCAAATAGATCTCAGATTTCATATTATCGAAGTTTGTGAAATGTCCAATTCTGGTGGACTTTTTAGGATTGAAAAAATGCTTCAGCAGCAAGTTGCTTATGGTTCTCTATACAAATGGTTTTGGGTTGACCAGCATTTTGAGATTTCCAATAGTGTTTTAACTATATTTTATATTTTTTATATTCCCAGCACCCCTCATTTATGTGCATGTGTAGTTGGTCCAAGACAACAAATTTAGTCTAATGATGTGCTAAAGGACAAAACACATGACAAGAAAACTTTCTACTTTGTCATATATTTTTCTGCAAGATTGTTCTTGATATATATATATATAAATGTAGGCATGAGGGAATAATGGATAGTAACTCAGGTTGAGGAATCAGAGAGCCGAGTTCAAATTGCAGTCCGATCCATTACACTCATTTACATGTTAATATCCTTGGGAAAGGTATGAATCTTCTTCTTCTTCTTCTTCTTCTTCTTCTTCTTCTTTATATTCTTGTACTTGTTCTTCTTGTTCCTTTTCTCGTCCTAGTTCTTGTCTTTGTTGTTATTGTTGTTCTTCTTCTTCTTTTTCTTCTTCTTCTTCTTCTTCTTCTTCTTCTTCTTCTTCTTCTTCTTCTTCTTCTTCTTCTTTATATTCTTGTACTTGTTCTTCTTGTTCCTTTTCTTGTCCTAGTTCTTGTCTTTGTTGTTATTGTTGTCTTTCTTCTTCTTCTTCTTCTTCTTCTTCTTCTTCTTCTTCTTCTTCTTCTTTATATTCTTGTACTTGTTCTTCTTGTTCCTTTTCTCGTCCTAGTTCTTGTTCTTGTTGTTATCCTTCTTCTTCTTCTTCTTCTTCTTCTTCTTCTTCTTCTTCTTCTTCTTCTTCTTCTTCTTCTTCTTCTTCTTCTTCTCCCAGCTATGGATAAATAGTAGGACAGACTAGGATCTCTAACTTTAGGTGGCAAAATGTCTAAGAGAAAGTAACTCTGAATTCAAAAACTGTATGTGGCTCTGGTTTAACACTTACTATGCAGCTAAAGAAAGCATCGTTCACATTGGCTTGATGATCCCAAGTGTGGTCAACCTGGATGGATATATATATATATATATGTATATATAAATATATATATATATATATATATATATTAATCAATTTACCTCAAGCAAGATGATGATAATACTACTAAGATGCAATGAGTTACTAGGAGTAAAAGAGAATGATAAGTCTTTGGATTGAACCAGAGACCCAATCCTAAACAGGAAACAAGGGATAAACTTTTACTCCTGTTCCAAAGCCTGGGGAGAAGTATGAACTGGATGATAGTAGAATATATCTACTCCTATTGTGTAAAAAAATACATAAAAAATAAATAAATAGTAAACAAAATTTCAGATTTTCGGCAGAGACATTAGAAGTATAGAGTTGAAGTAGATTTTAGAAGGAACCATAAACCTAATCCTAAGTAGGAAAATGATTACAAATTTTGGAGGTTCTTAACATTTGTTTTAATTATGTCTTTAAACCTCTACTGTTCTCATTATATTTTGGTTCAGTAGTATGATGCTTTTTGACAATAGTTTCATCACCTGTGTTTATGGTTTCTTAGCCACATTCAAATTAGATAGCTGCACTTCCAAAGCTCCAAAAGAAGACCTATCAAATTTATGACCAGAAGATTTGCCACATTTTTAACTTCAAGATGTTTTTTTGCAAAAATAGCAGTTTGGAAAAGGTAGATCTACACAGGTGGCAATGATAAGATGAATAATTATAAGATTATTATTGGCCAATCATTAAGCTAGTCTCATGTATATATATATATATTATGAAATGGACAAAGTCCAGCAATTATTTTAAGACATTTTTATGTCTATACATTTTTTTTATAGATACAAATATTTAAGTAAATGCTCTGTTTATAATGAATATATATATATATATATATATATATATATATATATATATAGGCCACCCAGAGAGAAGAGGGAAAACATCTTGGAGTGAAGGTAACCAGAGTGAAAAGGCAAATCCAGCAGAAAGAAAGAAAGAGAGGTGATCACTTAACAGTTGGCAAATTCAAAGGTTCTTTAAAGAGCATGTGATATGTTAAACACTTTTTTGTGAATTTGTAGCTGTCTGACTTTTCATTTGTTTTGCTTAACTTTTTCCATGAACTCTCTCTCTCTCTCTCTTTCTCTTTCTCTCTCTTTCTCTCTCTTTCTCTCTCTCTCTCTCTCTCTCTCTCTCTTTCACCTATTTTTTCTACACAGATACCATTATCTATCTGTATCTTTCTTTCACGTTCTCTTTTTTCTTCCCCCTCACTACTGACTGCTATTTATCGTTGTAGTAGGGTGTGCATGTGTCAATTGGAGTTTCATTAGCTTCATGAGCATAGCATAACTAACATTTTACCTAGACTATTGGCTATTAATATATAAGATTATTTTCGGACAATCCAACAAAAAGTTCACTAAACTTTTATAATTTTAAGAATTGGTTTTTGCAAACCGATAGGATGCCACTGGTGGTTGTTATGCATTACTTCCTTCAAAAGGATTTCTTCAAACTAAATAATTTTTTATCAAGAGAAATATATGTAGGAAAATGAATGAAATACAACAAACATCGTTTACAATTCTACATTGAGAAAACACTAAAGATATAGAGAGACTAAATTTAAAATGAAAAATTTTTGACATTATATATGACATTAGATATAATTTTTTGATATTATATATGATGTTAGATATAAATTTTTGACATTATATATGACATTAGATATAAATTTTTGACATTATATATGATATTAGATATAAATATTTGACATTATATATGACATTAGATATAAATTTTTGACATTATATATGACATTAGATATAAATTTTTGACATTATATATGACATTAGATATAAATATTTGACATTATATATGACATTAGATATAAATTTTTGACATTAGATATAAATTTTTGACATTATATTTGACGTTAGATATAAATTTTTGACATTAGATATGACATTAGATATAAATTTTTGATGATAGCGGTATCGACGTGCATAAAGTGGCTAATATCATTTTACTTTCTATCATTACTTTTTCGTTTTTATCACTATTGGTCTTAAATATCCCATGTTGTAATAGTAGTCATTTTTGTAGATAAAGGTGATGTTTCATGAAGATGAATGAAAATGTACTGTGGGAGATTCATAAATTAGTGCCCTTTCAATACATTTTCTCCTTTAATTAAAACTGCATTCTTTAAGTTGAAATTATGGTCAAACTTATGACAATGAGCCAGTGCAGTGAGTGTATTAATATTGTCTTTGAATTTTTTCATTCTCATATCTTAATGCACATTGTACACAATGATGAAATTTTATACTAAAATGCTTTTATAACCAAAAGTACAGATCCAACAAAGATGCAGTCTGTAAACTAAATGCATTGTAGACACTTTGATAGAAAATTCAAGATTCAAACATAAACTAAACATCAAAAGTCTGCACAGTATAAACACAAACTTTTGCCAACTTTTAACTGAATTGAAATGAAAAATTATTATTATGATAAACTGATTTA
>OZ038516.1:32036828-32046828 GCA_964036315.1 Acanthosepion esculentum | reverse complement strand
GAAAGTTTGCAGTAGAATCAGGAACACACCCACAAAATTTGTAAAAGTATCCCCAAAGATGTTCACGCAACAACATTTTGGTCTGATCTGTCACTTCTCTGTGCAAACTGCCATATATTTAACACAAATTCACAATACCCCTTTTACAGTCATCAGTAAAACAGTTCTCTCTAAATATCTATCTACTCATATTCAGGAAAAAAATAAATAGATAAATAAAAAGTAAATAAATATTAAATAAAATTTCATTTTAGCCAGAGATGTTAGAAGTATAAAGTTGAAGAAGACTTTAGAAGGAACCTGAACCCTAATCCTAAACAGAAAAATGATAAAAATTTTGGAGGTTCTTGACATTTGTTTTGATAATGTCTTTGAACCATAAGGTCATTTTAATCACATGGCACTAAAAACTATACCATCGACATAGTATATAAACCTGTTTTCATGTGCAATACCAGACTGTTAACAAGATATACACTACATCCCCTACTGCTCGACTTATTTCCTTGAAAATGACAAGGTACTTGGAAAATCATTCACAATTTTGGCAAGTTACTTTACAAATTTCTAACTGACATCAAACGACTTATTCAGAGCCAGGAAACATTTGCCAAAATGACCAACAGATATTCAATGGTTTCTGCCAAAATAACTGTTTAATATGTATATATATATATTTATTTATTATAATTTTATCATATAGACAAAACCATTTACAAAGATGCAACTTGGTTTCTGTGCATTTCAACTGCACATCTACAACCATTTCCGCCCCTCACCCGTCCATGTGCAGTTGAAATGCACTGAAACCAAGTTGCATCTTTGTAAATGGTTTTGTCTATATGATAAAATTATAATAAATAAATAATTATCGCTCTACTATCTGTATTGAGTTCTTTTTTGAATTAACGCTGAGAACGTTGGAATTTATATATTACTTTCGTTCTCATCACATCGAATATATATATATATATATATATATATATATATATATATATATATATATATATATATATGTAATAGCTACTCTGGGCCGCTAGCCAATCCCTATTGCATATGCTTGCTCAGGCATATTTGTCTTTGTTTAACACCCACAGAGACCACCTATAGTTCTGGGAGAGAGTGTGTTATCTAGCATGATCAACAATTTGAACAAGGCCAGCACATTCAAACGCTCAGTCACGATGACTTATGACTTTGTGCTAGCACAGCTATCGACAGCTCCCAAGTGTTCCGTCAACCCAATTTCCCTCACAAGGCTTGGGTCAACCTAAGGTATGGTTTTCAGACATGTTCCAAAGGTGCTGCACACTGGGATCATCCCCCTCCAGACCAATAACATCAGGAAGTCTCCTTCCTGGCATATCAACCGTGGTGAGATTCGAACATGGGTAACATTGTAACCACTCAGCCACGTGCTCATACACACATGCACACACACACACACACACATATATATACATATACATATATATATATATATATATATATATATATATATATTTTTTTTTAAGCTTATCACCCCAAGCAAGGCTGGAGGCCACTAGCATGCAAGGGGTTACAGAAGGTTTGGAGGAAGAGCAGATAGGAGTGGTAAAGGAGAGGATGTGGAGAAAGATAGTGGATCGATCAAGGCAAGGGGGTTACAGAAGGTCTGGAACGAGAGCAGATAGGAATGAAAGGTGAAAGGATGTGGAGAAGGGAAGTGGATAGATCAAGGCAACTGGAGATGTTGATTGACGTTACACTTAAATAGTTGGAGATTGTATTTGTCAGGGAAACAGGAATAAGGAAGGGAGTTCCACAGGCGAGATGTGCGAGACATGAAGCTATTGGAGTAGAAGATACGTCTACATCTAACAGTTTCAATGGTGAAGGGGTGGGAACGGGATGCCAGCCTTGTAAGACGTTTAAATTCATGAGGCCAGGGAACCAGCGAAAGCAGCTCATCGGAGCAATTACCGTGAAAGTATTTGTAAAAAAGACAGAGCAAGGCAACGTCGCATCTGTGAGAGAGCGACTGCAGACGAGATGACAGATCAGGGCCAATTACATTGCATATATATATATATATACATGCACATATAATATGTCTGTAAGTGAATTCCTTCTCGTCAGAGATTTTATCATTTTACATGTTATTTTTAATTGATAATCATATTTTAGTTGACATTCCATTTATTTAATAAACAATATATTTATTTATTCTTATTTACTGAAATGGGGTATTGTAATTATTTACACTATTTACATTGTTTGTACTGTAGTCCTCATTTTTATTGCCATCCTGTTGTACTCTTTGGCCATCTTCAGGAGAAATACATTGGAAGTTCAAACTGAACCTTTTATTTTGTCCACCAGGGTAAATTGTCCATGTGCCATACCTTTTCTCAATTTCAGTTATTTCGCTTTTGTAACTCAACTCTCCAAGTTTTTGTTCACCTCTGCTGTGGCCAGGGATTAAACTTACATCTCTTTGTGTCAAGTCACTGGATTTCTTCAACCAATGCTTTTATCCACTGGGGCATGTGTCTGAAAATGAGATATCTATATATGAGAGGCATAGCATGTGGAACTAGAATAATCTACCCCCGTGGACTAAATAAAGGGTTTTGTTAAAAATTCTAACATATATCACCTGAAGAAGTATGGAACTTACAACGTCCAAAATATTGTGAAGGTGACAATAAAGTGAGGAGAACAGTCCAAACAACGTAAGTAGTGTAAATAGTTAAATAACTTATCTCAGAAATGTAGACATATATATATATATTTATCATCAATTTGCCTAATATAATTATTATAATATATATTTGCATGCATATATATATATATATATATATATATATATATATTTAAAGAAAGACATTGGAATGACCAACACAAAAACAGAGAATGTCACATATAGAGAAGATTTAACATTGAAAAACATAAAGGAAAAAAATTAATTATTTTTAATAATTATTTTTAATAATATATGGAAATCTCCACCCTTTACCTGAAGACGGTCGTAAGACCAGAAACACGTGTTGTAAAACTATGTAAAACTATGAAAAATAAAGAATAATATTTTTTTAAAAACCCACATTACAACCAAAAAAGTTTGCGGTACCTCTCTTCTTTTTAATATACACACTTTTCTCTCGTTGGAACCATTATAACCTCTTAATTATATATATATATATATATATATATATATATATATATATATATATATATATATATATATATATATAACTCGATGGTAGAGTCCATCATATATATATATATATATATATGATGGACCATCATATATATATATATATATATATATATATATATATATGATGGACTCCCATCGAGTTCGATGTATGAGGTTCTGACGACCACGAAGTAATTATCTTCATGCCTATGATGAGCATGACTTTTGAAACCGGCTTGAGAATTGCACAAAAGACCACAAACAGTACAGGAGAATGTATTGTATCCAAGTACTGTTAGATGTCTTTTTTAGCTTTCTCGTTTCATGTAATCTACTGATGGTTACTTCTCAATGCAGATAATTCAATGTTGTACTTCTTTAGCTTCAATGCAACCAGAGCTGTTTTTCTTTCTGGTGCTGAGTTGTTGTCCTGGAGAGTTTGTATATTCCAAGTGCCAAGATGAAGTTGATGCTGTTTTGTAGAATTTTTTGCAGTAGCCGGATATATGTGGAACTAATTATATGTAGTTGTCAGAAAACCAATGATTTGTTTCAAATGGTTAAGGCTTGTGTCGGACCATCCACACATTTTGGATCTTTTGATAAAAAATTAACGGTGCAAAAGACTTGCCAAAGAAACTCCGAATGACAGCCCTCATGTGTTATTATCACGGAGTTTAACTTCTCCGGACCACAGTCAGTATCAGCCAGTACACGCCTCTCGGCAGACACATGCAATATAATGACTGGCTTAAGCTGTAAAATATATATATATATATCCCACAGAGCTATGTAAAATACCAGGTTGAGAAATGGCACAGGCTAGCTGCCCTTGATGACGGTGAAAAGAGTCTCTTTGAGCTTTGATAAGCAATCCTTTTAGTGTTGGTTTCATGATAAAAAGACTTCAGATAGGAAGGAAAACTCATGACAGCTTATCTATCTATCTCAGTCTGGTCATATCTATCTATCTATCTATCTATCTATCTATCTATCTCTCTCTCTCTCTCTCTCTCTCTCTCTCTCTCTCTCTATATATATATATATATATATATATATATATATATATATATATATATATATATATATATAGATGATGAAAATGTGGAAAAGACAAAGCAAAATCCGAATACGTGAGTTTACTGTTTTTTTATTTTGTTTTTTTTTTTGTTTTTCTGTCGACGTCAGACGTTTCGGTCAAATAGACCTTCTTCAGGACATGGTTAATGGAGACATATTTATATTAAATTTAAGTTAAATGAAGAGACGATATATACAGGACTAGTCAGCGTATCCGACTCCAAGAAAGAATACTCTGACTTTAGAATTTCAGTTTTCCTGTTTCTGACCAGTCCTGTATATATCGTCTCTTCATCTAACTTAAATCTAATATAAATATGTCTCCATTAACCATGTCCTGAAGAAAAATTTGACCGAAACGTCTGACGTCGACAGAAAAACAAAAACAAAAACAAAAAAACAGTAAACTCACATATTCGGATTTTGCTTTGTCTTTTCCACGTTTTCACATCATACCGTCGGATCTACATCCACATATTTGCTTACATATATATATATATATATATATATATATATATATATATATATATATATATATATATATATATATATGAGTAGTGTTATTTTTGTTTAATATATTGGGTCTTATTATTCTATTAAAATTTAATATTTTGTGGAATACGACTTAATGCATTCAGTTTAATTCGTTTCATTTTTCAATATTTTCTTCATAATCCTCATCTTCGTCTCTCCGTAAACATATTCTACCTCCTCCCATAATTCATATTTTTCAACTTGCTGCTTTCTCTTCTTTTGATTTACTGATCTTTCAGAATCAGCACTTCAATATTTGCATTTAATTTTCAAAGACAAATTCCTCATCTCTCTGGAGGACAGGTTATGTGACTAAAATTATGGTTAGGTCTGATTATTTCTTTGTTTTTTTTTTTAGAGCAGATCATACAAATCTGACTATTCCCAACAGTAATACGTCGGCCACTGGAAAGAGATAAAGATGAAAACATAATCTTTTGGGTTGATGTAATAAAAACTGAGCATCTAAGCAATTGCTACGAGATTCCCTTGTTTTAATTACCGCTTTGCAATGTCATATCACAAGTCTTTTGTCTTTCTTCTACATATCAAGAACGTTTTCTTTCTTTTATAGCTGTTAACCTTTGGGTCATTTCTCTCTAATTCATTTCTTTTTTGCATGTACCTTGAGTCAGGCATTAATCTGAATTTAACATGGGACGGTAGGGACAGCTGGGAGTTTTTGGCAATTGGCATTTTATTAATCTACTGAAAACAAATTGGATTCCTTGTTTTACGCTTATCCTCTAGAAAAATATCTAGAAGAATTTGAGAACAGCTTGTTACTTCAAGTGCTGCCAAATGAATACTCCATATAGCAGATTCAAGGAGGAATTCTGTACCATCAGAATAGAATGCATTCTATTTCAGTGCCTGCTTAGTTACAAATTTTACTGCAGACTTATTATGTCTTAGCTTGATGTTTCTTTATTGGTATAGGTCGTCTATCAATTATCTGGCAAATACTCATTGGGTACCTTTTAATCTGAGCTAAATTATAAATAAAAAGCACATCTGTAGTTTGGAAGACGACTGTAGAGTAATTGGCCATGGTTAATGCAATTATCCATTTAATTTTATCATTATCAAATATTTCCTTATTGCTTGTCTGTATCCATTTTGTGTGTTTCAACACCATTCTTTGTGAACTTTTAGCCTTATTACTGTTGCTTTGCCTAGATTTGTCTTGCATATATTGTTTGTTCAGTATTATTTTGTTCTGTTACTTTTAGAGAAAATGGAAACAAAAAGGAAACTTATACTTAATATCAGGAATGGACAATTGAAATTTCTACTGAAGGATGCTAAGAATACCATGGACTGAACGCGTGAGCAACAATAAGGTTTTAGAGAAAATGGAAACGAAAGAAAACTTATATAGTTACTCATTTTATACCTATATGACAATATTTATATTTTTAGAATGGATTTTTATTAATCTGACAGATTTGTATCACTTTAAACGTTATTCTTAGTGGATATTTTCATCTACTGTTTAATAATAAACCGTTTAATAAACTGCATGCAGATATGAAAAACTAGGACGATGGTGAAATCTATGATGGGATAAATTTTGCTTGAAAGCATGATACTGGCTTCAACTGACCATTTGTTCCTTAATGGCCAAACAGTAAGGCACATGCAAACTAAACAGTGGCTTCCTCTTCAAAAGGGAAAAAAAATTTCTTTAATAAGATTTCTCAAATATTCAGGCTGATAGGTGAAAATAAATAAACTTACTGTTAAATAAATAAACAGTGCAGCTACTCAAATATGAGTATCCACTAAAAATAATGTTTAAAGTGACATATATATATATATATATATATATATATATATATATATATATATATATATATATATATATATATATATATATATACATACATGCATATGGTGAACTCTCTTGTCATATTCGACATATGAGGGATAAGCAGCTCAGTTCCTAGGAAACAACAGCCCAGAGACCAGCACATATGATGTGATCATAATGGTGAAGGCTTTGTGCAGAACCAACCACACTTTTTGAAGGGCCGAATACAGAGGCCTGGTGCACTATGTGGCACAAGGCCCCCAAACAACTCTCTACAGGTTTTGAATTCAGAGTTGTCCTTCTCCTAGACCAGTTGCCATCCAAGGCTATAGAACCCAGTCTGTCCTGCTATTTACCCATAGCTGGAGGGAGAAGAAGAGGATTAAGACCTTTCCCAAAGGTATTAGGACGTAAGTGAATGTAATGAATTCGGCTGGAATTTGAACTCGGCACTCCGATTCCTCAAACTGAGCCACTACTCCACCCTGCCTTCTCGGAAATGGGAATGTGGCCGAGTGGTTAGAATGTTTGCATTCTGACAATGAGACCCAGGTTCGAATCTCATCACGGTCGATTTGTCAGAAAGGAGACTTATCTTCTTCCTGACTCAGAATTTTGAAAAACTCTGAGTCAGGAAGAAGATAAGGCTACACATTTTATTTTATTTCTAATTATTTACTATTAATGTTCTGTCTCTTGATATTGAGCACTTTAATTATGAATAAAGCTCGCCTTAAAGGCATTATCTTCCAGAAATACACTAGCTGAACTTATTTTTTGTACAAAAAAGAAACTTTGTTATCTTCAAGCACACACACATTGGTTTATATATATATATATATATATATATATATATATATATATATATATATATATATATATATATATAAAAGTGAACATAGAAGTCAACACTTAGAGGCGACAGTCTCTTTCATGCTAGTGCAATCGTCAGGCAATGAGTCTTGACTAGTTGCCTGACGATTGCATGAAACAGACTGTTGCTTCTAAGTGTTGACTTCTATGTTCACTTTTATATTTATACACGCTCTATCTGATATTGAGCACTTTATCCCATAAATATAGCACACTTTAAGACTATATTTCTTCATATATATATATATATATAATGTGTGTGTATTTAGGCAGCAAATTCTCTGTTTTTGATATCCATTACTGTAATTTTTCTTTTTTGCTCAAAAAACTGTTTTTGTATTACTACTTGCACCCATGAACATCACACTTTTGTATTACTACGTACACTCCTGAAGATGATCTCGGAAGAAGATTGAAAGTACTTTAGAAATGGAAACTAAAAATGATTTTTTTAGTTATAGCACATTTCTCACATCATTTAATTGCAAAACACGGAAGGTTATCCGTGAGTATGAACAGATTTTATTAAAAATAAGCAGACATATTGTCTGTAATTTATTTAATCATATATATATATATACATATATATATTTAAAGACATTTATGATATGCTTAACGTTCTTTTTATAGATACAAGTATTTAAGCAAATGCTCTGTTTTATAATAAACAGTATTAAATAACATTTACCGACCTGAATGTCCGAGAAATTTTCATAGAAAATTTTCGCTCTCCGACAGGAATCGAACCTGTATCCTATACAGAACTGTCATTTCGCATGACGTGCCTTAACCGTTCGGCCACAGAGAAGCGTCTAGTTAGGTCGATTTTACTATCTTTAAACTTTAATCTTCCATGAATCTCTTCTATTCATATTTGCTCTAGCGTATCAAATGTAAACAAATGACGTCATATATTTTAGAATTGGACAATGTCCGACAATTTATTTAAAGACATTTAAATAAATTGTCGGACATTGTCCAATTCAAATATATATATATATATATATATGTATATATATATATATATATATATATATATATATATATATATATATATATATATATATATATGTGATGAATATGTGGAAAAGACAAAGCAAAATCCGAATATGTGAGTTTACTGTTTTTTTTTTTGTTTTTGTTTTTTTGTTTTTCTGTCGACGTCAGACGTTTCGGTCAAATAGAACCTTCTTCGGGACATGGTTAATGGAGACATATTTATATTAAATTTAAGTTAAATGGAGAGACCGATATATACAGGACTAGTCAGAAACAGAAAAACTGAAATTCAATATAAATATGTCTCCATTAACCATGTCCTGAAGAAGGTTCTATTTGACCGAAACGTCTGACGTCGACAGAAAAACAAAAAAACAAAAACAAAATAAAAAAAGAATAAAAAACAGTAAACTCACATATTCGGATTTTGCTTTGTTTTTTCCACATTTTCATCATACCGTCGGATCTACATCCACATATTTGCTTACATATATATATATATATATATATATATATATATATATATATATATGTAAGCAAATATGTGGATATATATATATATATATATATATATATATATATATATATATATATATATATATATATATATATAGTATGTGTGTGTGGGGATTCCTTTGGCTAATGATGAATAAAGCATTTAATTTTTACAATTGATATCAATTTTGCAATCTTCTTTGTCAGTGCACTTAATACTACATTGTGAATATTTCAGATCAAAGAATTACTTAAGAACTCTATGTCAGGCTGCAAACTTATTAATGCACATTTGCAGATGTGTCAAATAATGCATTGATACCATTTTAAAATGCACACTTTATTTTTCTTTCAAACAGAAACCATATTCTGCTTTTCTTTGCAATAATTTGCTCATGATTTTTTCATGGTGTTTCAGTTCTGAACCCTCGGGACTTTTTCCGTTATCTCTTGTCTTTGAGAATATGGTTGAATCATCTGTACATGATACTTCTGGTTTTGACATCCCTGAATTGCTGGGGGGTCATTGTTTCAGTCACCGTCTTCAATGACCTTTTGACTGCTCCCTGAGCATTTGTATGTGCAATCACATCTACAGGGTCCCAATTTCATGGCATTTCACTTTTTATGCTGTTAATCCGGAGGCAGTAGGCAATGAATCTGGGACCTTCACAGACAAAGAATCATAACAAGGTCAGTATGGAGGCTGGGAAAAGATGTTTCCAGGGACACAGAAAATGGGGTGGAGGTGGATATATACTTCCAAAATAGGATACAGCAATGTTCTAGAGTACAACAGACACTTGTAGAAGCTTCTTTTTTTTTTCTTTTTTAATCAGTATCACCCCATGCAAGGCAATAAAGCCACTAAAACACAAAGTGTTACAGAGTGTGGAAGAATTAAGAACAGAGATATTCATAATGAGTGGGAAGAGAAAACAGCAATCAGGAGGACAGTAGATAGTGATTGGCGATGCATTTAAATTTTTGCAGATTAAAGTTGGCCAGCTGATTAGATTAGATCT
>OZ038516.1:32001828-32031828 GCA_964036315.1 Acanthosepion esculentum | reverse complement strand
TTGTTCTGATGAACATTCCTCTATGGTACCTAGACTTTATGAATTTAAGTGCAGTACTAGATTGGCAGCTAGGTCTCATCATTTCATGCTTGAAATGGCTAGATGTAACTGTAAGTTCAATGCTAACAGTTTTTTCTCTCACCTTCTCTATAAATACTTTCATGGTAATTGTTCTGATGACTTTCCTCTATGGTACCTAGACTTTATGAATTTAAGTGCAGTACTAGATTGGCAGCTAGGTCTCATCATTTTATGCTTGAAATGGCTAGATGTAACTGTAAATTCAATGCTAACAGTTTCTTCTCTCACCTTCTCTATAAATACTTTCATGGTAATTGTTCTGATGAACATTCCTCTATGGTACCTAGACTTTATGAATCTAAGTGCAGTACTAGATTGGCAGCTAGGTCTCATCATTTTATGCTTGAAATGGCTAGATGTAACTGTAAGTTCAATGCTAACAGTTTCTTCTCTCACCTTTTCTATAAATACTTTCATGGTAATTGTTCTGATGAACGTTCCTCTATGGTACCTAGACTTTATGAATTTAAGTGCAGTACTAGATTGGCAGCTAGGTCTCATCATTTTATGCTTGAAATGGCTAGATGTAACTGTAAGTTTAATGCTAACAGTTTCTTCTCTCACCTTCTCTATAAATACTTTCATGGTAATTGTTCTGATGAACATTCCTCTATGGTACCTAGACTTTATGAATTTAAGTGCAGTACTAGATTGGCAGCTAGGTCTCATCATTTTATGTTTGAAATGGCTAGATGTAATCACAAGTTCTATGCTAATAATTCTTGCTTACCAAACTCTCACCTGGCTTCTTTCTTTAAAAATTAAAATATCTTCTTATTTCCTGTTCCTTTAGTATTTTCTCTCCTTAATAGTGTTTTTTTTTCCTCATATTCTCTCACATTCAGTAATCTTTTGTGTTTTAGTGGCTTTATTACTTTGCTTGGGGTGAAATGATTAAAAACAAAAATATAGGAAAATTTCAACTGAAAGTGGCACTGGCTGCTCGGTCAATGAGATAAAATGGCACCATGTCTCCTCAGTACATCAAAGATGTTTTTCACTGTCATTTCTCTTCTTCTAATCTTTCACTCAAGTACGGGATCTTTTCTGTTAATTCATTCCAAAATAAAAATATATTTATATTTATTAAATTCCACACCAAATTCTCCCAGAGCGAGGCCCTTCTACTGCACTTCAGTTGGGTTGATCACTGCAAATATGGGTGACTCAGGTGTGGGATCTTGATTGCACTCACATCTGATAAACAAGCCAAAAACAGATTTTTTTTTAAATTGTAAAAAATTCCTTGTATCATCCATACCTACAAAATGTGAATTACTCCTTCATTTTTGGTAATTTTTCATTCTGAGTGTTGGAATTTTGATTTAAAATTTATAATTTCAAAAGAGTGCAAAAGATTTAATAAAAAATCAAATAAAATTTGTGTTGTGGAGTTATTTCCTTAGTGGAAACTGTATTCGGACTAAATGCGCCCTAAATAGGTTAAACGTACAGAAACGTTAGGAACTTGTAATAAAGTGTTACGCAGAGTAATCAAGTTGTGGTCGCTGACTACTTCTTTTCTCTCGACTACTAATGACTCCTACTTATAATAGATGGGAGAGTCTATTACCTATAGACTAGGTGTCTTTCACTATAACAATTTGATTTAAAATTTATAATTTCTTGGGATGAATTACTCTTTGTGATAAGTAACTTTGTGTTATTTGTGGTGAATGAACAGAAAAGATCCTATGTTCTTTCTAATATCTGTTCATTCAATGAATTCCAAATGTTTCCTTATATAAATGTTACCATTATTAATCTTTGTGTCATAAATAGTGAATTTATCATGTCTGATCCGAAGCTGACTTTGTAGGTTTACACGTGTAAAGGTTTACACGTGGAGTCATAATCATTGGGATTGTAGGTACTAAGACAAGTATAGTTAATCAAAGTTCCCGACAACATGTCAGTGATTCCATTGGCTGTAATAACATATGTCCTTAGATATTAACTTTTGCTATTGCCTGGAAAATGAGTAACTAGCTTTAGAAATAAATGTTGTACATTTCTGGCACCAAAGACAGAAAATGTCAATTGACTAACGACTCATGGCGCCAGTTTTGGTCACTCTCTTTTGATGAGAGTTTTACCAAGCTCACTTTCAATGTTTCATTCCATTGTCTATGTACCACATCCCAGACATATTCTCCTTATTTTCAATCATGTCCGGGTCAATGTGAGTAATTTATTGTCTCTTTAAAACTTACCCATCCTGGAATCTTATTTACAAGAACATTTATCACTTCTGGAAATGACATTATGCAGTAAGGGGAGATGGTACTTCTTGGTGTTAATTAGTTTTTTCTAAGAACATTTTCTGATAAGTTTTTACTGTTTTTTTATATTGATAACTTTCTGTTGCATTAGACATAAATATATACATAGATGCATACATACATACATATTGTGTATTTAGGCAGCACTCCCTCTTTTATACATGTTTCATTAAAGATGGCTGACAAGGTACTACAATTATGCTTTTATTTAATTTTTCTTGTGTTTGCACAAGGGTTTTCTCTTCTGGACCCAAAGGGTATAAAAACTATCCAAATGTTCTGCATTTCCAAGCATTTTTGGCTATGCTTTTAACCAGTAGCAAGGATAATTTTATTTTTTATTTTGTAACTGAATGTATGGGTTCTGTGTATGTATCTAGAGTTATACGGATGTTTTATTTTCCAAACATGGTCAGCACATTGTGGCTGTGTTTGTAGTTAATGTTATTCAGTGTTGGCGTATTCTTTTTTATTATTAGGGCTTCCATTATTTTTAATCTGTTTTAACCTGTGGATGAGGTTATTATACTTGTATTTTCTACTAGCATGTTTCAGATGGAGTCTGGTAGATTTGTGTGTGTATTGGAACACCAATGAGTGAATTTTGGAGACTTATAAAACTAATGTCTCAGTAACCGAGATTTTTTACCAGAGCTCATATTACAATTATTTTTTTCTATAATTTTTCACCTCATTTGATACTGTTGTTTTTCTCTAGCCCTCTGTATTACTGGTTCCCATATTGTATTCATTTTTACACTTCTGCTGATTCCTTAAGTTTCATATATTCCAATGATGTTCTGTCATTTCAACTTCACACCACAGAGGGCAGTAATCTCCCTTTTCTCTCCATATGCCTGGTTTTGGCTAATTTCTCCTCATCTTGCAACCTTATGGAGTTTCTGCAGTCTTATCTTAAGGGGTCAGCAGGTTTCTCCTTTATATTTCTTGCCACAGCTGCATAGGATGGAGTACACACAGTTCTTAGTCATTTTCTCCTCTATAGGTGGTCTTGCTTAGAAGAGATGTTTATATATATATATATATGTTGCGGCATTCACCCTGGATCGGTTAAGCCGGCTCCCTTCCAAAGAATTCACCGCGTCTCGAACGAAGGCCGACCAAGCACGGCGATCTGTCGCCAATGCTGAAACGAGTGACAGCCATTCCCGATTCCAACGGCGGCGAATTCTTGAAACGGAGTAACAAGGGAGTTTTTGAACTTCACACGCGGTCCTCACACCTCGCGTGCTATCCCAGTGAAGGGAGGAATATGCTCTTACTTGCCGCAGAATTTCCACAGACGCAGAGGCAGGATTAATCAAGAGGCTGCCGGATGCCGGTACAGATGCCGATTGGTTTTGAATTCAGAGTTGACCTTCTCCTAGACCAGTTGCCATCCACGGCTATAGAACCCAGTCTGTCCTGCTATTTACCCATAGTTGGAGGGAGAAGAAGAGGATTCGCACCTTTCCCAAGGGTGTTAGCACGTAAGTGAATGTAACGGATTCGACTGGAATTCGAACTCAGCTTCTACGATTCCTCAATCCGAGCCGTTATCCATTACTCCACCGTGCCTCCTAAGAGATGTTTGCATTGGGTTGAACCACTCCTGAAGATTATACTGATGACATAAGGACGATAGATCTTTTCTATATTTTCCGATAAGCATTTTATATAGTAAAGACAGACTGTGGCTGTTTTCTGTTCTTATCTTCCTGTATCCTTCTATCTCCGTTTGCGGGGCTGCCATCATGTTTCCAGTGTAGTTGTTACATTATAGAGTATTGCTTATACTGGTCACTTTTTGTTCATATGTCTCTGGGTCAACACTTATGACTTTTGCTCATCATGTTCTGAGAACTCGCCAGCAGCAAAATACTTACACAAGCTCCAAAACAATGCTTCAAGGATCTGTTGAAAACGTCCCTGACACAGACTGACATCAACACTGAGACCTGGGAAACCGTTGCTGTAAATCAGCTTTCCTGGTATAGGGCCTTCCAAGGAGGGACCCAGACTTTCTAGTTGAACTGTCACATGTCTGCAACATGCTGTAAGGAGGACCCGACTTACCCAGCTGCCTACACTGCTCTGTGACACCTGCTCATGACTCTTCAGCAGTAGGCTGGGCCTTCACAGATATCTCTGTCATTGTCATCACAGGGGAGAAAGAGAAAGAGAGGGAATGAGAATCCTGATGCTCAGATTCGAGCGGATGCTGACTATCGACTATAGCTATTTCACTGCAGAATATAATATAGTTAAAAAGAAGTGATGTAGTAAAATGGAGTAGGTTTTCTTTAATAATTAGTTTTCTAATATTTTTGTATTTACTCTTCCAGGTGAATGTAATTAATAGGTACATTTGACCTTTGAAATAATATAGATAAATTACATTTTGTGTACAAACATTTTTTTTTCCTTATAATCACAAACCTTTCTCCAATTCTTAAGACACTCATATCTGCTTAGTTTCATATCCTAACATGAACAAAGTAGTTTCAAAAGAAGTCACATACTAAGCTGACAGATTTTATTACTTAAGTAAAAAAAAAATTACATTATATTTAGTGGATACTCATATTTAAGTAGATGCTCTGTTTATTTATTAAACTGTATATATACAGTGTAACTCGGATATAAGAGACCCGGATATAAGAGAAACCCCGGATATAAGAGAGATTTTCTCTGGTCCCAAATTAGAGCCTGTGTTAATGTATATATAATAGACCAAACCCGGATATAAGAGAGATTTTCTCTGGTCCCAAATTAGAGCCTGTGTTAATGTATATATAATAGACCAAACCCGGATATAAGAGAGATTTTCTCTGGTCCCAAATTAGAGCCTGTGTTAATGTATATATAATAGACCAAACCCGGATATAAGAGAAACCCGGATATAAGAGACTTATTCTCTGTTCCCGACAACTCTCTTATATCCGGGTTAAACTGTATTTATTTTCATATTCCAGCCTGAATATTCCAGAAGTCATATTAAAGAGGAATATGTGCAACTCTGGCAGGACTCAAACATGTATCACTCTTGATAGGAGAAATCATTGTTAGATTTGACATGTTTATAATGACTAAGCCACGGAGTGCTTCATCAATCAAGCAAAGTCAAATTGTGACTTCTAAATGTAAATCTTTCTCAGACTCTAGAAACATTCATATCTCCTTAGTTTCGTATCCTGACATAAACAAGGCAATTTCTAAAAAAGTAATGGATTATTTTTATTAATTCGACGGATTTTATCAATTTATTCATTGCATCATTAAAATTTCAGTAAGTGTTGTTATATTCACATACATGCAAATATCCTAGGAAACGATATGAATCCTCTTCTTCTCCCCAACCTATGGGTTAATTAGTAAGTCATGTAAAAATTCTTACAATCTAAGAACAATTTCTGGTTTTAAATAACCTGCTAAAGTCTGAATAAAATCTGCTAAATTTATTCATTGCATCATTAAAATTTCAGTAGGTGCTGTTATATTAACATACATGCAAATATCCTAGGAAACGATATGAATCCTCTTCTTCTCCCCAACCTATGGGTTAATTAGTAAGTCATGTAAAAATTCTTACAATCTAAGAACAATTTCTGGTTTTAAATAACCTGCTAAAGTCTGATAAGCCGTAAAAAATGAAATGTTTTCAATTAGTCAATCAATCAAAAATCCCAATGCATTCACATTTTTGTCTCTCATTTTGACTTGAAAAAAACGAACATCGTAGTGGGTACAATGAGTCACGCTCATGGAGGTTAGCATCTGCTATGCTGATGGAAGTTTAAAATGGTTCTCTCAGACATGTCAGACTACGAGAAACAGTTGTGGTTGTATATCTGCCCAAACACAAACAAAGCAATTTCTAAAATAATGGATTTTTATTTATTATTCCAACAGGTTTTATTACTTAGCCATTATTTTTAGTGGATACACATATTTGAGTAGACACTCTGTTTATTTATTGAACAGTATATTTATTTATTTTCACCTACCTGTCTAAATATTTGAGAAATCTTATTAAAGAAAAAAACTATGCACCCTCCAGCAGGATTCAAACCTGCATCAACCTTTTCACAATTCAACTTTGCTTGACTGGTGATGCACTCTGTAGCTGAGTCAGTATAAGCATGTTGGATCTAATGACAGTTTCTCCTGCTAAGGGGGACGTAAGTTCGAATCCTGCTGGTGAGCACATATTTTTCTTTAATAAGATTTCTTAAATATTTCGGACTCTAGATGAAAATAAATAAATATATTGGTTAATAAATAAACAGAGCGTCTATTCAAATATGGGTAGTAACTAAAACTAACATTTAAGTTTTGTTGGTTTGGTTAATTTTGATTAGTGGCATATCAACCTCTAGGGTTTATTTTATGACTCAGCTGTCTTCGGTCTGCATATGCAATCTGATACAGCCATGCAGCCTTTTACTATTTGCTCAGCCATATGTAAAAATCATATCTGCCTGCTCGTGATATAAATGTTCTGCCATTTTTAAATGGAAAACTTCTCAGTTAAGTCACTACTATACATGTTAAATGCTGAAGACAGACTAGCCACAAATGTACACGAATGACAAATGTAACCTAGTTTACATAGCAACACAGCGTCATCTACCATAGACATACTTTAAAGTTAATAACTCAAAAGGGAAGGATTTGCGGACATATGTTTATATAGACTTTTGTCCTTGTTTTGGTGTGAGGAGCCCACCCCCAATGTTCGTCAAAGTATTTTTGATACACCCTGTATATTTATTTTATCAGGGGGATAGTTTTTCTGATGTTGTGTTTTTATATGCATACATCAGAAAGCATTTTGGCCATTTTTCAGATAAATGTAATGTTGACTTACCATAGAAAATGCAAAGATTTAAAACTATCCAAGTAAAAACATACAGAAGTCAGGTTTATGGCAATATCAGCTGCATTGATGAAAAGATAGAAGTTGGATTTGGGTTTAGTTTGTTTTCACGGATGTGAAGGGTGTGAAGGAAATAGCGTGTTGGAGAAAGAGAGAGTCATATCAGGGAAAATATGTAAAAGACTTGAATAAAATGGCATGGAATTATGAAGATATATGGGCTTTTCGTATGGGAGATTAGTGGAAACAGTTCTGTGACATGTGGCAAAACAGTATCTTGGAATCAGTATATCGTATATACGATAAAGATAGCGATCAATTATAGTATGACAAATTGCTAGTTGAAGATTTCTTTTTGACATTTTAATTTTTTCTTTTGGACATTTTATGTACATACTGTTTTGCTTATATAGACTTATTGATTTTCTTCAATGCATCACTTTGTAGATGCTCAAAAGTCTACTGTTTATTTTGTTTATTGAGTCATAAGAACAGAGAAAAGAACAGTCTTGTTCAATAAATATGTATTTAAAAGAACATCCTGCCATATTCTACAAAGTGTTGGATTTTATTATGTCAGTATCTTTTACAATAAAACTGTTACGAACCAACCGAGGGTGGAAGAATTTTCAAGATATACTTATGTTAGATATTATTATAAGTTTCTACTGGATATTGCTTTTTTAATTATTTTAGCCCAAGCAAAACGTTCTTGATCATGATGAGAAACTACATCCAGCAGCAAAACCTTTGATCGAGAGTGTGGAACCACTTCTTAATTGCTTTTGTTCCCAGGTCCACTCTGACCTGGGGTGGTAGCACCTGTTTGGGTCCCAGTTATAGGCAAATAGTGAACCACCAAAAAAAAAAACGAAACAGGATGCAAGTGTAGGAATAGATTTTTATAGTAAAAATACCAGCAATAAATTTTTTATGGCAAAATGACCAGCAATACATTTATCTGTAGTTTAAGGCATAAAATTGTACTGTATTTACATTATTCGGACTATTGTCCTCATCTTTGTCGCCATTTTTGTCACAACGTTTCGGCCGTTGTACGCTCCGGCCTTCTTCAGGTGGTTGTAATTTCGAACCGAACCCTTTATTTCGATCACTGGGGTAGACTGTTCTAGTTCCACGAGCCATGTTTGATGGATGTCAGTTATCAGTTATCTCCTGCTAATTTACCCTCTGAAAGTTCTCCACTGCCTTAAACGGGTATTGAACTCACACTCTTTGGGTCTGTCACTGGATCTAACCAACGACACATGGCACAGTGGATAAAGGCGTTGGCTAGATCCAGTGACAGACCCAAAGAGTGTGAGTTCAATACCCGGTTCAGGCAGTGGAGAACTTTCAGAGGGAAAATTAGCAGGAGATAACTGATAACTGACATCCATCAAACATGGCTCGTGGAACTAGAACAGTCTACCCCAGTGATCAAAATAAAGGGTTCGGTTCGAAATTACAACCACCTGAAGAAGGCCGGAGCGTACAACGGCCGAAACGTTGTGACAAAAATGGCGACAAAGATGAGGACAATAGTCCGACTAATGTAAATACTGTACATAATACCTCATCGCATAAAATTGTGTTTAAAATATTTAGATTCTGGCATTAAATAACCCATAGATGTTGATATGTCGCTAAACAAAATCAGCCAAACAACCAACATGAAAGAACCCTTTCATGACATTAATCCATATAACAGCCTAGAATTTCTTAAATAAACTATCTTCCAAAATATAGCTTCAACAAACTACAACATAAAACAGACATGTCGCCACCTTTAGTAATTATGTCTACACAAACATGTATATGTAAAAAATGATACTCAGCTTTTTTACATATACATGTTTGTGTAGACATAATTACTAAAGGTGGCGACATGTCTGTTTTATGTTGTAGTTTGTTGAAGCTATATTTTGGAAGATAGTTATATGTTATTCTGCTTTCACATATATCTTAATTTTATTGCTTCAGAGCTCCTAAGAAAATTAAATTTTAGCATTAAATGACCAATAAGGAGTTGATATGCCATTAAACAAACAAAACAAAGAGACAAAACAAGGAATAATGTCACTAAGACACAAGGGGTTTCTGAGTGTGAAAGAATATGAAAAAAAATATATATAAGATAGTGCTTGTGGCAATAATCCACCCAGATGCTACTATGTTGAGATTTTGAACTTAAGAACAAAGAATATTCCGGAATGTCACCAGAACTTGTAACCTGATGAGATTGAGGAACTTTAAAAGAAAATTCACTTCAAATATGGGGACTTTTTTAATCATTTCAACTCAAGCAAGGCAGTAATACCACTAAGATTCAAAAGGGTTACTGGAAGTGAAAGAATATGAGAAGTTTTTAGTGAGGTGAAAAGGATATGAAAAGAACAGGGTTCAAGAAGACAGAAGATGTTGCATTTAAATTTTTAAGGATCATAAGTAGCAGGAAGGTAAGAAAACAGAAAGGCTTTCTACAGGTGATAGGTGTGACTAAAGCAATTATATTAAGGTAGAGGGTTACTGACAGAGTTTGTTGTATGAGCGGTAAGAGGCAGAGTCTATGAGGATATGTGGGAAAGATAATGGTTAAGCCTAGACTTGAAGAGTGATCTTCTTGGGAGACAGTTCCACAAATTAGTGGTTCCCGGGGAAAAAGCTGTTCAAGTTGAAGTTCCTTCTAATGGAATATGAAGGGAATGAGGGTGGTTGCCTCAGTGTATGTGGCTTGGTGAGCCTTAGCTGTGAGGGTTAGAGTTAGTGGGTTGTAGAGTGAAAAACTGGAAAGTGAAGACTGAGTAGTTCCAGCCCAGCAAAGATATGGCGACAGTATTCCATTTTTGGCCTGATCTAGCTCTTGTAAAAGTAGAGTATAGCAATTAGAAGCTTACTGGTGGTATAGGGAACTAGATATTTTTTCAGGAATCTCTATGATGTATCATAAATATGAGTTTGACTTTGAGGTGTAGGCATTCAAGGCAAGTGGCTTCCTTGAGAGAACAACTGTTCATCACAATAGACAGAAATTCAGTGTCTCCTTGGTGATGATGAAACAATACTGGTTTGTTTTTTGTTGGGACTATAGCCGCTATTGTACTCTTGTACTTAGTAGATGCTCAAAAGTGTACTGTTTATTTTGTTTGTTGAGTCATAAGAACAGAGAAAAGATGAAAGAACTTGATCAAAAAAGAGATCAGCTGCCAGGCAATGGTCATCAAGATTTTTAGAGGTGCACACACATACCATTGTATCATATTTTACAAATGATGTTGAAAGACCCGAAACTCCTGATGATGAACCAAGTCAAAACATCACTGACGACCCCCTCTGGGGCTTACTGAAAAGCGTATTTTGAATTATTCTTCAGGACATGCAGGATCCTGGCTCTTCACAGCTTCTTGCTCAAAATACCTTTTGACTTTTACCATTTCTTTTTGTCTCTCTTCGGCCGTCTGTATGCTACTTCCTTTTGTATAGCCACAAGATGTCAATAAAAATGTTTGAATATAAAAACAGCACTACCTTTTCAAAGTATATATGGGACATAAAGGATGAAGAAAAAAATAGACACATCTCCACTGCAGTTGATTGGAGAGTTTTGAAGAAAACTAAGTGTAAAATAATGTCACCATGCCGGCTATATAAAACTGGTGAGACACCTTTGCTCCCACTCTGTCTTTTTTACAAATACTTTCATGGTAATTGCTCCGATGAGCTGCTTTCGCTGGTCCCTAGGCCTCATGAATTTAAACGTCCTACGAGGCTGGCATCCTGTTCCCACCCCTTCTTTTGGACAGGAGTAGAGGTTTATCCCTTGTTTCCTGTTTAGGATTGGGTCTCTGGTTCATTTTAAAGACTTATAATTCTCTTTTACTCCTAGTCATTCCATGTATCTTAGTAGTATTATCATCTTGCTTGGGGTAAATTGATTAAATATATATATATATATATATATATATACATATATATATATATATATATATATATATATATATATATATATATATATATATATATATATATATATGGATATATATATATATATATACATATATATATATATATATATATATCCATCCAGGTTGACCATAGTTGGGATCATCGAGCCAATGCAAATGATCCTTTCTTTAGGTGTATAGTATGCAGGGCTATATATATAGTTTAGAATTCAGAGTTATTTTATCAACATTTCTTTCTCTTTCACTTACAGTGTCCCTTTGCATCTTAGTGTCATCATCTCTTTGGTAGTGTCTCTTACTCTCTAAACCTCTATCTTGAGTGTCTCTTGGGCCTTGCACGGGTTGAACGTCATTGTGTAAAAAACAACAAACTAAAAACGATTCTCTGCCTCCCCACTGTTGTCTTTTAACTCATATCTTTTGACAATTTCCTTGAAGTAAGCAACCAGTTATCCAGCCAACAGGTCAGTTTAATATCATGCTAAAGGTAGTCACTAAAAAATACTGTTGAGAAATCATTTTTTTATTTACTTCTTTGCCTAACATACACATTTCTGTTTGTTGATGAAATTTAATAAAACTTTTTTAGATGAATTCTTCTTGTGTCAATGCACCTTGTCTTCATATCAGAGCCCAACACATGTTCCAGAAGGATATGTGGGTAGAGTAATGGTTATTGGAAAGTTCAGCTTTCAATGTTCACTTTTGCACAGAACCTCCAGCTATGGATTAAACAGCAAAGTAGATTCAGCTTCTCAACTGATGCAATGGAATAACCTGTCACCTCCATGAGTAACTATACTATAGGTAGTAACTACTTATAAGTATATGTAAGTTAATGGACTACAGAGTCTAGCTGCGATCTGTTCCAGCTATTCAGTTGAACTCTCTGCCCAAAGGCAGAGAGGAAACCGGACAAGGCTCCGCCGAATGGCAGTCTCGTTCGGAGAGGTAGACTGACCCTGAACCCGTTTATATGCGTTCGAATAGGGAATATTTTTGGCCGAGCCTACAGTCTCTGAAAACCCATGCTAAACCCGACCTTGTGCCACATGCAACCCTAGTTGGGTGGGGGGGGTAGATAAATATACTAGCTGGAATCTGTTGAGTACGACTCAGACTTAGGTGAGAACTACCGACCTTCCACTAGTAGCATTCACTACTGGATTGACTTGCAATGACCTTGTACATAACTGTTACCATTATTCTTATTGTACTGGTTATTACAATAAACCTTTACTTATTTTATCCACTGTGTTTGTCAAGTATATATTCCTATTAGCACGGAATATAACATCTGGCAACCTGCATAAGAAGGAAACTCTAAATTTAAAACCGTTGAGAATACAACGGGAAATCATTGAATAATTTTTGCCAAGAATGTGTTGTGGACCCGATAGCGGTGCAGATCTGGCTTACGAAAATAAGGCCTTGTGCCAGACACTACACACTACTACCGAATCCACAAACAAAGTAAAAAAAAAAAGCAAATATAAAGACGTGCTCTTTCCACCGTACAAACGTACAAAGTGAAAAGAAGTAGACAGGCAAAACAACAAAAGGTTAAGAACAAACATACATTTTTATTAGATTTTAACAATTCGTCTTCAGTGAAGACCTTCAGTAAATGTACTGGAAATATAGCTGAAGAAGAGGCCAAGTAGATTAGTAAATTGTCTTCAGTGAGATTACTGGAAATGTAGTAATAATGAAATTTAATTGTCTTGAGTTAAGCCTTCAGTAAGATGCTGGAAATATGGTAGTTGACAAGATAAGATTCCGCGCCAAAATTCAAATCCAAGATGGCTAATGACGAGAAAAAGGTTCCTTCAGGAAGAAAGTCAGAAAGTCAGTTGTAATGCATAGTGAACATACGGCAAGGAAAAAAAATACTCACTGCGAGAGTTTATAATTGTGAGTGTATGTAATTCTTTTTAAAGTAACAGGTTCAGAAAATACAGAGTTCGAAGAATATGAAAAATGCTTGTTCATCAGGTTGGAAGTTTTCGAAAGTTCCTGGAAGTTGACAGCTCTATAAAGACGTTAGCCTCAGGACAAAAAAATCTGTCATCGCAAAGTGACGACCGTGTCGTATGCGTTAAGATACCGAGACGAGCCATAAGGTCTAGGCAAGGTTTTGCCGAATAAAATGTCTCTGTCTGTATATATGGGGTTACCGGCCAGAGACAAGTGAGCCAACCCAGCCGATGGTCAGACGACCACGGGGGCGACTAATTTTTGAAAAGCCAATTTGCCGCGACGTCAGCACAAAAGCGCGCGAAAAATATGAATTCTTCCTCATCTTTGGCTAAGACAACGGTTTACTACTATGACCGGCCGAACGTGAGAGGAAGGGGTAAAAATGTCGCGCGTGCGTCAAAATGAAGGTGGGGGTAGTGATATATCCCACAAATGCATGGCAATTCATAGATAATAAAGAAAAGAAATCTGTTGTCTTTTAACTCATGCTTGATGACAATTCTCATGAAGGGAGCAACCAGTTATCGAGACAACATATTTAGCTAGTGTTGCTCTGAAGTAAATCACTGGAGAAATCATTTTTTTTTTTTTACTTCTTTGCCTAACTTACACGTTCTTTTCTGCTTGCGATATTTACTTAGAGATAGTTGTTTAGTTGCTTTAATGTCTTTAGTTAATGTTTTGAACGTTCTGTATCTTTTCTCTTTGTTCGTATTCTCAATGTCAGATGATGTAAATATTTTCTTGCTGGTCAATCCAATTTTTCTTCCTTCTTTTCTCCTATTTGCTTTTTCTAAAAATCTCTTTTTTGTGACATACTTTGAAGCTGTAATTTTTTTATTTTGTTCTGATCTTGCCAACATTATCAATTTCTTTTTCGTTGTTCTCCATTCAGTTTCGGTGAAAGTTGCGTGTACCTTAATCAATAATATCTTGTTTCTTTTCTGAGGTTATATCTTTCTGGCAGTCAATGTCTGTTTTTATATACAGTGTAACCCGGATATAAGAGACCCGGATATAAGAGAGATTTTCTCTGGTCCCAAATTAGAGCCATACTTACCTAAACAAAATAGACCAAACCCTGATATGAGAGAAACCCGGATATAAGAGAGATTTTATCTGGTCCCAAATTAGAGCCATACTTACCTAAACAAAATAGACCAAACCCGGATATAAGAGACACCCGGATATAAGAGAGATTTTATCTGGTCCCAAATTAGAGCCATACTTACCTAAACAAAATAGACCAAACCCGGATATAAGAGACCCGGATATAAGAGAGATTTTCTCTGGCCCCAAATCAGAGCCATACTTACATAAACAAAATAGACCAAACCCGGATATAAGAGACCCGGATATAAGATATTTTCTCTGGTCCCAAATCAGAGCCATACTTACATAAACAAAATAGACCAAACCCGGATATAAGAGCAACCCTGATATAAGAGAGATTTTCTCTGTTCCCAAATTAGAGCCATACTTACATAAACAAAACAAAAGAAACCCGGATATAAGAGAAACCCTGATATAAGAGAAATTTTCTCTGTTCCCAAATTAGAGCCATACTTACATAAACAAATTAGACCAAACCCGGATATAAGAGAAACCCTGATATAAAAGAGATCTTCTCTGGTCCCAAATAGAGCCTGTGTTAATGTATATATAATAGACCAAAACCCGGATATAAGAGACTTCTTCTCCGGTCCCGACAACTCTCTTATATCCGGGTTACACCGTATCTGAAATTCATGGCCTAAATGTTGTGTTTAATCCTGAAACAACCTGCTACTATTAGGTGTTGACCCCAAACATATTGCCAATGGAATATAAAAGGAATGAGTTTGGTTTGCTACAATCTGTGTGGCATGGCAGGTCTTAGTAGTGAAGGTTAGAACTGCTGGAACTAAGGCATGTACTTTGTCTGAACGCCTTCCATGGAAATAGCAATAGATTAGCAAGAGACTTACAATATTGTCTAGAATTGTAAATAAATATAGAAAACAGTACATATTTTTTTAATATCAGCTATATAAATTGTAAATATAGATACACACAAACTCACACACACACATATATATATAATTATTATTATATTTTTATTATAAGAGATTATAATAAAAACATGTTGAAATCACTACACAAAAGATATGTTTCAGTACTATGATTGTACTTCTTCAGATGATGGTAAGTAACTGGTGATTAAATGAGTTTTAAGGAAATTTAAAAACAAAGTGTTACCTCTTTTCTGAAAGTTAAAGGTTGGAGACATGAGGTCATAATTAAAAATAGACTTGTGGGTATGGCTTAATTAACCAATTAAATGTCAGATCTATGCTAAATAGAAAAGTAAGCTCAAAGGGTGGTATTGGGTGAGTTATTTTTTCATGTCATGATAAACCAGAACATAGACCATCATTGATGATTACGGAAAATCAACATGATTATAATCTCTTATATCAAAAATATAATAATAATATATTGCTCGACTTTGTCTAAACTTACCTGAGCTTGGGCATAGCCTTACATTTGTTTTGGAAGATGCACATGTATTTTTCAGGGAAATTTTTTAGGAAAATGTGTCTTGTAAGTGAGAAAATATGATACAGTGTAACCCGGATATAAGAGAGTTGTTGGGAACGGAGACGAGGTCTCTTATATCCGGGTTTCTCTTATATCCGGGTTTGGTCTATTATGTATACATTAACACAGGCTCCAATTTGGGACCTGAGAAAATATCTCTTATATCCGGGTTTATCTTATATCCGGGTTTGGTCTATTATATATACATTAACACAGGCTCTAATTTGGGACCAGAGAAAATATCTCTTATATCCGGTTTTCTCTTATATCCGGGTTTGGTCTATTATATATACATTAACACAGGCTCTAATTTGGGACCAGAGAAAATCTTTCTTATATCCGGGTTTCTCTTATATCCGAGTTTGGTCTATTATATATACATTAACACAGGCTCTAATTTGGGAACAGAGAAAATCTTTCTTATATCCGGGTTTGTCTTATATCCGGGTTTGGTCTATTATATATACATTAACACAGGCTCTAATTTGGGACCAGAGAACATCTCTCTTATATTCGGGTTTCTCTTATATCCGGGTTTGGTCTATTATATATACATTAACACAGGCTCTAATTTGAGACCTGAGAAAATATCTCTTATATCTGGGTTTCTCTTATATCCGGGTTTCTCTTATATCCGGGTCACACTGTACTATGGTTAAACTGAATAATGTTTTACCACACTAATCAAGTATTATGTATGCACTAATTGAATTTTGTTATTGTTGAGATGAATAAAACATCCTTCGTCACCACTGTTGAGATGTTGGGTGTTTCCACGTGAGTATATGGTAATAACGAACAAACACAGTCGTAGGGAAAAATACTGGTATGTTCAGAGAGGTATTTACATCAGAGAGATTAGTAGTAGAACGAACGTAGGTTAGTAGTAACAATAAGTAATAGTAATAAAGTCCAACGGTATCTTCCGGTCGAGAAACGGAAGTGTAACTGATCACTACAGAAGTCTCACTCTGCACTGCACTACACTGCTCTCAGTCTCTAGAACTACTGTCCTATTTATAATAATAGGATCAGTCTATTGTGGTTGTGAAGGTAGGTGCGCCCCAACACAATAAAGATGAGGACAGCAGTCCAAAGAATGTAAATAGTGTCAATAGAATCACAATTCAAAATTATTGATAGACTCTTTTTTCAGTTATGTTATTGATTTTTCTAACATTATTCTGGTATATAAAAATTTTTGTCATTTTCCTATACATCAGGAGTTGCAATATAAAATATGGTATAGTAATCTTGTAATTATAAGAAATAAAAAAGAAACTAATTCCATGATTCCATAGAGAAAAAAAACCACTCTACTGGTGGGAAATTTAAAGACTTCCTCTTTTCATTCACCTCTCACCAAGGGATTTTATGTGGATTTGAGCTACTTCAGGAATGAAGACCACAGATAAGTTTTACACAAATATCACTTTCTCATGTTTAATATTAACTTTTTAATCACTTGCAAACAATTTATTCATTTACCACAATAAACACAACACCAAAATAGAAACATTTACTAACAACCACATTACAAGAACTTCCATATATCCACCGAACTAATACCACCATATCCTTCTGATAATAAATCCTTCTATGTAATATGCATAAATGTCTTGCTTTATTTACGCAATTTACAATGTTTGGACCGTTATCCTCATCTTTACTGCCATATTCACAACATTGCGTCCATTGTATGTTTCAGTCTTCTTCAGGTGATTGGAATTTCAAACCGAACCCTTTATTTCATCCACCGGGATAGAATGTTCTACTTCCACGTGCCATGTCTCTTCTGGATATCTCAGTATCAGTTATTACCTTTTATCTCAATTCTCCAATTTTTTTTGTTCACCTTCTGCTGTAGCCAGGTATTGAACTCACAACACTTTGGATCAAGTCAATGCTTTTATCCACTGAGCCAAATGTCCTTGAGGATAAAAGTGGATACAAATAAAGGGTCTAGTTCGAAATTCCAGTCACCTGGAGAAGGCCAGAGCATACAACGGAAGAAATGTTGTGAATATGACAAAAATGATAAGGATAACAGTATGAACATTGTAAATAGTTTAAATAATTACAATACCTCATCTCCGAAATATAGACAGATATCTCACTTTAGTGATCTGATGTATATATGTTATATTTTACTAACCAGAAACAGGAGTCAAACAAGGCCCAACATAACATGTCATTATGAAACAATTACTTACATTATTCATATTATTCAGACTGTTATCCTCATCTTCATTGCCATATTCACAACATTTCAGCCTTTGTACACTCAGGCCTTCTTCTGGTGACTGGAATTTTGAACTGAACCCTTTATTTCCTTCACCGGGCTAAATTGTTCTCATTCTTCATGCCATGCCACTTTCGTATTTCTCAGGTAAATCAACTCTCTATGTTTTGGTTCACCACTGCTGTAGCCTGGTATTGAACTCACAACTCATGGAGAGTTGAGTTAAAGGGATATAACTGAGACATCCGAAGAGGCATGGTATGTGGAACTAGAACAATCTATCTCGGTGGATGAAATAAAGGGTTCAGTTCAAAATTACAATCACCTAAAGAAGGCCGGAGAATATGGCAATGAAGACGAGGATAACAGTCCGAATAACGTAAATAATGTAAGTAATTATAATACCTCATCTCAGAGATATAGAGGCCAAAATGTTGTGAATATGGCAATGAAGATGAGGATAACTGTCCGAATAACGTAAATAATGTAAGTAATCATAATACCTCATCTCAGAGATATAGAGGCCAAAATGTTGTGAATCTGGCATTGAAGATGAGGATAACTGTCCAAATAATGTACATAATGCAATTAATCATAATACCTCATCTCAGAGATATAGAGGCCAAAACGTTGTGAATATGGCAATGAAGATGAGGATAACTGTCCGAATAACGTACATAATGCAATTAATCATAATACCTCATCTCAGAGATATAGACTGATATGAAATAAGTTATAGTAAATATTTCTACTAAAATTTGGTTTCATAACAGAAAATCACAAGTGATATTTTTCATGTAAATATAATTTTGCCAACATTGATTGATTAACACCAGTTATTTTGTGAAAACATTTTCTTGCATCACGAAATTCGATATTATTTACATAAAAGCGTGCGTATATGAAACAGTTTGTTTGCTTGGTTATGATGACTCAAATATCAGTTGCGATTTTTCATTCCTTTGCATATATTTACATATATATACATACAATCTTTTTCACCTTTATATGCTGCAGATGTTTTTATGTGAACATTAGAACCACAGCGAAAACGTCAAGCTTCTTTTTGTTACTTTATTATTCATCAACCATGTGAAATCGGCATATATACATATTTAATCATTTTGCGATAACATCAATTTTTTGTCGGTAGGGGTGGTTATTAACAGAATTTTGTTATTAGTAATTTCTTAAAAAAATAAATAAATAAATGTTAAAAATTTAAAAGTTGCTGAAAACTATGTTACTAAGAGTTTACAAGTATCAGTTATATTTTTACTAACTTTACCCTCGTTGGAAGTAAAACTGAATTTTTAAAATAAATTACTTATATATTCTTCTTCTTTCTATGTGAGCATGGGCAGTCATGGTCCTCCACATCATCCTGTCTTTTGTTAATCTAAGTAACTTTGACCGTTACTCATCTCTCGTTATCTCTGTTCTGCTTCCTTTTTTATCGTTCATACCTCTTCAGAACCAGACTGATCGTGGTTCTCCACAACTTCCTGCCTTTTGTTGCTCTATGTAAATTTTTATTATTTACCATCCTTCTTTGTCCTGATTGTGATGTCCTTTTTCTTCTATGTGTTATGTCTCTTCAGGACCTGGTTGATCATGGCCCTCTACAACATCCTGTCTTTTTTTGCTCTAATTAACTTTTGACTCTTTACCATCAGTCTTTGTCCTTCTTCTGCCATCCTTATGCTGCTGTTTCTTCTTCTATGTTCCGTGTCCCTTCAGGACATGGTAATTCATGGCTCTCCACAATATCCTGTCCTTTGTAGCTCTTTGTAAATTTTGTGTCTGTCTATATTTCTGAGATGAGGTATTATGTACAGTATTTACATTAGTCAGACTATTGTCCTCATCTTTGTCGCCATATTTGTCACAACGTTTCGGCCGTTGTACGCTCCGGCCTTCTTCAGGTGGTTGGAATTTCGAACTGAACCCTTTATTTCGATCACTGGGGTAGACTGTTCTAGTTCCACAAGCCATGTTTGATGGATGTCAGTTATCAGTTATCTCCTGCTAATTTACCCTCTGAAAGTTCTCCACTGCCTTAAATGGGTATTGAACTCACACTCTTTGGGTCTGTCACTGGATCTAACCAACGCCTTTATCCACTGTGCCATGTGTCCTTGAGGCAACCTGAAGAAGGCCGGAGCATACAACGGCCGAAACGTTGTGACAAATATGGCGACAAAGATGAGGACAATAGTCCGACTAATGTAAATACTGTGTAAATTTTGTCTTTACACAAGCTTGTTGGACAGTTTATGTGCTGTTTTCCACTCTCCATGTTGCCTACAATCTGTCCTTTGAGTGTCAAATTTTCCAAGCCTTCTTTTCTCATTATCTACCTGGAAATTTCAACTATCGATAACTTTTCTTTACATTTTTTTCTAAAGCTTTGTTGTTGCTAACATGTTGCAGTTTTTTAACATTGGAAGGAAAAAGCGACATTGAAACATGAAAGCACACTGGGACAGAGAAAGATGCCTTCGAAAAATTTAATAACTTCTAATGTTAAAATTTTAGTGTTTAATATAACAGCAAAAACAGGATTAGCAAAAGTCAGTAATAATAAAGCCTATTTCAAGATCAACTTGAAGTAAGATGATCACTTAATAGACAAAGGTATCTGAGTTAATTAAATGGTATATTTTGCTCGGGAAGTATTTCATTATTTTTTCATGTTAGAAATTTTATATGCTTAATCTAACAGTGAAATTGAAATATCTCTTGGAAGGAAAGGATTAACAAAAGAAAGAAAAAGATTATGAGACGACAAAGCCTATTTCAAGACCAAGTTGAAGAAAGATGATCACTTAATAGACAAAGGTATATGAGTGCTTCACATGAAAGACTTGAAAAAATAAGACTACAGACTAAAAATGTAGCAGCAAAGGAATTAGTTAATTAAATGGTTCATTTTGCTTGGGAAGTAATTAAAATTTATTAAAAGGGAAGTATTCATTCATTTGTTTACTTACTTAAATTGATTTACCTCCTTTCACACTACAGATAGGACAGGAAATATATAAATATATACACAGTGATAATTATTATAGAACTAAAACATGTTAATAGTATTTCTTTCATCTTATTTCTCTTGCTTTTTATCGAAACTCCCATCTATAAGAAGTAGTAGAGAATATAGCTATATGGCTAAATTTGAATGACTCCTGCTGGTTAGCCTTCTTTGATGAAGCATTGTCAATTATTATTCATTTTTCACTAGTATTTCTTTCATCTTCATTTCTCTTGCTTTTTATTGCAACTCCCATCCATAAGAAGTAGAAGTAGAGAATATAGCTATATGGCTAAATTTGAATGACTCCTGCTGGTTAGCCTTCTTAGATGAAGCATTGTCAATTATTATTCATTTTTCACTAGTATTTCTTTCATCTTCATTTCTCTTGCTTTTTATTGCAACTGCCATCCATAAGAAGTAGAAGTAGAGAATATAGATATATGGCTAAATTTGAATGACTCCTGCTGGTTAGCCTTCTTAGATGAAGCATTGTCAATTATTATTCATTTTTCACTAGTATTTCTTTCATCTTCATTTCTATAGATTTTTATTGCAACTGCCATCCATAAGAAGTAGAAGTAGAGAATATAGATATATGGCTAAATTTGAATGACTCCTGCTGGTTAGCCTTCTTAGATGAAGCATTGTCAATTATTATTCATTTTTCACTAGTATTTCTTTCATCTTCATTTCTATAGATTTTTATTGCAACTCTCATCCATAAGAAGTAGAAGTAGAGAATATAGCTATATGGCTAAATTTGAATGACTCCTGCTGGTTAGCCTTCTTAGATGAAGCATTGTCAATTATTATTCATTTTTCACTAGTATTTCTTTCATCTTCATTTCTCTTGCTTTTTATTGCAACTGCCATCCATAAGAAGTAGAAGTAGAGAATATAGCTATATGGCTAAATTTGAATGACTCCTGCTGGTTAGCCTTCTTAGATGAAGCATTGGCAATTATTATTCATTTTTCACTAGTATTTCTTTCATCTTCATTTCTATAGATTTTTATTGCAACTGCCATCCATAAGAAGTAGAAGTAGAGAATATAGATATATGGCTAAATTTGAATGACTCCTGCTGGTTAGCCTTCTTAGATGAAGCATTGTCAATTATTATTCATTTTTCACTAGTATTTCTTTCATCTTCATTTCTCTTGCTTTTTATTGCAACTGCCATCCATAAGAAGTAGAAGTAGAGAATATAGCTATATGGCTAAATTTGAATGACTCCTGCTGGTTAGCCTTCTTAGATGAAGCATTGTCAATTATTATTCATTTTTCACTAGTATTTCTTTCATCTTCATTTCTCTTGCTTTTTATTGCAACTCCCATCCATAAGAAGTAGAAGTAGAGAATATAGCTATATGGCTAAATTTGAATGACTCCTGCTGGTTAGCCTTCTTAGATGAAGCATTGTCAATTATTATTCATTTTTCACTAGTATTTCTTTCATCTTCATTTCTCTTGCTTTTTATTGCAACTGCCATCCATAAGAAGTAGAAGTAGAGAATATAGCTATATGGCTAAATTTGAATGACTCCTGCTGGTTAGCCTTCTTAGATGAAGCATTGTCAATTATTATTCATTTTTCACTAGTATTTCTTTCATCTTCATTTCTCTTGCTTTTTATTGCAACTCCCATCCATAAGAAGTAGAAGTAGAGAATATAGCTATATGGCTAAATTTGAATGACTCCTGCTGGTTAGCCTTCTTAGATGAAGCATTGTCAATTATTATTCATTTTTCACTAGTATTTCTTTCATCTTCATTTCTCTTGCTTTTTATTGCAACTCCCATCCATAAGAAGTAGAAGTAGAGAATATAGCTATATGGCTAAATTTGAATGACTCCTGCTGGTTAGCCTTCTTAGATGAAGCATTGTCAATTATTATTCATTTTTCACTAGTATTTCTTTCATCTTCATTTCTCTTGCTTTTTATTGCAACTCCCATCCATAAGAAGTAGAAGTAGAGAATATAGCTATATGGCTAAATTTAAATGACTCCTGCTGGTTAGCCTTCTTAGATGAAGCATTGTCAATTATTATTCATTTTTCACTAGTATTTCTTTCATCTTCATTTCTATAGATTTTTATTGCAACTGCCATCCATAAGAAGTAGAAGTAGAGAATATAGCTATATGGCTAAATTTGAATGACTCTTGCTGCTTAGCCTTCTTAGATGAAGCGTTGTCATTTATTATTCATTTTTCACTAGTATTTCTTTCATCTTCATTTCTCTTGCTTTTTATTGCAACTCTCATCCATAAGAAGTAGAAGTAGAGAATATAGCTATATGGCTAAATTTGAATGACTCCTGCTGGTTAGCCTTCTTAGATGAAGCATTGTCAATTATTATTCATTTTTTCACTAGTATTTCTTTCATCTTCATTTCTCTTGCTTTTTATTGCAACTCTCATCCATAAGAAGTAGAAATAGAGAATATAGCTATATGGCTAAATTTGAATGACTCCTGCTGGTTAACCTTCTTAGATGAAGCATTGTCAATTATTATTCATTTTTCACTAGTATTTCTTTCATCTTCATTTCTCTTGCTTTTTATTGCAACTCTCATCTATAAGAAGTAGATTAAGCCAGAATTTGAACCCTTGTTTACTAATATAACTTTCATATCGACTACTGTTATGCTATCTAGATATCTTGGTCTCTGTGATAATCTGATCATTAAAATATGCAAGAAACTTAAAAACCAGCAATAAAAAAGAAACAAATCATATATATATATATATATATATAGATGTGACATTTGAACAATTTCCAGAAATGTCTTCAATGGGTCACATTCAGTGCAACCTTGGTTTAGTCGCATCTCAATACTGACGATGAGACAGTGACAATCAATAACGAGTAAATGGTAAATACATATCTACGACTGCTGCACTTAGACATTTACAATAGGACAGAAATGTTGGGTGAGCAGTCAAGATCCAGCAAGAATATCGGCTTAAATCTTTGACAAGGCAAATGTAAAAATACATTGACTTCTACAACCCCCGTCACTCTAGCCCTTCACCATTTTAAAGGCATGAGACAATATATAATGGATTTGTACTTTTCATACAGGTCAGCATTTGGACAGGCTTAAAGGTTATTATGGCATAATAAAGTAAACTTCATTGTAACAGGGTACGGGCATCAAAGATGCCATTAAGAAATGTGCAGCCTGTTTGACATAATGAAACAATGATAAAACACTTGATAATAATGTGCATATAATTGAATATATAAATGCAAGTTTGATCAACAAGAAGTGACTATTCATCCTACTTATATTCAGACTACTGTCCTCATCTTTGTTGTGACACAATGTTTCGGCCATTGTGCCCTCCAGCCTTCATCAGGTGTATATTGATCTGGGTAACCTACAGGGAATTATGAACTGAACCCTTCATTTAATCAACGAAGGTTCCATTGCTCATATTTAGAAATACCATTAAGTTCTTATTTTTATTTAGTACTTATTTAGTATGATAAACTACATCCAGCAGCAAGGCATCTATAATATCTGAGAAATCTTATTCGAGAAAATATGCCAGCTGGTGGATGATTAAAAATTTTGAGCTAAGAAACAATTTTGCATTTTTATTAATCATTTCATCCTAAGCAAGGTGATAAAGCCACTAAGGAGCAAGGAGTTTCTGAGTGTGAAAGAATCTTCTGGATAGTGTTAAACATGGCAAATATGATCCTATGTATGAATTCTTTTTCAAAATATGTGTAATCTTATCTGTAGTCCCTAATTTTTTCTTTTTAAGCATATCACCCCAAGCAAGGCTGGAAGCCACTAGTACGCAGGGGGGTTACAGAAGGTTTGGAGAAAGAGCAGATAGGAGTGGTAAAGGAGAGGATGTGGAGAAAGATAGTGGATCGATCAAGGCTAGGGGGTTACAGAAGATTTGGAGCGAGAGCAGATGGGAATGAAAGGTGAAAGGATGTGGAGAAGGGAAGAGGATAGATCAAGGCAGTTGACGGCTGAATTTTATTCCTCTTGACAGCAAGCAGTGTTGTTCTCAACTGTGAAAGATCAGTGGGGCTCAAGAGATGCATATCCATCAAGAAACCTTGTTACAGAAAGTGAATAAGCAGCAAAGACTGTGATGGAAATTATGATTTGGCCATCTCAATCACCTGACCTCTCTCCCATTGACTTAGTAAGGGATGAATTGGATAAGAAAGGTTGAAGAGTGCCAGTGAGTTTTTTTTCCTGTGCTTGAAGAATCCTTGAGAAGGTTTTTCATCTACTTTTTTTTCAAAAACTGTTGGAAATATTTTGGGTATTTGTAAAGTGGTAATTACAGCAGGTGGTGGTTTAATTGATGGAAACAAAATATGATTCTTTTGTACGATGATCTTTTATAGTTAAGTGCTTATTTTTTGTCAGAATAAAAGCAAATATACTGCAGTTGCTGAAAGTTTATCTTTTACTTTAAAAAATACAAAAATATCTCATTTTAATTTTTTTAAAGTAATGCAAGTTGGCCCAAAACTATTTATGTCATCTCTCCTAAACCCTAAGCCACGCATTTAAACAAGATCACTAGGTAGGCTATGGATTGCTTTCCTCTGTTTCTTCTGCCTTCAATATTTACTGAGAGTGTCAAATTTTTCAAGCCTTCTGTCCTCATTATGTGCCCTAGAAATTTCAACTGTCTCTTCCTGATGTTAAGTATAAGTTTCTTTTTTGTTTCCATTTTCTATAAAATCTTGTTGTTGCTCACATGTTCGGTTCATGGTATCCTCAGCATCCTTCTGTAGAAATTTCAACTGCCTCTTCCTGATGTTAAGTATAAGTTTCTTTTTTGTTTCCGTTTTCTCTAAAATCTTGTTGTTACTCACATATTCAGTCCATGATATCCTCAGCATCCTTCTGTAGAACCACATTTCTTGTTTCAAGTTTTTTTTAGCTGAGATGACATGGACCAGCATTCACTGCCATATAGGAGGACTGATATTTTGCCTTTTTACAGTAAGAAATATGTGTCATATTAATAAGTAAAAATCCATTTCTTCTTTCGTAACTGCATTGTTTATGTTTTAGGTATGAAACAGCAGTTATAAACTTTGGAAGAACTGAATGAGAGAAAATGTGCTAAAGAGGCAGAATAGAACCTTGCTTAATCATGATGCTTTTTGTGGCCGAAATTATTAAAGTACACCAGATATAATGATGGTTTCTCTTGCAAAGGAGGATGCAGGTTCGAATCTTACCAGAAGGTATATTTTTTTCTCTAATTAGATTTTTTTATTGTTCAGGTTGGTAAGCAAAATAATATACAGTTTAAAAAATAAACAGAGCATTTACTCAAATATGGGTATCCATTAAAAATAATGTTTAAACTAACAAAATATGTATATGTATTTAAGCTTAAAACATATTAATGCATCTCTTCTCCCCAAGCTATGGGTTAAATAGTAGGGAAACACAAAGACCCCCTGTTCATGTGGTTGGAATGTTGAACTGAACCCTTTATTTCGCTCACTGGGGTTGACTGTTCTAGTTACACATGCCATGTTTTAATGGATGTCAGTTATCAGTTATCTTCTGTTAATTCCCCTCTCCAAGTTCTTCACTGCCTTAGCTGGGTATTGAACTCACACTCTTTGGGTCCTGTCACTAGATCTAACTAACACTTTTATCCACTGTGCCATGTGTCCTTGAGAAGAAGAAGGCCGGAGCGTACAGTGGCCGAAACGTTTTAATAAATATGGCAACAAAGATGAGGACAATAGTCCAAATAATGTAAATAGTGTACATAATACCTCATCTCAGAAATATAGACAGATACAGATAGGACATACTTGGAAATGAGCAGCTCGCCATTTTTGAAAAATTACCAAAAAAAATATAATCTTCATAGTGTGTCCTTAAAATCCATTAAAATATCAAATAGTTGCATAATGTTCTTCTGACAGTGTTAATTTGTTAGTTTCATGTTTCTTGCACTTACCACTCTAAAGAATGACACTGGTGAAGAAGATTTTGTGTTCTATCTGATTTGACCTTTTAATATGTCATTTCAAGAATTTTACTCATATCTGAAAAACAGAGTCAATCAGAAGCCTTTGAAAAATCTTGAAAACCTGCTGATAAGTGGTTCAGAATCCTAATAACCCTTCCTGTAAATACACATGCCTTATTATCACCAAGACAGGCAGAGGTTATCAACAAAGGAACGCAAAGAATTTAATTAATGCACTGACAAGCAAATAATAATTAAGAGTTTCATTTTTGCAACAATATTCAGACAGAATGACTCTGACTGTAAATATTCTTCACATAATCTGTAGTATACATTTATATATATATATATATATATATATATATATGTTTAGGCAGCATATTTTCATTCAAGTAGGAGATTTGGTAGAATAATTTAGACATATTATTAATTTTAATTTCAATCTTTTCAAGTCCACAGATTAATTTCTTGGTAATTGTAAAAAATTGATCAAGAAAAATTTAAAAGTTTTCCTTCAAGTAATTTTTACTTTCTCAAGTATTTTCAATCTCATCCAAGTTCATCTTCAGGGGTTGAATATCTGAGGTTATGTTTGCCAAAAGACTGCAAAATTCAAAATATTTTCCCGTTATGCAAGGGAAGTAACTTTTGTGATTTTTTTTTTAGAATATATTTTTCTGGGTTTTTTCTGTTCTTTTTTAATTGTAGTTTTTAGCAATTATGATTTAGTATTTAAAAAAAAAAAAATGCTTCTGTAAACATTCAAGAACTTTGTTACTGTACTCATAGTTGACTCATTATTTAACCAAACACACACACACACATGATGGGATAATGATATATAAATTTTTTATACATAACAAACAATTTTAAACAAATATAAATAAGTATGACAAAGTGGAAAATATTTTTGAGTCATGCATTTCATCCTTCAAGACATCATCAGACTAAGTTTATTTTGATGCAACTAGGACATGCACAGTTGCACACGAACAAGGGATGCTTGGAATTTAAAATTTAAATTTGTTTTGTTTTAAATATGTGAAATTGGCTAGATTATATGCCCAAAACACATATTTAAAAAAAAAAATTATTTTAAAATCTAAAATTCCCAGCATATCTTGTTTGTGTACATGTGTAGTTGTAACAACATGAACATAAATTTAGTCGAATCCGTCATTATGTACGTTGGTTTTACTACGATGATGCTAACAAAAAGACTTACATTTCGTTTGGCTGAACATAGCTCAATATATCAGCACTTAAAGGACACTCATACCCACACTCACAGATTAGACAGATATTAGTTGAAAATATATCTATATTGCATAAAAACAATAACAAGCAAAAACTAAAAATCCTTTATGCACTTTATATAAGAGAGTGAAAACCCCAAATAAATAAAGCCAACTATGAGTATAGCAACAAAGTCTTCAAAATGCTTATGAAAAAAAAATTTGTATGCATATGAGCAAAACAAAAAGTTACTTCCCTTATAGTGGAAAAAACCCCCAAAGAACATGTGAACTTTGAAATGTAGAATGCCGCATAAGCAGTAAAAATAAATGAACATTTGAAATGTTTTAAATTAATGGAAACACATATGCATACTCACAGACAACCTGAAGATAGTCTCAGAGGAGATTGAAAGTACTTGAAAAAATAAAATCTATTTGAAAGACAATTTTGGTAGTTTTCTTACTCAATTTTCTACGTCTGCCTAAAACCTAACCTGCAAACTTGAAAGGATCACAACAAAAACTAATTGACATGATACGCCTAAATTATTTAACAAAACTTGTTTGAATATATATATATATTTCTATATATTAATGTCATTGGCAGACAGTACCGTTTCACTGTATCACAGCTCCTCAGTGCGACTAGACAACCGAATGCCTCAAGCCAGGATCGAAACCCAACCAATTTGGTGTCAGTCAGAGATTCTTCCACTGAGTCATCTTCACTCAATAGAATGAATCAGCCAAATCTAGTGTATTGTTTTTACAAACATAAACAAACGCCAAGCAGCCAAAGTGCTCAATTCATTTTACTGAAGAGCTTCGCATTTACGCAGCTGACTGTTGTTTTTAGAATTTGCTTGTCGTTCAACAGTGCTCAAATGAAAATATATTTTCAAGAGCTAAATTATATATATATATATATATATATATATATATATATATATATATATATATATATGTTGTGTTGAATGTCAAAGACAACATAGTCCTGCATATTCTCTTTTGAATTTTCTCATATTTTCTAATGAGACTTTTTATTTGAAAATTATATTGAAATAAATATTGTCTGTAAGATATAATTCAATATAATTTTCAAATAAAAAGTCTCATTAGAAAATATGAGAAAATTCAAAAGAGAATATGCAGGACTATGTTGTCTTTGACATTCAACACAACATGTTTAAAAGAAAAGTTGCTGCCAAATTACATATATATATATATATATATATATATATATATATATATATATATTATAATTTTTTACATATAGACAAAACCAATTTACTCACTACAAAGATGCAACTTTGTTTCAGTGCATTTATTTGCACCTCAACTGTTGAGAACCAAAAATGGTTATAAACAATTCTGTTTGTAAACAGGTCACTTATGGAACGTTACTTTCTTTTACTATCTGTTTAAAAAAAACATAGGGAGAAAACGTTTTAAGAGGAGACAGAGAAGGGTAAAGAAAAGATAAGAAAGGAAAAAGGGTGACAGAGTAAGACAACAGTACTTGTTGATAAAAGTTTGCTGAATGATTGTTGAGGTGTTAAGGTGATTGCTCCACCTGAAAAATTTAAATCAAGGGCAATGGTCAGAAGTCTAGGCAAAGCACTCCCAAGCCTCCCAAGAGTGGGAAGTGGGTAGGGAAAGATGGAAATCTGAGAGAGTAAGACAATGAAGGAAAAAGGAGGGATAAGTTTAGGTGATGGCTATAAGTAGTAATTG
>OZ038516.1:31966828-31999328 GCA_964036315.1 Acanthosepion esculentum | reverse complement strand
TATATATATATATATATATATATATATATGTGTAAGTGTGTGGGTATGTTCTTATGTTGTTGTGTATGTGTGTATACATATGTATTTTTGAACATAGAAATTGAGGTCCTCACTAGGTTAGATAATCGTTATTTTTATGTTTATATTAGATTTGTAACCTGTTGTCGATATTACCTTTGTCAACTTTTCTTGATTACGCAGCGGCCCTTTTACAAACGCCATTTGCTTTTTGTTCCCCCACAACACCACCTCCCACCCCTCTCTCTCCTTTTTTTCCTCTATTTCTCTCATCTTCTTAGCTTTAAGATTATATCGTCTATTGTGTGTGTATGTCACCAAGAAATGTATACACTTTTCCGGTGTATCTTTGGACATTTGGAAATATGCATATTTTTCTCACTTAAACCGTCTTTCACCCCCACTCTCTAAAACTTCTCTCTGTTAAATCTTAATCCCCCTTCATCTTTAGACCTTCCTGTTCTTCTCTCGTCTGTTACCCCTCTCTATAGATCTCATTTGCTCTAGCGTTCATCCCACAATCTCATACATACACTCGCACTAAATTTTATTTATTTATTTATTTTTTTCCCGGAGTTGTTTTTTCTGTTTTCTTTTTGAATTTGTAGGTCTGATGAATTGGATCGTTTTCACGATTCCAATGGAATAAATTATGACCATGGAATATTAGTTTTTAAGTCATTTTATTATATATATATATATATATATATATATATATATATTTATATATGTTAATAAATATAGATATTATCTTTCACCGGTAACACAGCTCAGAGTTTCATGCACAACACAATCTTCAGGTACCGGTTAGAGTCTGCCTGTTGCATAATTTAAATTTATTAAAAATATCCTGTTAAGGCAATGCTGGCACAGTTCATATATTATACAGCATCAGCACTCTATGTGAAATATCTTATATTTATATATGAGTATGATATCTTATATCTTATTATTTAATATGAACATTAAGAAGTCAGTTAGAGAATTCAAGAGGATCACAATAAAATTAAATAGACATAGGCATAATAATATGTCCTGATTATTCAAGCACGTTTGGTTGAATAATCAGGACATATTATTATCTTTATTTATGAATTTTAACCGTACCATATAGATATCCAGGCTTATAGTCTCCTATAATTTTAGGAAGTTTTAGGCTATCACATTGAGCATTATTAGCTGTTATAAGTGTGTTAATTTTTGTTTTTAGTTCATTAATAGGGTTCTTATTTAGTTTTTTAAATTTAGTATGTTCATTGAGGATATTTTGTAATTTGTTATAATAATCAATTTTGTCAATTACTACAAACATGTTAGTTTTATCAGCTTTTCGTATAATTATGTCAGGATGGTTTTTGAATATATATCACATAATGTTGTATAATATATATCTATATCTATATATATATATATATATATATATATATATAGATATAGATATAGATATATATTATACAACATTATGCGATATCCAGTATATATATATATATATATATATATATATATATATATTTAGGCAATGTATCTTCATTCAAGAATGTCCAAGAAATTTCAAATGTCTCTTTCCGATTCTAAGTATGAGTAACGTAGCTTCGCTTTGCCTTTTCTATAAATATTTTCATGGTAAACTTACCTCTATGTTACCCATACTTTATGAATTAAAGCGCAATAATATCTCATCAATTTAAAGTTGTGCTGTTTAAATATACCGGTAAGTTCTATGCTAACAGTTTCTTTTCTTGCACTTCTTGCTTGTGGAACTCTCTTCCGGCTCCATGCTTTCCAACCAAGTTTGATCTGCAATGCTATTGTTTTTGACCTGGCATATCGGCTTTAGTCACTTTCCTACCACCATAATGTAACTTCCCTCTGCCTTTTTCTATAAATATTTTCATGGTAACTGTTCTGATAAACTTTCCTCTATGACACGTAGACTATACGAATTTAAGCGCAGTACTAGATTGGCGGCAAGGTCTCATCATTTTACATTTGAAATGGATAGATGTAAGCGTAAGTTTTTAGCTAACAGTTTCTTCTATCTCACTTCTCGAACTCAATTCCGGCTTTTTGCTTCCCAATTTAATAAGGACCTGTGCATTGTGATTATTGGTTGGTGTATGTCAATCAACACTTCTTCCCCCAACTATCAGTAAATAGCACGGCAAACTGGGTTCTATAGGTGATCAGGTGATAATAACAACAAAGATGAGGACATTAGTCTAAATGTAAATAATGATATCTCCTCATCCAACAGACAGAAGGTGATAAGGTGATAATAACAACAAAGATGAGGATATTAGTCTAAATGTAAATAATGATATCTCCTCATCCAACATATAGAAGGTGATGAGGGGATAATAACAACAAGGATGAGGACATTAGTCAGAATGTAAATAATGATATCTCCTCATCCAACAGACAAAAGGTGATCAGGTGATAACAACAACAATGATGAGGATATTAGTCTAAATGTAAATAATGATATCTCCTCATCCAACATATAGAAGGTGATCAAGTGATAATAACAACAAAGATGAGGACATTAGATAAATAATGTAAATAATAACTCCTCATCCTAGAAATTAAAACTGGAATTACTAATCAACAGCTTCTTCTCTCACACTTCTTTCTTGTGGAACTCTCTCCCAGTTTCTTGCTTTCAAAAATTTAAATCCATTGTCAATAATCATCTGCTGCCTTTTTAATTAACGTACTTTTACTGTCCTTTCTCTTTATCACTGCATCTTAGTGGCTTTATTGCCTTGCTTGGGATGAAGTGCTCCAGAAAAACACCAACAGCTCTCCTGGATCATTCCAAGTTTATGTTTTTCAGTCTTCTTCTGTGAGTGCCACAGGCTCCAAACCTTTCTTTATTGTGTAACCCAGAAATTTCAACTCTTTCTGATTCTAAGTAGAGGTGTCCGATTTTTCTTAACACTTCCTCATTGCTCAGATGTTCCGTTCATGTTATTCTCAGCATTCTTCTGTTGAAGAAAATCTCTTTTGCTTTATGTTTTCTATTCACTTAAAATCCTCTAAGAAATTCAGACAGAAATTACAAAAAATAGCTGAGTAAAAACTAACACTTCAATTATACTACATTTTAGTGAATTCTTTCTTTGCGTAAGATTGATGGTTTTAGAGAATTGGTAAAATGAGACAAAGTAATGAAGCCAGAATTATCAGCATTAAGTTGTGAAATAAATCCCAGGAGAACAGAATGCTTTCAGAGAATATTTCTTTTAAAATCACAAAATAATATTGGCACCAATTTGGCTCTAGATAATGCTAAATCAGCTGACGAAATTATACTTATTATTTTCTTCTTTTTTCTTTTTGGTTTATTTATTTCTTCTTATGTCAGATTTTTACTATTTTTTTCTCACTTTTTTCTTTCATCTTTCATTATTTATCTCCCATTTTCTTCATTCTTCTCTTTCGAAAATCTTGTTCATTTTTCTTTGTTAAATACTCTCTGCAGGAAGGCCATTACAGTCAACAACCATTTTTAAACAACACCCGAAACACAACATAAGTTAATTATGTTATTACTATAAATAGTTGCATGTTTAATTTTCCTAAACTCATCCAGATTCATTTTCTTTGTTTTACATTTGTTCAGATTGTCTATTTTTGTTTTACATCACGACTTAGACATATTTGGTATTCATAGCTATCAAATTATTTACTTATTTTCGCTATGATTTACACAATTATTTGGCCTTGCTGGTACCATGAGTTATGTACAAAAATCATTTTTAGAAACAGATTTCACACTTAATACAAATCAGATATATATTAATATAAATCACACACACATATATATATAATTTATTTGAAAATTATAACATAAATATGCTATAAAATCACTACAAAAATAGCCATTTTGTTTCAATACTTCTGGTAACTTATCAAATGATGGTGTTGAATATATATATGTTAGGTTTGCAATTTAACACTGTATATCAATAATACAGACTATTTTTCATTTAAATGTGATAAATAATTAAACCATAGATTGTAAGTAAACTTGGAAGTCTCAATATATTTTAAGTATCAGTGAGGTACCTGTGGAGTAAGTAACCGTAATCAAATGCAAAATAAGTATCAGAACTGTCTAACAAACAGAACTGACAATAAGCAATAACCAGAGAAAGAAAAGAAAGGAAAAAGGCGAAAAAATATAAAGCAAGCAAATTATATCTGCAATGCAAACTAACAGTCGTCGTCGGCATCTGTCCTTCTCAAGATATGATGGAGTAGCATAGTGCGCTACGAGCCTGGGTGGGATATATGGAGAACTAGGGCTGCCCAGACATCTAGTTACCCCTCTCAGCCTTGCTAACAGAATCCAAAGGAGAAGATAAACCAATACAGTTTGGTACCAATGTGGCTGCAGGAGTTGCCAGAAGGTAGCACAAAGTGCCGTCCATCTGCCTTTGGGGCTCCACTCCGGGTTTGAATTCAGAGTTGTCCTTCTCCTAGACCAGTTGCCATCCAAGGCTATAGAACCCAGTTTGTCCTGCTATTTACCCATAGCTGGAGGGAGAAGAAGAGGATTCACACCTTTCCCAAGGGTATTAGCACGTAAGTGAATGTAATGGATTCGACTGGAATTTGAACTCAGCTCTCCGATTCCTCAATCCAAGCCGATATTAACAGTAATCTGGCAGAAAGTTTGCAAACTCAGAATATGGGTTGACACCGAAAAGCAAATTCAGATAAGTGAACATAGTGTTCTGACTTAAAAACAAGATAGACCGGGACTGCATCAGATGAAACAGAGAACTGGCCTATTTTAATGGCTAGGGGAAAAAAAATCATGCATTTTTGTATTTCTGCTTATAAAAGGTAAGAGGAAAGTGTTTTGCAATCATTCCCCACTGAAGATTGAAATCAACAGTATCAGTGTTAATTGTAATAATAATATTAGCCATTTCCTTATAAGGAAACATTCAGTATTTATTGACTGAGCAGCCAGTGCTGCTTTCAGTTGAAATTTAATTAATCTTCCTCTTAAAACATTTATCAGGAAAATAGATTTCTTATATCTGTTATAATCAGCTATGATTTCTTATAGCTGTTATTGCTCTTTCCATTACTGATGGGGATTGCCTTCCTTGTCTTTTGTTTGTGGTAGTGTGGAGGTCAACATCTTGATTACTGTCATTATTTTCTTTTTGAATTACATGTGATACCCATTTTAGTTGTTGCTGCTATTAAAAGTCCTCGAGTGATGTGGTTTCTATTATTTGGTACAGTTCTTTGTTCGATACATTAATATGTCAAATATTTTTTATTTAATTTTGAGAAATTGAATTACTGACATGTGTGTATATTATTTAACAAAATTTTAGAATAATATATATTTATAAAACAAATTCAAAAATATTTTGGCGAGAAAAGAATATATGCTATGATTTGCTTTTCACTAAACAATAGTACTGGGTATGATGATAAACTACATCCAGCAGCAAGGCATCTATAATATTTGAGAAATCTTATTCGAGAAAATATGCCAGCTGGTGGATGATTAAAAGTTTTGAGCTAAGAAACAATTTTGCATTTTTATTAATCATTTCATCCTAAGCAAGGTGATAAAGCCACTAAGGTGCAAGGAGTTTCTGAGTGTGAAAGAATCTTCTGGATAGTGTTAAACATGGCAAATATGATCCTATGTATGAATTCTTTTTCAAAATATGTGTAATCTTATCTATAGTCCCTAATTTTTTTTTAAGCATATCACCCCAAGCAAGGCTGGAAGCCACTAGCATGCAAGGAGTTACAGAAGGTTTGGAGAAAGAGCAGATAGGAATGGTAAAGGAGAGGATGTGGAGAAAGATAGTGGATCGATCAAGGCAAGGGGGTTACAGAAGATTTGGAGCGAGAGCAGATAGGAATGAAAGGGGGAAAGGATGTGGAGAAGGGAAGTGGATAGATCAAGGCAACTGGAGACGTCGATTGACGTTACACTTAAATAGTTGGAGATTGTATTTGTCAGGGAAACAGGAATAAGGAAGGGAGTTCCACAGGCGAGATGTGCGAGACATGAAGCTATTGGAGTAGAAGAGACGTCTGCATCTAACAGTTTCAATGGTGAAGGGGTGGGAACGGGATGCCAGCCTCGTAGGACGTTTAAATTCATGAGGCCTAGGGACCAGCGAAAGCAGCTCATCGGAGCAATTACCGTGAAATTATTTGTAAAAAAGACAGAGTGGTAGCAAAGGTGTCTCACCGGTTTTTATATAGCCAGCATGGTGACATTATTTTACACTTAGTTTTCTTCAAAACTCTCCAATCAACTGCAGTGGTGATGTTACTATTTTTTTCTTCATCCTTTATATCCCATATATACTTTGAAAAGGTAGTGCTGTTTTTATATTCAAACATTTTTATTGACATCTTGTGGCTATACAAAAGGAAGTAGCATACAGACGGCCGAAGAGAGACAAAAAGAAATGGTAAAAGTCAAGGCAAGAAGTTGTGAAGAGCCAGGATCCTGCATGTCCTGAAGAATAATTCAAAATACGCTTTTCAGTAGGCGCCCAAGGGGGTCGTCAGTGATGTTTTGACTTGGTTCATCAGGGTCTTTCAACATCATACGCCCATCACCAAATCGACCCAATCAGGGGAGATCAAACCCTGATTCCCCCTCACAGTGAAACGCTAACAGCTACTCTGGCCTTTTTAAAGAACTAGACGAAGAAAGACCACGTATTCCACACATCCGATTGGATGTTTGTACAACCAATCAGCTGCGCGACCTATCTTTTAAATGGCCCGCGGTGTGGACTTGCTTCTTTTCTTTTGGTGGATAGCAGTTTCAATGGATAACCGAGGAGGTAATCTTAATATTCCTAAGTTTAATCCCTTCCCTAAGTATTGTATCGTTTAAATATTTGCCGTTTGTATTTTACTTGTGCTTTTTTTTGGATGGGGGACTTAAACTCGACCCTACTATCACAAGAGACATAGCACATCAAAGAAGAAATATAAGAGTGGCAGAACAAGGACAAAAGGGGGATGGTAATGAGACAAAAGTTACTTAGAGCAACAAAAGAGAAGCTGTGGAGAGCCATGATCACTCATCTCCAGAAAAGAGGAAGGATTCCACTATATTAATGTTTTTTGGAAGTATAGTTTTTTAAGTAATGATTGTATAAAATCTTTATTCACATGCTTTACACACACACACACACACACACACACACACACACACACACACACACATTTTATGCACGTGCATTTTTGATGAGTATCATTACTGTAAAAATATACATATGTATGTATGCATGTACAATATCTTAGAATTGATTCTTGTCTGATTGTTTTTTAAACGTTATTTTTTTAAATTTAAATTGGTTCGACCAGACTAATTTCCTTGTTGATGTATTTTTGGTCTATGTAATGGGACAATGAACAGAACATGAGCAAAATATAGATGTTTTCAGGAAAATAGGTATTACAATGAAATTTATGCTTACATTCAGAAAGCGGCAGTTGAAATTTCTGGGATGCATAATAAAAAGAGAGTTTAGAGAAGTTAATACTCACAGGACCAAAGAAACTAACAAAACAAATGTGAATAGACAGCAGAACCGAAACTCATAAAGGTCCAGAAGAGACACGGCATATAAAAGAGAAAGAAGCATAACAGTAGCGGAACAAGGACAAAGAGGAGTGGCTAAAGTGTCAAAAGTTACCCAGAGCAACAAAAGACAGGATGTTGTGGAGAGCCATGATCATCCAGGTCCTGAAGCGACACATCACATAAAAAAAGAAGAAGCATAAGAATGGCATATTAAGGTCAAAGATGGGTGGTAAAGAGTCAAAAGGTAGAGCAGCAAAATATAGGAAGTTGTGGAGAGCCATGATCACCCAGTCTCTAAAGAGGCATCGCACATAAAAGAAGCATACAGAAAGTACAATTAGGACAAAGAGGGATTGTAAATAGTCAAAAGTTACCCAGAGCAACAAAAGACAGGATGTTGTGGAGAGCCATGATCATCCAGGTCATGAAGCGACACATCACATAAAAAAAGAAGAAGCATAAGAATGGCATATTAAGGTCAAAGATGGGTGGTAAAGAGTCAAAAGGTAGAGCAGCAAAATATAGGAAGTTGTGGAGAGCCATGATCACCCAGTCTCTAAAGAGGCATCGCACATAAAAGAAGCATACAGAAAGTACAATTAGGACAAAGAGGGATTGTAAATAGTCAAAAGTTACCCAGAGCTACGAAATACAGGATGTTGTGGAGAGCCATGATCATCCAGGTCATGAAGTGACACATCACATAAAAAAAGAAGAAGCATAAGAATGGCATATTAAGGTCAAAGATGGGTGGTAAAGAGTCAAAAGGTAGAGCAGCAAAATATAGGAAGTTGTGGAGAGCCATGATCACCCAGTCTCTAAAGAGGCATCGCACATAAAAGAAGCATACAGAAAGTACAATTAGGACAAAGAGGGATTGTAAATAGTCAAAAGTTACCCAGAGCAACAAAAGACAGGATGTTGTGGAGAGCCATGATCATCCAGGTCCTGAAGCGACACATCACATAAAAAAAGAAGAAGCATAAGAATGGCATATTAAGGTCAAAGATGGGTGGTAAAGAGTCAAAAGGTAGAGCAGCAAAATATAGGAAGTTGTGGAGAGCCATGATCACCCAGTCTCTGAAGAGGCATCGCACATAAAAGAAGCATACAGAAAGTAAAATTAGGACAAAGAGGGATTGTAAATAGTCAAAAGTTACCTAGAGCAACAAAAGACAGGAAGTTGTGGAGAGCCATGATCATCCAGGTCCTGAAGATACATGTACCATAAAAGAAGAAAAGCATATGGATGGCACAATCAGGACAAAGATGGTTGGTAAAATGTCAAAAGTTACAGCAGCAAAATAATATAGGAAGTCGTGGAGAGCCATAATCACCTAGGTTCTGAATAGACATGAACCATAAAAGAAGAAGCATACGGATGGCAGAACAAGGACAGAGAGGGATGTTAAAGAGATTAGTTCCTTAGATTGGTTGGTTGATTTTGTTTAGTGGCATATCAACATCTATGGGGTTAAAATAACCCATAGAAGAGTGGCTGACATCTTATTTATTATCTAAACACAATCTTATGGCTTCAACAACAGATAAAATGTATTGTTGGCAATTCTGCTATAAAAATTCATTGTTACTAATTCTGCTATAAATACGGATTGTTGGTAATTCTACTACAGGTTAGAATCCTTTATCTAAAATTCTTGGGAACAGAAGTGCTTCGGTTTTCAGATTTTTTCAGATATACCCTGAAGGTAGTTTTATATAAATAACATATACCCTGAAAGTAGGTTTATATAAAATTTAATAAATTTTGTGTACATACAAATACAGGCAATGATGCTAGTCATGTAATGGTCACACGGATTTTTAAGTGTTGAAATTAAGATTTCATGTAAAAATAATGTCTTGTACTTTCTATACATGATTGCTACTTAGAAAAATTACATAAATGCACAACTTTTTAACATTTTAAATATATTTCCTGAGCACAAAACACCTGGTAAGTAATCCACGAACAAAGCTGTTGCTGTGATGATCACTAAAACAAAACACATGCCAAGTAGACAACGTAAATCCATTGCTAGGTGAGCTGCTACAAAAGTTGCTTCACTGTGTTGTGTGAGGCAATTTTTCTTTCCAGAAACTATCTTGCATATTTATAAATCTACCATTCATCCATGCTCAGAATATAGCTGCCAAATATGGTCTGCTGCTCCTGCTATTTATCTTGAGCAGCTTTATAAAGTCCAAAGAAGAATCAGCAATATTATTGGCCCTGTTCTGGTAGCTCAGCTTCAGTCTCTTTCCCTCTGCTGTAAGATTGCCTCTCTGTGCCTTTTCTATAAATACTTTCATGGTAATTGTTCAGATAAGCTCTTTGTTATTGTGCCTAGACTCTTTGAATTAATGCACTATTAGATTGGCAATGAGGTCTAACAACTATTTACATTATTTGGACTATTGTCATCATTTTTGTTGCCAAGGACACATTGCACAGTGGATAAAGGCGTTAGTTAGATCCAGTGACAGGGCCCAAAGAGTATGAGTTTAATACCTGGTTAAGGCAGTGGTGAACTTGGAGAGGGGAATTAACAGGAGATAACTGATAACTGCTAAATACTAAACAAAATACCAGGGATACACCACCACTCCTGTCCAAAAGAGTTGGGAGGTATGTCTACTCCTATTAAGACGATAACAGAATTAGTAAATCGAATTACAGAGTTCAGCTGGAGATGTTAAAAGTATAGAGTTGAAGAAGACTTCAGAAGGAACTGGAAACCCACTTCTATACAGGAAACAAGAGATAAACTACTAGTCTTTTTCAAAAGAACAGGAAGGATTGTGATCCAGACAATGGAGAAGTATAGAGTTGAAGAAGACTTCAGAAGGAACTGGAAACCCACACCTATACAGGAAACAAGAGATAAACTACTAGTCTTTTTCAAAAGAACAGGAAGGATTGTGATCCAGACAATGGAGACATTAGAAGTATAGAGTTGAAGTAGACTTTTGAAGCAAGTAGAAAGCCAATCCTAAACAAGAAACAAGGGATAAACCACTACTCCTGTTCAAAAGACCTGGATGTATTAATACAAAATAATGTTGAATTATTGATAAAAATCAATTAATTCCTTAAAAAATTACATTGTTTCAAATATGAAAATAAAAACAGCAGATAGGGGCTGTAATATCACAAAAACTCTAAGTAGAAATGTATGAAGCTTTATTCGACTATTATAGTGGATGGTTACAAGTGAGAGGGGAGACGGGATGTGCTTTTATTACCATAGCTCCTTTGACAGATCTTAATGTAAGATGTTTTTTCATTCAGAAGAATAATTCAACCTTTCTTTGGCATGAAGTCTTTTATGACTGTGTTGGTTTAAATCACTTTGGACTATACAGTGTCTTTTTTTACTGTTTAAAAAAAAAAGACCTGTACTCAAACACGTATATCAACTAAATATATTGTCTATAGCAATAAGCAAAGTTTACATATGTTTATGTATATGGGCAGGGACAATGTATTAGAAGCAATTTGTGTTGGAATTTGTTTTTATGAGGTGTTTTAATTATTTAAATTGGATCGACCAGACTAATTTCCTGGGCTTTGTATTTTTGATATTACCAATTTTTTTTGGTCATTCTTCATTCCAGCCTTCTGTTATATTTTGGTGACACTTTTGGTAGATTGGAATGTACAGAGACTGAAATACTGTGACGGAAAAAAAAGGAGGAAATTAGTCTGAAGCAACAAAAATACAAGGATTATAATCAGTAGAAAAATAAATGAAAAAATAAAGAAGTATTTTTTTATTAATTTCATGAGGAGCCAAACATCCTAACTTCACCTATTTTGGATAATGAGTATCTATCTATCTATCTATCTATCTATCTATCTATCTCAGTCTGTTCATCTATCTATCTATCTATCTATCTATCTATCTATCTATCGTCAGTTCATAACAATCTATCTATCTATCTATCTATCTATCTATCTATCTATCTCTTTTCCTTATCTATCTATCTATCTATCTCTTTTCCTTATCTATCTATCTATCTAACTATCTATCTCAGTCTGTTCATATCTATCTATCTATCTATCTATCTATATATTTATCTATCTCTTTTCCTTATCTAGCCATCTATTTATCAATCTATCTATCTATCTATCTAATTCATTCTGTTCATATTTATCTCAGTCTGTTTCTCTCTCTCTATCTATATATCTATCTATCTATCTATCTCTTTTCCTTATCTATCTATCTATCTATCTATCTCAGTCTGTTCATATCTATCTGTCTATCTATCTATCTATCTATCTATCTATCTATCTATCTATCTATCTATCTCTTTTCCTTATCTATCTATCTATCTATCTCAGTCTGTTCATATCTATCTATCTATCTATCTAATTCATTCTGTTCATATTTATCTCAGTCTGTTTCTATCTATCTATCTATCTATCTATCTATCTATCTATCAAGAAGAACAAGGATTTAAAAGAAAGTATACTGGGGGAGAATGAAGAAAAAACAATGGGGGAGAAAAGAGTAAAGCAAAATATGAAAGAGAAAGAAGAGAGGACAAAAGAAAATGGTGGAAGAAAAGGAGAAGTATGGTGGAGGAGAATGAAAAAAAACATGGAGGAGAAATGCAAAACATGAAGGAGAAATGCAAAACATGAAGGAGAAGGAAGAGGAAAAGAGAAAAACATGGAAGAAAAGGAGAAAAAGGATTTAAAAGAAAGCATGCTGGAGGAGAGGAAGAAAACATGGAGGAGAAAGAGTAGTGGAGAAAAGCAAAACATGAAGGAGAAGGAAAAGAGAAGAAGAGAAAAACATGGAGGAGAAAAGCAAAACATGAAGTAGAAGTAAGAGTAGAAGAGAAAATCATGGAGGATAAGAAGAACAAGGATATAAAAGAAAACATGGCAGAGGAGAATTAAGAAAAATGGGAATGAAAGAGTAGAGAAAAAGACAAAATAAGAAGGAGAAGGAAGAGAGGAGAAAAGAAAATCATGGAGGAAAAGGAGAAATAGGATTTAAAAGAAAGTATACTGGGGGAGAATGATGAAAAAAACAATGGGGGCGAAAAGAGTAAAGCAAAATATGAAAGAGAAAGGACAAAAGAAAATGGTGGAAGAAAAGGAGAAGAAGTCTGGTGGAGGAGAATGAAAAAAAACATGGAGGAGAAATGCAAAACATGAAGGAGAAGGAAGAGGAAAAGAGAAAAACATGGAAGAAAAGGAGAAAAAGGATTTAAAAGAAAGCATGCTGGAGGAGAATGAAGAAAACATGGAGGAGAAAGAATAGAGGAGAAAAGCAAAATATGAAGGAGAAGGAAAAGAGAAGAAGAGAAAAACATGGAGGAAAAGAGAAGAAAACATGGTGGAAGAAAAGGAGAAGAAAGTATAGTAGAGAATGAAGAAAAACATGGGGTAGAAAGAATAGAGAAGAAAAGCAAAACATGAAGGAGAAGGAAAAGAGAAGAAGAGAAAAACATGGAGGAAAAGAGAAGAAAACATGGTGGAAGAAAAGGAGAAGAAAGTATAGTAGAGAATGAAGAAAAACATGGGGTAGAAAGAATAGAGAAGAAAAGCAAAACATGAAGGAGAAGGAAAAGAGAAGAAGAGAAAAACATGGAGGAAAAGAGAAGAAAACATGGTGGAAGAAAAGGAGAAGAAAGTATAGTAGAGAATGAAGAAAAACATGGGGTAGAAAGAATAGAGAAGAAAAGCAAAATATGAAGGAGAAGGAAAAGAGAAGAAGAGAAAAACATGGAGGAAAAGAGAAGAAAACATGGTGGAAGAAAAGGAGAAGAAAGTATAGTAGAGAATGAAGAAAAACATGGGGTAGAAAGAATAGAGAAGAAAAGCAAAACATGAAGGAGAAGGAAAAGAGAAGAAGAGAAAAACATGGAGGAAAAGAGAAGAAAACATGGTGGAAGAAAAGGAGAAGAAAGTATAGTAGAGGAGAATGAAGAAAAACATGGGGTAGAAAGAATAGAGAAGAAAAGCAAAACATGAAGGAGAAGGAAAAGAGAAGAAGAGAAAAACATGGAGGAAAAGAGAAGAAAACATGGTGGAAGAAAAGGAGAAGAAAGTATAGTAGAGGAGAATGAAGAAAAACATGGGGTAGAAAGAATAGAGGAGAAAAGCAAAATATGAAGGAGAAGGAAAAGAGAAGAAGAGAAAAACATGGAGGAAAAGAGAAGAAAACATGGTGGAAGAAAAGGAGAAGAAAGCATGGTGGAGGAGAATGAAGAAAAACATGGGGTAGAAAGAATAGAGGAGAAAAGCAAAATATGAAGGAGAAGGAAAAGAGAAGAAGAGAAAAACATGGAGGAAAAGAGAAGAAAACATGGTGGAAGAAAAGGAGAAGAAAGTATAGTAGAGAATGAAGAAAAACATGGGGTAGAAAGAATAGAGAAGAAAAGCAAAACATGAAGGAGAAGGAAAAGAGAAGAAGAGAAAAACATGGAGGAAAAGAGAAGAAAACATGGTGGAAGAAAAGGAGAAGAAAACATGGTGGAGGAGAATGAAGAAAAACATGCGGTAGAAAGAATAGAGAAGAAAAGCAAAACATGAAGGAGAAAAAGTGGGAACAGAAGAAAATATTAAAAGGAAAATTTAAAAAAAAATCTTTTCACTCTGAGCTAGGTAATAAAGCCACTAAGATGCAAGGGGTTACCGAGATTGAGAGTATATGAGAAAGAAAACATTAAGGAGAGAGGACAATGAAAGAACAGGAAGATAAAAGATAATGATTGTCATTGCATTTACATTTTTGAAGATCAAAGTTGACTGGAAACCAAGAAGCTGGAAGAAAGTCCCACAAACAAAAAGTGCAAAGGAGAACGTGTGCTAAGAGAAAATGTAAAACATGGAGAAGTAGGATTTTTTAAAATCATTTCACCCCAAGAAAGGCAATAATGCTACTAAGATACAAGCAGTTACTGGTAATGAAAGAGAATGAGAAGACATTAAGGAGGAGAAAGGACAAAAAAAACAGTTTTAAAGAGGTGAGGTGGCAATTGATGTTGTATTTAGATTATTGAAGAACATATGTGGCAGAGAAACAAGAAGCTGGAAGAGTGTACCACAGGCAAGAAGTGCTACAAAAAAAAACTCTTAGTAGAATTAATGGTTATATCTAGCTATTTCAATAGTAAAACAATGAGACCAAGTTGCCAATCTAGTACTGCACTTAAATTCAGGCATTTGAAGTACCAAGTAGGAAAGCTTTTTGGAACAATTGCCATGAAAATATCTATGGAAAAGTCAGAGAAAATCCAAAATTATAGCACCTAATATTTAGTAAAATTTGCTTTCATTTTATTTTAATAAAGTTGATTTATTTTTATATTTTATTTTCCCTATTGTTTTTTTATAACAGTGCACATCACGTCCAACAGCTGATGCACTAAGTATAAACACTGACCGAAGTACCGTTTTAACTCAGGTTGCTATTCAGACAACTAGGTATGGTATGCTTGTCATTAGTGCATTTTCATGATACTAATGACAGTTCAATGACACATTATGGCAGTTTATTAAATATACACATACCGTAAAAGCATAATTACGGTTGTTAGTTTACAGCACTGATACAAATGGCGGATGAGTGACAATGTGTTTTACAATATCAGAAAACTACCTTTTATGATGTTTACTGTATTAATATTTTATAGCATTTGATGTTGACTCTAATATGTATATGATTCGACCGGATGAATTTTAAATCTAGTAGTATGCTTAAGTTTATGCATTTGAAGTACCAAGGAGGAAAGCTTATTAGAACAATGGCAATGAAAATATTTATAGAAAAGTCAAAGAGAAGCCATATCACAGCAGTGGGAAAGTGAAGTCAAGATGCCAGGTCAGGACTAATAACTTTACAAACCGTTGTTTGGATTTTGTTGAGAATCTCAATAACAGGAATATTCAATATGAATGATAAATTTATAAATGTGTTAGATGGATTCTGGCGAGAAAAATTGTTTGCCACAACACAGTGAACCAACTTTCCTAGTAGCAAACCTAACAATTGATTCAGATAATCATTCCATTTCATACCAGTGGAAAACATGATGCCAATCAATTGCAATGAGCTGCTCTTCTGGAGGTTAGCATCAGCCATTGTAATTGTAATAATATTGACAAGTGATAGCCCTTGAGGAACTCTCTGGTGAATGAAGGTTACTGGTCTTTAAGGAGCTCTCCTGGACTACAACACACTCCCTGCCGGCCCTGAGGAAACAAAGTCACTAACAGTAGCCTGTAAAATTAGTTTATTAAAGCTTCTTAAGTTGTAATAATTGTTGGTTATTTTCATTATAATTTAATAAACTAATTTTATCATATTATTCTGTTGATATTGTCTCATACCTGTCAATATGGGAAAAATGTTTAAACTGTGACACTATTAGGTGCTGGTAAAATGGGAAAAAGGCTTTCATAATAAACTGGAAAACAAGAAAGAAAATCCCAACATGACACAAGGAAACAAAGGGGGGACATTTTAAGTCACTAACAGTAGCCTGTAAAATTAGTTTATTAAAGCTTCTTAAGTTGTAATAATTGTTGGTTATTTTCATTATAATTTAATAAACTAATTTTATTGTATTATAGTAACAGAATTCTGGTCTGTGTTGCAGGTTGTTTAATATATAATGTATAGAAAGATATAAGTGTCTCAATACACAGTTAAATGATGTGACCTTATGTAGTTTTGGCAAAGGTTATCATATAATGTAGCCTGACTTCATTTACCAGAAGGCCTAAGTTTTGGACCAATGGTAGCCTACTGTATGTTTTGAGGCTGACCGATACAGTATGTATAGGCCTTAGCAGAATTTTGAGCTAAAGATATTGAGGTTGACTTGTTTGCTGCAATTTACAATGAATAAATAATAACATCTATTTGTTTAGTGGTGATTAGCTGATCTTGTATTTTCTGAAACAAGCTTTATTTCTTTTGTTTGACAACAGCAGAATCTTATACTAAATCCAAAACAAAAAAAAACATCAGATTGACCTGGTTTTCATCTGACCTAAAATAAAAGAAAAACATTCATACCAAGTTTTGGGCCTGGTTTATCATGTCTCTCCACAACTTCCTGTTTTTTGTTGCTCTAAGTAACTTTTGACTCTTTACCTTCCCTTCATTGTCATTGCTCAGTCATCCATATGTTACAGTTTCTTTTATGTTTCTTCAGGGCCTGGGTGATCATGGCTCTCCACAACTTCCTCTCATTTGTTGCTAAAACTAACTTTTGATTCTTTACCATCCTTCTTTGTCCTGATTGTACTATCCATATGCTTCTTCTTTTATGTGCTATGTTTCTCCAGGGCCTGGGTGATCATGACTCTCCACAACTTCCTTTTTTTGTTGCTCTAAGTAATATTTGACTCTTTACCATCTTTCGTTGTCCTTGTTTTGTTACCCTTATGATTCTTCTTTTATCGGCTCTGTCTCTTCAAGATCTGGATGATCATGGCTCTCCACAACTTCTTGTTTTCTGTTGCTCTAAGTAACTTTTGACTCTTTGCCACCAATATTTGTCCTTGTTCAGCCATTCATCTTCTTCTTCTTCTTCTTCTTCTTCTTCTTCTTCTTCTTCTTCGTCTATGTGCCGTGTCCCTTCAGAGTATGGGAAATCATAGGCTTGCTACAATTTCCTGTCCTCTGTAGCCCTTTATAAATTTTGTCATTCCACTATCTCTCCTAATGCTTGTTCTGCCAAACATTTACACATTCTAGCTAGTTTATGCACTGCTTTCCTCTGTCCCTCTTGCCTCCAATCTGAGTGTCAAATTTTCCAGGCCTTCTTTTCTCATTATGTGCCCTGGAAATTTCAGCTATCTATTTCTGATGCTATCTATAAGTATCTTTTGCCTTTCCATTTTCTTTAAAACTTTGTTGTTGCAAACATGTTACAGCTTTTTAACATTGGACAGAAAAAGTGACATTGAACCCAAAAGTGCTTTGGGATAGTGAAGGTGCCTTAAAAAACTAAGGAAAGTATTAACAAACAGGAAAATTTCATTAGAAAGAAAGAAAAGATTATTGACCTGTTATGTAATATCAGTTCCCCATATGGCAGTAAATGTTGGACAATCTCCTCAGAGATTAATTAGAAACTTATGTTTAGAGAAATGTGGTTCTACAGAGAGATGCTGAGAATACCATAGATAAAAGATGTAAGTAATGAGGAAGTTTTAAGGAAATCAGGAACTACAGGAAAACTTATACTAACAAACAGAAAGAAACATGGAATTTCTGGCAAACGAAAAAGAGAAAAGAGTGCTTCATGAATTTAGCACTCACATGATACATTGAAAGCAAGAGAAGTAAAGGGAAACAATAAACAATCTCTTTAACAAGTTTGTGTAATTGGATAGCAGAACAAGGACAAAGAGTTAAAAGTTACTTTGACAAGAAGTTATGGAAGTGTCGTGATCAAAAGATATAGCACATAAATCGACCATTTGACCATTCGCCCTTGCATGGAGTATTGCTGCCATATATGGTCTGGAACCCCTGCTGTTTGCCTCAGGGTTCTTGATAAGATCCACAGACGGATATGCAATGTGATTGGCCCTGATCTGTCATCTCGTCTGCAGTCGCTCTCTCACAGACGCGATGTTGCCTCGCTCTGTCTTTTTTACAAATACTTTCACGGTAATTGCTCCGAGGAGCTGCTTCCGCTTGTCCCTAGGCCTCATGAGTTTAAACATCCTACGAGGCTGGCATCCCATTCCCACCCCTTCACTGTTGAAACTGTTAGATGTAGACGTCTCTTCTACTCCAATAGCTTCATGTCTCGCACATCTCGCCTGTGGAACACCTTCCCTATTCCTGTTTCCCTGACAAATACAATCTCCAACTATTTAAGTGTAACGTCAATCGACATCTCCAGTTGCCTTGATCTATCCACTTCCCTTCTCCACGTCCTTTCACCTTTCATTCCTATCTGCTCTTGCTCCAAATCTTCTGTAACCCCCTTGCCTTGATCAATCCACTGTCTTTCTCTTTCTCCACATCCTCTCCTTTACCACTCCTATCTGCTCTTCCTCCAACCCTTCTATAACCCCTTGCGTGATAGTGGCCTCCAGCCTTACTTGGGGTGATACACTTAAAAAAAAAAAAGAAACATAAAAGAAACAATAGCATATAAGTGACAGAAAATGGACAAAAGGATGGTGGTAAAGTGCAAAAAGAAAAGAAGTTGTGGAGGGCCCTGATCCCTCAGGTGCTGAAGAGACATATCGCATAAAAGAATAATCATATGGATGACGGAACAAGAACAAAGAGGGGATGGTGAAGTGTAAAATGACAAGAAGTTATGGAGAGCCATGATCACTCAGATCCTGAAGAGATATGCTACATAAAAGAAGAAGGAATATATGGATAACAGAACAAGGAAAAAGGTGGTTGCTAGATTGTACTTAGAGTAACAACATTTTTGGAAAGGTTATGTTATATAAAAAAAGAAATGAAGACCCTAAATTATTAGCAGTCCTAGCTATACAAGAATCAGAAACATTTCTGAGATATTGAATTATTATACTTCAGAGTCTTGGAGATAAATTAGATTCATATATTTCAGACTACAGCATCCTGAGCTGTCTCCGTTTAATCAACTTGTTGATCCAATCAATGATTCAAAGGAAATTTTTTTAATATTTTGTCAAAAACATTTTCGCTTCCCTTTTCTTATTTATTTTCATTATTACTCCAGCTAATATATATTATAGAAGTGCACCATCGATTTTCTGGCGCCCTCTGTTTCAGAACCATACTAGATTATCTATTTCCCCAAAATATCAAAGGTCTCATAATAATCTAGTCTTTGATATAAAGCATAATATACAAGGGTGTTCAAAAAGTAAGATAACGTTAAACATAAAATGAACAGATTGAGAATATTGCTAAGACTCTAAACACAAACTATCTGCAATGTTATCGCTCCTGACCTGGCATCTCAGCTTTAATCACTTTCCCACTGCCAGTAGTTATCTTCCCAGTGCCTTTTCTATAAATATTTTCAGGGCAATTTTTCTTTATTACTAACACTATTTTATTTAGTTATTTGTATATAAAATTGTAATCATTGAAATATTCATTAGGGTTTGATTTTTAAATGTTGTTATTTTTATCCACCCCATCCACAACTGACAAATATCAGGAGTACAATTTTTTGTATTTCTTTAAGGCATGGGCTACCAGGGATTCCTTCAATGCATCTACTGGAATCTATTCTAATCAATATGCAAGCTCCAAATAGAACTAGAATTGTTAATGTCCTCATGCGCCACATTTTGGGGATTTTGATTTCAATTTTGACTATTGGAACTAGTTAGGACTTCATAGAGACTTTGAGGTATTATGGTGGCTCTAGTAAAAATGGTAAGGAAGAATGTGCTGTTTTGGTGTAAGGAATACTGGGGTATGCTTGGATCAGTAATTGTGGCTAGCTAAGTTTAAGATAAGGCAGATTGAAGACCAGCGTTACCCTATGCTACCTTTTTAGACTTGTGACACATTTTTGTGTTTTCCAAAATAAATATTGCTTTCCTCTTTCATACCTTGTTGAAATTTCTACGTGTGTGCAGGTTCTATGTTGATTGTTTCTTGTCTTGCATTTCTTGCTTATGGAACTATCTTCCATCTTCTTGTTTTCCTGTTTACTCTGATCTTCAAAAATTTAAATGTAATGGCAATTGTCCTCTTCTGTTTTCTTGAATCCTGATCTTCTAATATCCTTTCTCTCTTCAACGTTTTCACCATTTCTTTCACTCTCAGTAACCCCTTGCATCTTTGTAGTGTTATTGATTTGCTTGGAGTGAACTAGGTCCCAAAACAATTGACTGAAGAACAAGTCTGAATTCAAAATCAGTTATGTATTTCAAGCAGGATGTATACAATACAACTACCGTAAAGATTATGGCATTCACAACTGCAGATCAGGTTCAGGGACTCTATGATTCTGGTATATAATGAAGAAAGAAGGTTTGGAGAATTTGATGTTAACAGTGGAAAACCGAAAAAAACAAATTCCAGTGTACACATATTTTTCTTTAGTATTTGGAATAATGAGGTCTTTCTGGAGCATATGCTCATGGATGATGAGACCCCGGTGTGTCCTTTCACATTAGAGACATTGGTTGTTTTCATCACCTAGAATCATCATCATCATCATCCCTTTTAGTTTTGTAATTGTAGGTCTGATGCCTGCCTTCGTATTTAGTTTGAATAACCAGATTAATTCCCGACTTACAGCCTTTATGCAGTCTTTAGGCATGGGTAGCAATATGTTGTACATGAAGAAACCCTTACCCTTAGTTATTCTTTGTGGCTTAACCCTAGGGACTCCAGTGATTTAACCACTTTGTCTTTTGTGAAGTGACAAATTTTGCACAAATCCTTGTCCACCACGAAGACTGACACAATTCTTTTCTCAACCTTCTTTAGATCTTGAGGGTCTTCCAAGAGTCCACTTTCTTTTAAAAGATGTGCATAACTCTTGGCTGTTTCCAGAAATTCTGCAATATTAATTACACATGAAGGTGGGAAATTCCAACAAGAGGATGAATCTCTAGCCTCAGTATTGTCAATAATTTTCTCCTTATTCTGAGATACTTCTTTTTCCATACATTTTTGGTCTTTAGCAATTTGGCTGTTATTGGCCCAATCTATCATGCCAAGTTTTTTATTCAGTGGGTGTTATTATTACTATTATTATCATTTTATTTCCTTTGGTTTCTGGTGTATACTCATTTCTTTCTGCCTTCTGACAAGAGACCTAAGGTCAGAAATAGCATCATGACATTTTCCACTGAAAAAAAATTGCACATATTTTACATAGTTAAAGCCCTTTGTAAGGTGTGGCTGTACTTGTGAGTACAATTTTTTGTATTTCTTTAAGGCATGGGCTACCAGGGATTCCTTCAATGCGTCTACTGGAATCTTTTCTAATCAATCTGCAGGCTCCAAATAGAACTGGAATTGTTAATGTCCTCATGCACCACATTTTTGGGATTTTGATTTCAATTTCTGGATATTTATCACAGAATCTGCATTTTGGACATACACAATTTTTCAGTACGTGTGCTTGGTAATTTCTAGTTAACAATCATTGGTCCTGTGCAGCAAGAATAAAACCATCAGTTTCAGCTTTTAACCTTGCACTACATAGCCACTGACAGATACAGGGTTTGTCCATATCAGCTTGTTTGGTATGAGCAGAGTATTGACCGTGAAGCAGTTTATCTTATGATCGTTTCTGTATCTGGTCGGTTGCATTTGCCCTTGCTTCCTATTTTAAGTATTTTGTAGCTTCAGTCGGTGTATTGTGCTTTACTTGTATTTCTACACCCATTTGAAACTCTATTTTGAACTTGTTGGATTCCTTTATTACTGAATACAGTCACTTACTATTTTCATCTTTGACACAGATCATCTGTAGTTTCTATGACTCTTTGAACAATTGTTGTAGTTTTGTAAGACAGTTTTTTTATTATTATTATTATTATTATTACAATGTGTCACTGATTTTCTGTAGAAAATGGCAGGTATTGTGAGATTATTATTTTATTTCCTTTGATTTCTGGTGTGTACACATTTCGTTCCAGGTCCCAACCAGAGACATATGGTTCGAAATAGCATCATGACATTTTCCACTGACCAATTGAAAAAGAAAAACACACATTATATTTTAGATAGATAAAGCCCTTTGTAAGGTGTGGGCTGTACTTGTGAGAACAATATTTTGTATTTTTTTAAGGCATGTGCTTCAAGGAATCCCTTCAATGAATCTACTGAAATCTACTGAAACCAATCCGAGGGCTCCAAGTACAACAGGGATTGTTGATGTTCCCATGTGCCACATTTTTGAGATTTCAACTTAAAGGCCCATGTATTTTGATAGTTTTTTTGAAGATCTTCAAAGATACATTAAAATCTGCAGGGACTGCGATATCAATAAAGAGGCATTTTTTTTATTTGCGGTCTCTAATAACAATATCTGAGTGATCAGCTTTGATTGTTCTGTCTGTGTGTATTGTGTAATCCCATAAAATTGTTACAGGTCCTATCTCTGTAACAGAGTTTGGTTATTATTATTATTATTATTATTATTATTATTATTATTGTCCTTGATTCAGTTGCTCTTATTTACATCATCATAATAATTAATATTATATCATTATCTCTTGATGAATTTTATCATTATAGTAATGTTGTTTCTATTATTTATTCCTTTTGATTTACTGTTTGATCCAATCATTAACCAAGTATTTCATTAGTGACCTAAGGGCAATCGAGGTTTTCCTTGGAACTTATGAAACATAATTGGATCAAAAGAATTTAAGTATGTGATCAGTACGCCTTGAAATCTTTTGTATTACAAAGATGAATTTTATTGAATTTTCTTAATGTATACAATATATTCTTAATATATCTCTGGACATGGGTAGTGAAACGAGAACAATCTACCCCTGTAGATTAAATAAAGGGTTCAATTTAGAATTCCCTGTAGATTATCCGTATTGACATAAACGTAATAAAGACCGGCAGTCAAAATGTTGTTAGTGCAACAACAAAGATGAAGATAACAGTTCAAAGTGATAGTAACAACAAGAACTGCAATATGAGCTGTGGTAAAAACATGAAATGATAACAGCAATAATTGCAATATGAGCTCTGGCAGAAATTGGTATGAAGACATTGGGTTTATAATACCAAGAAATTCATACACAGATGTCATCAAGGACACATGGCACAGTGGATAAAGGCATTGGTTAGATCCAGTGACTGGACCCAAACAGTGTGAGTTCAGTACCTGGTTAAGGCAGTGGAGAACTTGGAGAGGGGAATTAATTAACAGGAGATATCTGATAACTGATATTTATTAGCTATGACATGTGAAACTAGAACAGTATACCCCATTGAGCAAAATAAAGGGTTCAGTTCAACATTTCTACCACCTGAAGAAGAGAGTACAACAGCCGAAACATTGTGATAAATATGGCAACAAATATAAGGACAATAGTCCAAATAATGTAAATAGTGTACATAATACCTCATCTCAGAAACAGAAACAGTTCACATGTAAATATTGCAAATAATATATGTTGTTATTATCATTATTGCTATCATTTTTTGAGCTGTTTTAAGCAGTGCTGCCACCTGATGATCACATTAGATAACATGCTCTCCCAGAAACTTTAACTAAGGTCTTCTCAGCATAGTTGTAGTATAAACCACAGGTTGTCTCGGTGGGTATTGAACAAACACAAATGTGCCTGAGCGAGCGTCTGCAATAGGGATTAGCTAGTTGCCCTAAAAGACTGGTATCCTCGAATGTGGGCAGCTATTATTTATTTATTATATATATATATATATATATATATATATATATATATATATATATATATAGTCATCCACAGACAGACTGTTTCGCTTTATCACAGCTCCTCAGTGTGGCTAAACATTCAATTGCTTCAAGCTGGGATCAAAACCCAACTGATTTGACATTAGTCAGATATCTTACCTCTATTGTCACACGGCAGAAAGGAAGGGAATTTTAACGTTTTTCTCTATACGAAATACGCCAGTGGCTCAGAGAACTCAATTCAATTTACTTGGAGAGTAATGTTTAACAGCAGTAGGAGCTGCTTTTTAAAACTCCCTTTCTCTAGAGAGCTTGACTGGATTTCCAGGAGCATATAGTCATCCACAGACAAACTGTTTTGTTGTATCACAGCTCCTCAGTGTGGCTAGACATCCCATTACTTCAAGCCATGATCGAAACCCAACTGATTTGGCATCAGTCAGATACCTTACCTCTAGGCCATTGTCCCATGGCAGAAAGAAAGGGAATTTTTACTGTTTTTCTCTATATGGAATATATCAGACTCTACATATCTCTCTCTCTCTCTCTCTCTATCTATCTATCTATATATCTATCTATCTATCTATCTATCTCAGTCTCTTCATATCTATCTATCTATCTATTTCATTCGCTTCATATATTTCTCTCTGTCTCTTCATATCTATCTATCTATCTATTTATCTATCTATCTATCTATCTATCAGTCTCTTCATATCTATCTATCTATATATAGAGATAGATAGATAGATAGATAGATAGATACTGAGACTGAGGGAAATAGATAGATAGATATGAAGAGATTGATATATATATGATATGATATATATAATCAATCTCTTCATATCTATCTATCTATCTCTCTCAGTCTCAGTATCTATCTATCTATCTATCTATCTCTCTCTATATATAGATAGATATATATGAAGAGACTGATAGATAGATAGATAGATAAATAGATAGATAGATAGATATGAAGAGACATAGAGAAATATAATACAGAGAGATAGATAGATAGATAGATACTGAGACTGAGAGAGATAGATAGATAGATAGATATGAAGAGATTGATATATATATGATATGATATATATAATCAATCTCTTCATATCTATCTATCTATCTCTCTCAGTCTCAGTATCTATCTATCTATCTATCTATCTATCTATCTCTCTCTATATATAGATAGATATATATGAAGAGACTGATAGATAGATAGATAGATAAATAGATAGATAGATAGATATGAAGAGACATAGAGAAATATAATGCAGAGAGATAGATAGATAGATAGATAGATACTGAGACTGAGAGAGATAGATAGATAGATATGAAGAGATTGATATATATATGATATGATATATATAATCAATCTCTTCATATCTATCTATCTATCTCTCTCAGTCTCAGTATCTATCTATCTATCTATCTATCTATCTATCTATCTATCTATCTATCTATCTATCTCTCTCTCTATATATATAGATAGATATATATGAAGAGACTGATAGATAGATAGATAGATAGATAGATAGATAGATAGATATGAAGAGACATAGAGAAATATAATGCAGAGAGATAGATAGATAGATAGATAGATACTGAGACTGAGAGAGATAGATAGATAGATATGAAGAGATTGATATATATATGATATGATATATATAATCAATCTCTTCATATCTATCTATCTATCTCTCTCAGTCTCAGTATCTATCTATCTATCTATCTATCTATCTATCTCTCTCTATATATAGATAGATATATATGAAGAGACTGATAGATAGATAGATAGATAAATAGATAGATAGATAGATATGAAGAGACATAGAGAAATATAATACAGAGAGATAGATAGATAGATAGATAGATACTGAGACTGAGAGAGATAGATAGATAGATATGAAGAGATTGATATATATATGAGATGATATATATAATCAATCTCTTCATATCTATCTATCTCTCTCAGTCTCAGTATCTATCTATCTATCTCTCTCTCTATATATAGATAGATAGATATGAAGAGACTGATAGATAGATAGATAGATAAATAGATAGATAGATAGATATGAAGAGACAGAGAAATATAATACAGAGAGATAGATAGATAGATACTGAGACTGAGAGAGATAGATAGATAGATAGATATGAAGAGATTGATATATATATGATATGATATATATAATCAATCTCTTCATATCTATCTATCTATCTATCTATCTCAGTCTCTTTATATTTATCTATTTATCTATCCGAGACATTTCCTCTGTTGGCTTAGTTTTCTTTTTACTAATGTTCCCCCATTACTAGGCTCCTTCAAGATTTATTCACTGTAGTGAGTGGGGATCTGAATGTAAGAATAAAAGTAGGATGCGATAAGAAGGATAGGTAATGATTTACCTTAGACTTGATGAGCATAAAATTGCACAATTCAATGAGTTTAACCTACGAAGTAGAGGTTTTTGGGGAAAAATTGTCTGAGTGAAACTTCCTCCTTACAGCTGGAATATGGAAGAAAAGATTGTGACAACTCAGTGGATGGAGCATGAGCTGTAAAGGTCTGAATTGGTTGAACTGAAGAATGAATTTTTTCCAAACATTTTCCAATGAAGCTAGTCCAAATATTTGCCACTGGAAAAAGAGAGACTGAAAATAATAAGGTAAAACTTGAAGGAGAAATCTACTCTGTTAACTGTAATAATTATGACAAGAAATACATCAGTGAAACCTCAAGGAATTCAAATAAAAGATTATATGAACACAAAAGGGATCTTTTACAAAACAACATGTTAAACACATTAGTTGCTAACTGTAATAAAACTGACCTCAATTTTGATTTTAAAAAATGCTACTCTAATTAACAGAGAAAACTATTTTTTAAGACAAAAAAATGTTTAGAATTTGCTTTAATTGCTAGACCATCCACAGTAAATTTCCAGGTTCTTTCTACATTTTTACTATTCGTGATATAGTTTCTATTATAACAATGTGGGATGTTTAATAACTAATGTGATGGAAATACAAACCAAAAGAAAAAGAATCTAAGTTAAATTGGCAAGATTATATATGCAAAATGCATATTAAAAAAATAAATTTAAATTTCTCAGTGTCCCTATTTTCCTTCAGGCGCATGTGTACTCACACCAATGTAAACATAAATTTCGTCTGATGAAGTCCTAAACTTTTTCCACTTTGTCATACTTCATTCACATAAAATATATATATATATATATATGTGTGTGTGTGTGTGTGTGTATGTATACACTAATACTATAAGAATCTTCTAAATCAGAAGACATTATTTCCATAACTGTCCAATAGTTGTGTTGCATAAATATGTCAGATTACCTGACTCAAAAAGCTGTACTTACTGGAACAAAGTTACAATCCATTAGCAATAATGACAGATATCAGGACACAGAGGCCCCAACAGCAGCTACATATGTGCAGCAGCATATCTGCAGATGGATAATAAAAGATGCATTTATTCCACTCAAAATTACTTTTTATTTTCAGCATAATCTCCTTCTTGTGTCGAGGCACTTAATTCAGTGGCAAATATTAATCTCATAGTTGAAATATTATATATTGAAAATTTTAGATCAAATTCTAATAACATTCCAAATTGCCTTGGCCAATTGTTTATACCTTCATATGTGTTGCAGGAATGTGGCAAGTGATCAACATAAATTTCAGCAGAAATTAATTACCGTGGCATAGACTCTCTGGGAAGGGAGACAAGCCTGCTACTGCTGCTGCTTGGAACTATCAATTAAGTTTGGAGAGGGGAAATAACAGATTTAGTTAACCATGGGAATATTTGAATTGATTGACAATTAACTGATATTTTGTGAAACACAATTTACCAGTGTTATTGTAAGTTTCTATCTGTAAGATGTAAATGTCGACCACTCGATGTAAAGTCTAGTAGAAATTAATTATAATCCACAGAAGCTGACGTGACATTGACTCTCCAGACATCAGGTTGCCCAAGTATCAGAAGAAGTGAGAAAGAGAATTTTTAACTAGCTTATATTTGGTTGATTGGACAAATGCAAGTTGGAGGGAAGTTGTGTTGGGCAGTCTACCTGGATTTTAGGTGGAAAAATAACATCCAAATGTCATGCCCACAAATACAGCATAAAATTATAAACAATGCATAGAAATTATCTTTGCAGAAAAATGAAGACCAAACTAAATATATATATATATATATATATATATATATATATATATATATATATATATATTTATATATATATATATATATATATATATATATATATGCAAGAAGCATATATAGGTATCAGCCAACAACTAAACAACAGAGTTACCCTCCACAAAAGCAATATAAAATTACCAGACAACAGAAAACTCTTTGTATCACAACACATCTATAAATATAATCAGGGTGAATTTAAAATTATGCCAATATATCAAACAGACAATTATTCTTACCTACAAATACAAGAAAAAAACTTCATAAACAAATTTAAACCAGCACTAAATAGATCATAGCCCCACACACAAAAACACACAACATGCACACATAAGGGACAAGTACAGTGGTCAAACCACTCGCATGTATGCGCACACATACGTGGGTATCTGTGGAGTACGAATATGTATACACATATTGGCAAACACAATAGACTACTCAGATGCACACACACAAACCCTACACAAGATAGGAAGTGTGTGTGTGTGTGTGTGTATGTATATATGTGTGTATGTGTGTGTGTGTGTATAGTAATTCCTTATAATAAGACAGTATGTATGTATGGAGAGGGAATATGCGTATACATACGCATACTAATATATATATATTAGTATGCGTATGTATACTAACTAGTATGTATATATTGGCAAAAACAAGACTGCTCACAAGTACACGCACAAACCCTACACAACAGAGGAAATGTGTGTATGTATGTGTGTATGTATGTATGTATGTATGTGTGTATATATGTGTATACTAATTCCTTATAATAAGACAGTATGTATGTAAAGAGAGGGAATATACGTATACATACGCATGCTGACAAAACACACACAATACAAAAAAGGGAAATAGATCTAAGAACACACAGGGGTCATTAAAATATAAGAATACAGATATCTTTCCTCGCCCTTTCTCGGACCAATCTTAATTGTTTTATTACCCTTCATGCAGAAGAACTTTCTCACTGCCAGTTCAAGAAAGACATTTGTGTCACTACTACACAAAAAAGAGCATGTTTAACATTGAGAATGTTTAACATCGAAAAACATAAGGAAAATTAATTCATTTTAATATGTGGAAATATGCACTCTTTGACCGAAGAAGGTTGCAATACCCAAAATATATGTTGCAAAATTATGGAAAATAAAGCATAATATATTTTTTTATTTTAAAATCCACATTACAACCAAAAATGTTTGCAGTTTCTCTCTTCTTTTTTAATATATACACTTTTCTCTCATTGGAACAACTATAACCTCTTCCCTTTATATATATATATATATATATATATATATATATATATATATATATATATATATATATATATATATATAGGCAACTATACTCGTGTCGAAAAACCTTTGAACTCTTGATTTAACAATAGCCAAATCAATCACGAAGGGAAAAAAGGTTTTAAAAAAAGAAAGAGCCAGGAACATGAAAGTCTGTCGAAAATAATCGCACAGATACAGGTTCAAGGCCCAAAGAAAAAACCCCGATACGAGTAAACGACTAACTAAAGAGCTCAATACAAACGTAGAGCAAACCCTGACGATCTGCCTTAAGTGAAACCTTGGTAGGTTTGTTTGGCTCATTAGGTTTGACTATATATATATATGTGTGTGTGTGTGTGTGTGTGTGTGTGTATGGAAAATTGATGACAAAGTGGAAAGTGATTACTTCTGATGTGTTTCATCCTTATAAATTTCATCAGACAAAATTTGTAATGTTAGTAATATTACACATGTGCACAAACGAGGGATGCTAGGGATTTTAGACTGTGCGCATTGAATTAAATTTTACAATACAGAACAAGAAAACCTCAACTTCGGTTTAAAATTTGCCACAGGGATCTGCAAAGGAGACATAGTAAGTACTATAGTAAAAAATCACAAGCAAAACGAATCCAAATTCACCAAAGGTTTCATTCAAGGCATAGCTGCTAAGAAAAGGGATGGAAAGAAAATGAAAAAGACTTGAAATGAATTCAGCTAGGAATCTAAAATCACCAGCATCCCTTATTTATATGTATATTTATTATTAATATAAATTTTAGATCTGTTATTATACATCAAGTGTTGTTTATTAGCACCACCTCTCAATGTGTGATATATATATATATATATATATATATATATATATATATATATATATATATATGATTGACTCTCCCGTCGAATTCGACGTATGAGGGTCAGGCAGATCAGTTCCTGAGAAACTGAAAGCCCGACACCGACACAGCAGATTTAATTATAGTGGTGGAGGCTTTGTGCAGGGCCATCCACACTTTTTGGAGGGACGAATACAGGGACCTGGTGCAGCGAATGCCACAAGGTCCCCAAACGACCCTCCGCAGGTTTTGAATTCAGAGTTGTCCTTCTCCTAGACCAGTTGCCATCCAAGGCTATAGAACCCAGTCTGTCCTGCTATTTGCCCTTAGTTGGAGGGAGAAGGGTATTAGGATGTAAGTGAATGTAATGGATGCGACTGGAATTCGAACTCGGCTCTACGATTCCTCAATCCAAGCCATTTTCCATTACTCCACAGTGCCTCCTATATATGTTGTTAAATAGAATAAATCAATAAATTTAATGTAATTAATGGCAAATTCACTTCACTAACAGGTAAATAATCCGAAGTTCTTTAGTATTTTTGTTTTGATTTTTAAAAAACAGTGCTCAATACAAAAGTAGAGCCTAAATATAATACATATATATATCCATACAAGTGAAGATATATATATATATATATATATATATATATATATATATATATATATATATATATATATATATATATATAATCTTCACTTGTATGGATACAAGTTTTTGACCCTGGGTATGACACGTTTGCGATCATCTGTCAAAACGTACTGCAAATATAAAATTAAAAAAAAAATATATATATATATATATGTATATATAAAATAAATACAAACCATAAAAAAATGAATCTTATATGTATATATATATATATACATATATTTTTTTTTTTTAATTTATATATGGAGTACTTAGTGGTAAGCGGTGAGTTTTGTCTGATGATCACAAACTCATATCCATATATATATATATACACAAACTATATAAAAAAAAATGATTCTTGTATGTATGTATATATATATATATATATATATATATATATGTATATGTTGTTAAATAGAATAAATCAATAAATTTAAAGTAATTAATGGCAAATTCACTTCACTAACAGGTAAATAATCCGAAGTTCTTTAGTATTTTTGTTTTGATTTTTAAAAAACAGTGCTCAATACAAAAGTAGAGCCTAAATATAATACATATATATATATATCCATACAAGTGAAGATATATATATATATATATATATATATATATATATATAATCTTCACTTACGAGTTTTTGACCCTGGGTATGACACTTTTGCGATCATCTGTCAAAATTCAGTGCTTTTCCCTAAGTACTGCAAATATAAATTTAAAAAAAAAATATACATATATGTATAAAAAATGAATCTTATATATATATATATATATATATATATATATATATATATTTTATTTATATATGGAGTACTTAGTGGTAAGTGATGAGTTTTGTCTGATGATCACAAACTCATATCCATATATATATATATATATATATATATATATATATATATATATATATACACAAACTATATAAAAAAATGATTCTTGTATGTATGTATGTATATATATATATATATATATATATATACACAAACTATATAAAAAAATGATTCTTGTATGTATATATATATATATATATATATATATATATATATATATATATATATGTTGTTAAATAGAATAAATCAATAAAGTTAATGTAATTAATGGCAAATTCACTTCACTAACAGATTAAGAAGGCATTAATTTACTGACCACTCGCTGAATGACGCAATCTTTGTTTTTATTAATTGTACAATGGATTAAATGTCCGGTTCAAATTCTTCCCAAGTAAGTTCAGTGAAAACATTCACTATCTTCAGGCATAGATATTATTTTTTTCCTCCATTTCAGGTAATTTCGGGTAAAAATTCCAAGACAAAAATGAATGTATGATTTGTCAAAAGATGTTTTATTAAAAACTGTGCCATTATTAACAGTTAAGAATATTTTTGAATGTGCAGAAATGCATCGCTAGATTTTTGAATATTGTAGTCATGTAGTAATTTAAAATTTCGGTTATTGTAACTCTATTGTGAATTTGGCATTAATTACATTAAATTTATCAATTTATTCTTTGAATGACTATTAATTAAGCTGCATTATTTATTAATTTGAATAAATATATACATATATACATAC
>OZ038516.1:31879328-31961828 GCA_964036315.1 Acanthosepion esculentum | reverse complement strand
AAATAACCCATTGAGGTGTTGATATGCCGTAAAAAACAAAAAAAAAACAATCTAAACCAAAGAATACATATTCTATTCATACGAATCTATCCTAAAAATGTTGTCAGCATTAAATAACCCATTCAGGTGTTGATATGCCATTAAACAAAATAAACCAAACCAATCTAAACCAAAGAATACATATTCTATTCATACGAATCTATCCTAAAAATGTTGTCGGCATTAAATAACCCATTGAGGTTGATATGCCGTAAAACAAAATAAACCAAACCAATCTAAACCAAAGAATACATATTCTATTCATACAAATCTATCCTAAAAATGTTGTCGGCATTAAATAACCCATTGAGGTGTTGATATGCCTTAAAACAAAATAAACCAAACCAAATTTCTTGTATTCCCCATTACAACTAAAAACACACAGAAGTACACATACTGACTCTTACACAAATGATGACCCACCCAATCAAATAGAAGTTATATTTGTGTTTGAAAAGAAAAAAAGAAATATACAACAACATTTCACTGTTTCTAACATATGTACATAAATTACATTTATTTATTTATTCCTAATTGGCCTTAAAAAGTAAATATATATACAGTTAAATTCGTAAAACAAATATTCAACATGACTAATGTTGCCCGTAACTCATGTAGGTCTCTCATAATTTTTATTTAACTAAAGTTCTTTTTTCTTACCAAAAACAAATATAACTTGAATTTGGGTGGGTGGGTCATCGTTATTTTGCACACTTCCCCTCAATTGATACACAGAAAAAAAAATTGTGCTTGAATTAAACAAAAATTACTTACAATCTAATACTTATAATACATTACTTCTAGCTGTCAATTATGACGGCATGGGTACACTAGTATGTGTGTGTGTATATATATATATATATATATATATATATATATATATATATATATATATATATATAAATGGTGGTACTCGCTTGGAAAAACCTCGGATAGCTCAACTTGTAGTAGAACAACTTAAGATTCATGGAAGATTTAAATTTAAAGATAGTAAAATCGACCTTGCTAACCAGACGCTGCTCTGTGGCCGAAAGGTTAAGGCACATCATGCGAAATGATGGTTCCGTATAGGATACAGGTTCGATTCCTGTCGGAGAGCGAAAATTTTCTATGAAAATTTCTCGGACATTCAGGCCGGTAAATGTTATTTAATACTGTTTATTATAAAACAGACCATTTGCTTAAATACTTGTATCTATAAAAAGAACGTTAAACATAATATATATAAATGTCTTTAAATAAATTGTCGGACTATGTCCAATTCTAAAATATATATATATATATATATATATATATATATATATTTATATGCTCGTCAACCTCCACCACTGATGAGAAAATTCAGCAATCTCAAGAGATGATAATGGTGAACCAGCAAGTTGTGATATGTCTCTAGAAGATGAGACAGTAGTAGAGACCACTTAATCACCAGACAAGAGAAGGGAGTGGAAAAGATTTTTTTACGAGGGGAACAAAGAAAAAGAAAAAAGAAAGAAAAGAGGAGAAAGAAAGAGAGAACCAGAGAACATGCACAAATCCATATATCTACATACATATACATTCTTATATACACACATATATCTATACATACACATATGTACCTACATCAATACACATATGTGCATCCATCAACACATATATACCCACGTATATACCCACATATATATACACATACTCACATATTTGTGTATCCATAAACAGATATGCACATACTTTCATATTATATATATATATATATATATATATATATATATATATATATATATATATATTAGCAATAAAAGTATTAAGCTTAATATTACTAGACATATTAAAAACATGCGAAGCAACCGGTTTCGCTCCCGCTCATCAGGCTTGCAACGGGAGATTTTAATTTAAAAAACAGAAAATGTACACTAAAAGGAATTGTGGGGGGGGATAAAAAAAAAAAAAAAAAATATGAGCAAAAGGAGCTAGAGGCAAATGTTGGGCTCGCTGTCATTTGCCTCTAGCTCCTTTTGCTCATATTTTTTTTTTATCCCCCTCCACAATTCCTTATTTATTGCTATTATAAAATTTTGTACCTTTAAAAATATCTTTAAATATATATATATATATATATATATATATGTCCAGGTACAATGAGAACAAACAGAGTACACTTCCAACGTTCATAACATTTAATTTAAAAGAGGGATCAATACATAGTAGAGCAATATTATGAAAGTTGACTGTCTGGCATTTGTACATTTTATGTAACCATCTGTATCAGTCTTTAAGTTAATGTCTGGATGCTGTTAAATGTCAACTCCTGATTATGGCACATTTCTGAAATAATAATTTCTAATTTTTTTCTCTTTTACTTAGTTTGAATTTAACATAGGTCATATTCAATTAGTTGATCAAGGTAAAACCCTCAAGCCTTATATTTTTTTTTCAAAGAAAGAGTAAATATCTTGCTTTTGAAATCAAATTAATTGTTCACTCGCCAGTAATTTACAATTGCCTGAGGAGACGCATAGTTACGCTTTGACACACAACTGCAATTGTGTAGCGATTCTTACACATTTTTGCTGTAATATCCTAAAATATATATATATATATATATATATATATATATATATATATATATATATATATATATCTTCAAATAAATACTACCAAAATTTACTTGTATCTTTGCTGGTAATTTACTTATTATAAGGAACTATTTTTTGTATGATACAATTGTCACTTCACAAATATATAAGGTACTGCAATATTTTTATTCTAAAAATGATTTATTTTTTTCCCCGGGTTCCTGGCATTACCTTTTTTTTTAAATCATTTCACCCCAAGCAGAGCAGAAATGTCACTAGTTTTCAGGTAATTACAGGGAGTGAAACTGAGAGAAAAGACTGAATACAGAGAGGATCGAGGAATGGAAAAACTATGAACAGGATTCAAGAAGATAGAAGATGGCGATTGACATTGCATTTAGATCATTTCTCTCCAAGCAAGGCAGGAATGCCACTAGTAGATAGGGGTTTACAGGGAGAGAAAGTGAGAGAAAAGACTGATTATAGAGAGGATTGAGGAAAGGACAAATGATGAAAGGGATTCAAGAAGATAGGAGATGGCAATTGACATTGCATTTAAATCATTTCGCTCCAATCAAGGCAGGAATGCGACTAGTACACAGAGGTTTACGGGGAGTGAAAGTGAGAGAAAAGACTGAGTATAGAGAGGATTGAGGAAAGGACAAACGATGAACGGGATTCAAGAAGATAGAAGATGGCGATTGACATTGCATTCAGTTGAAACTCTGGTTCTCATCTGGTTGCTGGTTAAACACCATCAAGCAGGTCAGTACGTTGATTGGTGACCACTTGAGTATACCAGGTACTGTAAGCTTAGATAAGCAGATGATGTAATAGATAAAGTCTCTGAATTCCTTTGGGTATGTTATATTCACTTACATGCAAATACCTTTGAGAAAGGTATGAACCCACCTCTTCATCCCACCAGCTATGGGTTAATTAGTAAGTTTTTTTATCAGCAAATCATTATTATCTCCAAAATATTCTTACAATCTAAAACAATTTTCTGGATTTGAAATAACCTGCAAAAAAAGGTTGATAAGTCATAAAAAAGAAAAAAAATCAATCAATTTTGTTTTCCATAGAAAATGTTACAGTACTGAACTTGGTTGCCTTCAGACTGTGGTTCTTAATGAAAACTGTATCTTTGATCTTTTCCTGGAGAGCTTTTAGCATTTGCTTCACTTTTTACTGTCTTTGAGAAGATGAAAAACCTTAGGAACAGTGAAAGGAAATGTGATTAAAAAAAAAGATAAAATTAAAGGCAAATTGAAATAATTTTTTAAAAAGAGAAGAATGAAAAAAGGAAGGAATAAACAAAAAAATTTCTAAAAAAGTTTAAAACATAAAAATAATTCTGAGGAGAAGAAAAGTAATGTTGGCTTATTTACAAAATGGGACATGCAAAAAACATAAAATATTTAACGCACTTTAATGAATTTCTGGAAAGGCTTTCACAATTTTTATTTTTTTTTTACCATATATACTCGAGGATAGGTTGCACTGTTTTTCACCAAAATTTCGATAAAAATCTGGGGTGCGACCTATCCACTTGACATCACAGAGAATCTGAAGTAGACTGGCATATCAGTAGTCCAGGTGTGTACCCTGGGCTTGAGCATACGTGAAAGCAAGGGAGAAAATGAATTCTTCCTAACATTTCCATTTTACACAATCACCTCTTCCAACAGTACCGACTGAATAGTGATTTCGATCCTCACTGGGTACCCCACACTTTCAGCCATGTGCCACATCTAAACTACGCTTTGAAAATCTTTTGGGAACCTTGAGGTGGTGTAATGGTCAGCAAGCTTGTCTCGCTAGAAAAATTACAACTGAGTAGTGAGTTCGATCCTCACTGGGTGTCCCATACTTTCGGCCTTGTGCCACATCTAACCTGTGCTTAGAAAATCACAATATGTGTAAGACATTGAGATTTTAATGGATAATATGGTACAGTTTTTCAAATACAATTTACATAGGAATGGCTGTACTACGTGGTCATATTATACGCAATGATTTAATTTATTCCGTTTTTAGCTTCAAAAACAAGGGATCGCATGAAACTGAATATCACCCACAAGAAAATACGGTAAAAGTTTCTCTTGCTACATTCCATAGACAGTATTCGAGGCTATAATGCACCTTTTTTCACCGAAATTTCAATAAAAATCAGGGGTGCTCACTTATATACTCGACGATAATAGATAATCTGAAGTAGACTGTGGCGTATCAGTCGTCCAGGCGAGTACTCCGGGCTTGAGCATAAGCGAGAGCAAGGGAGAAATTCTCCCCGGTTTTCGATTTTATAAAATCGCCTTTTTCAACACTACCGCCTCACATATTGAATAAATGGCATCCGATCTGCACTGCTCATATTTACCAGTTGTTATCTGGTTTGCGATAAAAGACTATCATTTTCAAGTGATTTTAGGACTGAAGCAAATACCGGTATCCAAATTTTCATCTAAGCAGAGCAGACCCCACACTCGATAAGTAATTACCATGCAATTACAACCCCTCACTTTTATCTTTTAATATATGTGCGCAAAGTTTTGAAATAGAGTTGACGGTTTGAAAATATTTAACAAATATTACTTGTATGTTTGTTAAAAAAGTGTCATGTAACTCACCAGATCATAGTGCAACGTATCTGTGAGTTTTCCGCAAATACCCACTTTGATAACCACAGACTAAGGGTGTGACTTATCTACTGGTGCGACCTATTTGCGAGTATATATGTTTTTTTTTGTTTTTGTTTTTAAGCATATCACCCCAAGCAAGGCAGGGGGTTACAGAAGGTTTGGAGGAAGAGCAGATAGGAGTGATAAAGGAGAGGATGTGGAGAGAGAAAGTGGATCGATCAAGGCAAGGGGGTTACAGAAGATTTGGAGCGAGAGCAGATAGGAATGAAAGGTGAAAGGATGTGGAGAAGGGAAGTGGATAGATCAAGGCAAGGGGGTTACAGAAGATTTGGAGCGAGAGCAGATAGGAATGAAAGGTGAAAGGATGTGGAGAGGGGAAGAGGATAGATCAAGGCAAGGGGGTTACAGAAGATTTGGAGCGAGAGCAGATAGGAATGAAAGGTGAAAGGATGTGGAGAAGGGAAGTGGATCGATCAAGGCAAGGGGGTTACAGAAGATTTGGAGCGAGAGCAGATAGGAATGAAAGGTGAAAGGATGTGGAGAGGGGGAGAGGATAGATCAAGGCAGCTGGAGGTGGTAACCATGCATTTTAATTTTGGAAATACAATTAGTTTGTTTGTTTGTTTGGGGTTTTATGGCATATCAACCACTATGGGTTATTTAATGCCAGATCCAGTATTTACTAAATATATCAAAAACGTATAGCTGGCAACATCATTGTTTCAAAAACGTATAGCTGGCAACATCGTTGTTTCAAAAACGTATAGCTGGCAACATCATTATTTCAAAAATGTATAGCTGGCAACATCATTGTTTCAAAAATGTATAGCTGGCAACATCGTTGTTTCAAAAATGTATAGCTGGCAACATCATTGTTTCAAAAACGTATAGTATAACATCATTGTTTCAAAAACGTATAGCTGGCAACATCATATTGTTTCAAAAACGTATAGCTGGCAACGTCATTGTTTCAAAAAAGTATAGTTGGCAACATCATTGTTTCAAAAAAGTGTAGTTGGCAACATCATTGTTTCAATGTGCTGGAAAAGACCTGGAAGTTCACTATTTTCCCATAGCTGAGACCCCAACAGGTGCAACCACCCCGGGTCAGGGTGGACCTGGGAACACCAGCAATTAAGAGGTGATTCCACGCTTCCTCAAAACCTCCAAACAATTAGTGCGTCAAATTTAAATTCCAACTGAAGCCATTACATTATTTTTCGCACAACTACCTTTGGAATGCTTTAAATCCCTCACTGCTCCCTCCAGATGGTGGTTACTAACATAACAGAATGGTCTCCTTATCTTTGGCAACTACTTCAAGAGAAGGAAAGTTATTAAAACTGGTTGTTTTTTGGTACTAGTAACTCCACCCTGTAAATTTAAATGCTGATAGTTTTGGGGTTCTTTGTTCTTTTCTTTTATCAAGATTTGTAAGATGGTTAAAAAGTTACAAATCTTGTCTATAGAACAGTAATTTTAATTTGACGTTATCTTTATAATTTATAAATTTTTGTTTTTCATTTTGAGGGAGGGGCTCGCGTTTTTGTTTCAAGCATCTAGAGAACAAATGATAAGTATAATTAGTTGATATCTTCTTTCTTTTACTTTTCAAATTTTTCTTTAATATGATCATCAGCGATCAGACCCTGAACTATCACCAATCACAATGAATGGATGTTCCCTCAGGGAGGCTCTGTGCCTTGAACATCTGTTGGGCCCTAAACTCAACCCAGACCTCAAATGGATCGTGTACATATGATTCATCTCTAAAGATACTGGATATAGATTTAGATTAAGATAGATTAAGATTTACTGGCACACCAACCCCATATGTCATTTCACACTGAATCGTGTATTTTAAGAGTTTGTTTTTATTTTGTGCCTATTTTGCAGACAAATTCTTTTGTAAGTTGTTATTGTATAAGGGTGGGGATATAATTCAATTTTAGTTGCATTTTGTCGCCAGGTGCTCATTTAGGAAGCATGGTGGAGTAATGGATAATGGCTCGGATTGAGGAATCGTAGAAGCCGAGTTCGAATTCCAGTCGAATCTGTTACATTCACTTATAGAAAAGATCTATCGTCCTTATGTCATCAGTATAATCTTCAGGAGTGGTTCAACCAAATGCAAACATCTCTTAGGAGGCATGGTGGAGTAATAGATAACGGCTCGGATTGAGGAATCGTAGAGCCGAGTTCGAATTCCAGTCGAATCCGTTACATTCACTTACGTGCTAACACCCTTGGGAAAGGTGTGAATCCTCTTCTTCTCCCTCCAACTATGGGTAAATAGCAGGACAGACTGTGTTCTATAGCCGTGGATGGCAACTGGTCTAGGAGAAGGTCAACTCTGAATTCAAAACCATTCGGCGTCTGCACCGGCATCCGGCGGCCTCTTGGTTACTCCTGCCTCTGCGTCTGTGGAAATTCTGCGGCAAGTAAGAGCATATTCCTCCCTCCACTGGGATAGCATGCGAGGTGTGGGGACCGCGTGTGAAGTTCAAACTCCCTTGTTACTCCGTTTCAAGAGTTCGCCGCCGTTGGAATCGGGAATGGCTGTCGCTCGTTTCAGCATTGGCGACAAATCGCCGTGCTTGGTCGGCCTTCGTTCCGGACGCGGTGAATTCCTTGAAAGGAGCCGGCTTAACCGATCCAGGGTGAATGCCGCAACATACATACATAGGTGTTCATTTGGTTTTCTTTTTATATTTTGGGGTAGAGTTTCATTACTTTTAAGAATTATAGAATAGTTTTGAGTTCGACACTCTCAAAGAGAGCCCTCAGATTGGGTACATTGTAGAAGTATTTTCCAATAGATACCAGTTTTTTGCAGTTAATTAAAAAATGTTTGACAATGAGTACTTCTTGGCAGTTTGGACATTTCGGAGGGTCTTCATTTTTTTGGAAGAAGTGCCTTATGCAGATGTGTCTGATTTTGATTCTTGTAAGTGTGACATCATCTATTCTTGAGTGTCTGGTACTGTTATGGTGTCTACCAATTGATGTTGCATTTACATTTTTGATAATTCTTACCATCAGGGAAGCAAGAAAATCAGAAGCAAGTTCTACAGGTGGGAAGTGCGAGAAAAAATCAAGCTGTTAGTAGAAGTGGTGGTTGCATCCATCTAGTTCAACAGTAAAATGGCGAGACCCAGTTGCTAATCTAGTAGCACACTGAAATTCATGAATTCAGGGCACCAGGAAAGAAAGCTCATCTGAGCAGATGCCGAGAAAAGATTTGTAGAACAGACAGACAAAAGCCATGTCATGTTGGTGAGAAAGCAAATGAAGATAGATGTCAGGTCAAGATCTGTTGTATTGCAGATGCTTTGGATTTTGTGAAGAATCTTCAGATGCACAGTAGAAGGATAAACTTGTGCTATTGTATCTCAGGAGAAGGGGCTGGAATATTAATCTTTACAAGAGTCAGATAAGGCCAAAAATGGAGTATTACTGCCATATCTTGTCAGGAGTTGACAATCCACACATTCCAACCCTAATAAGGGCACTTTGATGTGGTTTAATGATTAGCAAGCTTATCTTACTAAATCAATTATGACTGAATAGTGAGATCCATCTTTACTGTGTGCCCCATACTTTCAGCCTTGTGCCACATCTAAGCTACACTTAGAAAATGACCATTCCAGCCCTAATAGACTTGCACGGTCTTTGTGGGGGAAGACTTATTCTCCTCTCGGAAAACATTTTCACAAGCCTATCACTACTCTACACAATCACTATTTCCGCATGAAATGTTTACATGAGTTATATTCCTTAGTTCCACAAGTGCAGCCTTCAGTTCAGTCGAATCACTCACATTCCCCCTACCAACAAAATGTAAGAAGTCAGCTTTTTCCCATGAACAGCTACTTTCGGGAGCAAACTGTCACATGAGTGCTTCCCTGGTGACTACATTTTTAACCTCTCTTCAAATCAATAGACAATTTCTATCCTCCTTATCCTAATAATCCACTTATTACCACCTTCTTCTTCATACATATCACAAAACTCATTCATCATTATCATTTTAAAAGTAACATTTTAACTTTGTGGCTCAGTACCTGAATTTTAATATAAAAATACTTATTTTTATTGCTTTCTATCACAAAGTTCAGCCAATATTTTATAAGCCATATCTGTAGGAAGAAAATTATAGATTATTCATAATTAATCATACAGACACATTATTTCTTATCCAATTTTCTTCAGAAACTAGGGCAAAAGTCAGGTAATAGTCATAAGAAGTAGAAGTAGAGAATATAGCTATATGGCTAAATTTGAATGACTCCTGCTGGTTAGCCTTCTTAGATGAAGCATTGTCAATTATTATTCATTTTTCACTAGTATTTCTTTCGTCTTCATTTCTCCTGCTTTTTATTGCAACTGCCATCCATAAGAAGTAGAAGTAGAGAATATAGCTATATGGCTAAATTTGAATGACTCCTGCTGGTTAGCCTTCTTAGATGAAGCATTGTCAATTATTATTCATTTTTCACTAGTATTTCTTTCGTCTTCATTTCTCTTGCTTTTTATTGCAACTCTCATCCATAAGAAGTAGAAGTAGAGAATATAGCTATATGGCTAAATTTGAATGACTCCTGCTGGTTAGCCTTCTGAGATGAAGCATTGTCAATTATTATTCATTTTTCACTAGTATTTCTTTCATCTTCATTTCTCTTGCTTTTTATTGCAACTGCCATCCATAAGAAGTAGAAGTAGAGAATATAGCTATATGGCTAAATTTGAATGACTCCTGCTGGTTAGCCTTCTTAAATGAAGCATTGTCAATTATTAATCATTTTTCACTACTATTTCTTTCATCTTCATTTCTCTTGCGTTTTATTGCAACTGCCATCCATAAGAAGTAGAAGTAGAGAATATAGCTATATGGCTAAATTTGAATGACTCCTGCTGGTTAGCCTTCTTAGATGAAGCATTGTCAATTATTATTCATTTTTCACTAGTATTTCTTTCATCTTCATTTCTCTTGCTTTTTATTGCAACTCCCATCCATAAGAAGTAGAAGTAGAGAATATAGCTATATGGCTAAATTTGAATGACTCCTGCTGGTTAGCCTTCTTAGATGAAGCATTGTCAATTATTATTCATTTTTCACTAGTATTTCTTTCATCTTCATTTCTCTTGCTTTTTATTGCAACTGCCATCCATAAGAAGTAGAAGTAGAGAATATAGCTATATGGCTAAATTTGAATGACTCCTGCTGGTTAGCCTTCTTAGATGAAGCATTGTCAATTATTATTCATTTTTCACTAGTATTTCTTTCATCTTCATTTCTCTTGCTTTTTATTGCAACTGCCATCCATAAGAAGTAGAAGTAGAGAATATAGCTATATGGCTAAATTTGAATGACTCCTGCTGGTTAGCCTTCTTAGATGAAGCATTGTCAATTATTATTCATTTTTCACTAGTATTTCTTTCATCTTCATTTCTCTTGCTTTTTATTGCAACTCCCATCCATAAGAAGTAGAAGTAGAGAATATAGTTATATGGCTAAATTTGAATGACTCCTGCTGGTTAGCCTTCTTAGATGAAGCATTATCAATTATTATTCATTTTTCACTAGTATTTCTTTCATCTTCATTTCTCTTGCTTTTTATTGCAACACCCATCCATAAGAAGTAGAAGTAGAGAATATAGCTATATGGCTAAATTTGGATGACTCCTGCTGGTTAGCCTTCTTAGATGAAGCATTGTCAATTATTATTCATTTTTCACTAGTATTTCTTTCATCTTCATTTCTCTTGCTTTTTATTGCAACTGCCATCCATAAGAAGTAGAAGTAGAGAATATAGCTATATGGCTAAATTTGAATGACTCCTGCTGGTTAGCCTTCCTAGATGAAGCATTGTCAATTATTATTCATTTTTCACTAGTATTTCTTTCATCTTCATTTCTCTTGCTTTTTATTGCAACTCCCATCCATAAGAAGTAGAAGTAGAGAATATAGCTATATGGCTAAATTTGAATGACTCCTGCTGGTTAGCCTTCTTAGATGAAGCATTGTCAATTATTATTCATTTTTCACTAGTATTTCTTTCATCTTCATTTCTCTTGCTTTTTATTGCAACTCCCATCCATAAGAAGTAGAAGTAGAGAATATAACTATATGGCTAAATTTGAATGACTCCTGCTGGTTAGCCTTCTTAGATGAAGCATTGTCAATTATTATTCATTTTTCACTAGTATTTCTTTCATCTTCATTTCTCTTGCTTTTTATTGCAACTGCCATCCATAAGAAGTAGAAGTAGAGAATATAGCTATATGGCTAAATTTGAATGACTCCTGCTGGTTAGCCTTCTTAGATGAAGCATTGGCAATTATTATTCATTTTTCATTAGTATTTCTTTCATCTTCATTTCTCTTGCTTTTTATTGCAACTCCCATCCATAAGAAGTAGAAGTAGAGAATATAGCTATATGGCTAAATTTGAATGACTCCTGCTGGTTAGCCTTCTTAGATGAAGCATTGTCAATTATTATTCATTTTTCACTAGTATTTCTTTCATCTTCATTTCTCTTGCTTTTTATTGCAACTGCCATCCATAAGAAGTAGAAGTAGAGAATATAGCTATATGGCTAAATTTGAATGACTCCTGCTGGTTAGCCTTCTTAGATGAAGCATTGTCAATTATTATTCATTTTTCACTAGTATTTCTTTCATCTTCATTTCTCTTGCTTTTTATTGCAACTGCCATCCATAAGAAGTAGAAGTAGAGAATATAGCTATATGGCTAAATTTGAATGACTCCTGCTGGTTAGCCTTCTTAGATGAAGCATTATCAATTATTATTCATTTTTCACTAGTATTTCTTTCATCTTCATTTCTCTTGCTTTTTATTGCAACTCCCATCCATAAGAAGTAGAAGTAGAGAATATAGCTATATGGCTAAATTTGGATGACTCCTGCTGGTTAGCCTTCTTAGATGAAGCATTGTCAATTATTATTCATTTTTCACTAGTATTTCTTTCATCTTCATTTCTCTTGCTTTTTATTGCAACTGCCATCCATAAGAAGTAGAAGTAGAGAATATAGCTATATGGCTAAATTTGAATGACTCCTGCTGGTTAGCCTTCCTAGATGAAGCATTGTCAATTATTATTCATTTTTCACTAGTATTTCTTTCATCTTCATTTCTCTTGCTTTTTATTGCAACTCCCATCCATAAGAAGTAGAAGTAGAGAATATAGCTATATGGCTAAATTTGAATGACTCCTGCTGGTTAGCCTTCTTAGATGAAGCATTGTCAATTATTATTCATTTTTCACTAGTATTTCTTTCATCTTCATTTCTCTTGCTTTTTATTGCAACTCCCATCCATAAGAAGTAGAAGTAGAGAATATAACTATATGGCTAAATTTGAATGACTCCTGCTGGTTAGCCTTCTTAGATGAAGCATTGTCAATTATTATTCATTTTTCACTAGTATTTCTTTCATCTTCATTTCTCTTGCTTTTTATTGCAACTCCCATCCATAAGAAGTAGAAGTAGAGAATATAGCTATATGGCTAAATTTGAATGACTCCTGCTGGTTAGCCTTCTTAGATGAAGCATTGGCAATTATTATTCATTTTTCATTAGTATTTCTTTCATCTTCATTTCTCTTGCTTTTTATTGCAACTCCCATCCATAAGAAGTAGAAGTAGAGAATATAGCTATATGGCTAAATTTGAATGACTCCTGCTGGTTAGCCTTCTTAGATGAAGCATTGTCAATTATTATTCATTTTTCACTAGTATTTCTTTCATCTTCATTTCTCTTGCTTTTTATTGCAACTGCCATCCATAAGAAGTAGAAGTAGAGAATATAGCTATATGGCTAAATTTGAATGACTCCTGCTGGTTAGCCTACTTAGATGAAGCATTGTCAATTATTATTCATTTTTCATTAGTATTTCATTCATCTTCATTTCTCTTGCTTTTTATTGCAACTCCCATCCATAAGAAGTAGAAGTAGAGAATATAGCTATATGGCTAAATTTGAATGACTCCTGCTGGTTAGCCTTCTTAGATGAAGCATTGTCAATTATTATTCATTTATCACTAGTATTTCTTTCATCTTCATTTCTCTTGCTTTTTATTGCAACTGCCATCCATAAGAAGTAGAAGTAGAGAATATAGCTCTATGGCTAAATTTGAATGACTCCTGCTGGTTAGCCTTCTTAGATGAAGCATTGGCAATTATTATTCATTTTTCATTAGTATTTCTTTCATCTTCATTTCTCTTGCTTTTTATTGCAACTCCCATCCATAAGAAGTAGAAGTAGAGAATATAGCTATATGGCTAAATTTGAATGACTCCTGCTGGTTAGCCTTCTTAGATGAAGCATTGTCAATTATTATTTATTTTTCACTAGTATTTCTTTCAACTTCATTTCTCTTGCTTTTTATTGCAACTGCCATCCATAAGAAGTAGAAGTAGAGAATATAGCTATATGGCTAAATTTGAATGACTCCTGCTGGTTAGCCTTCTGAGATGAAGCATTGTCAATTATTATTCATTTTTCACTAGTATTTCTTTCATCTTTATTTCACTTGCTTTTTATTGCAACTGCCATCCATAAGAAGTAGAAGTAGAGAATATAGCTATATGGCTAAATTTGAATGACTCCTGCTGGTTAGCCTTCTTAGATGAAGCATTGTCAATTATTATTCATTTTACACTAGTATTTCTTTCATCTTCATTTCTCTTGCTTTTTATTGCAACTCCCATCCATAAGAAGTAGAAGTAGAGAATATAGCTATATGGCTAAATTTGAATGACTCCTGCTGGTTAGCCTTCTTAGATGAAGCATTGTCAATTATTATTCATTTTTCACTAGTATTTCTTTCATCTTCATTTCTCTTGCTTTTTATTGCAACTGCCATCCATAAGAAGTAGAAGTAGAGAATATAGCTATATGGCTAAATTTGAATGACTCCTGCTGGTTAGCCTACTTAGATGAAGCATTGTCAATTATTATTCATTTTTCACTCGTATTTCTTTCATCTTCATTTCTCTTGCTTTTTATTGCAACTGCCATCCATAAGAAGTAGAAGTAGAGAATATAGCTATATGGCTAAATTTGAATGACTCCTGCTGGTTAGCCTTCTTAGATGAAGCATTGTCAATTATTATTCATTTTTCATTAGTATTTCATTCATCTTCATTTCTCTTGCTTTTTATTGCAACTCCCATCCATAAGAAGTAGAAGTAGAGAATATAGCTATATGGCTAAATTTGAATGACTCCTGCTGGTTAGCCTTCTTAGATGAAGCATTGTCAATTATTATTCATTTATCACTAGTATTTCTTTCATCTTCATTTCTCTTGCTTTTTATTGCAACTGCCATCCATAAGAAGTAGAAGTAGAGAATATAGCTCTATGGCTAAATTTGAATGACTCCTGCTGGTTAGCCTTCTTAGATGAAGCATTGGCAATTATTATTCATTTTTCATTAGTATTTCTTTCATCTTCATTTCTCTTGCTTTTTATTGCAACTCCCATCCATAAGAAGTAGAAGTAGAGAATATAGCTATATGGCTAAATTTGAATGACTCCTGCTGGTTAGCCTTCTTAGATGAAGCATTGTCAATTATTATTTATTTTTCACTAGTATTTCTTTCAACTTCATTTCTCTTGCTTTTTATTGCAACTGCCATCCATAAGAAGTAGAAGTAGAGAATATAGCTATATGGCTAAATTTGAATGACTCCTGCTGGTTAGCCTTCTGAGATGAAGCATTGTCAATTATTATTCATTTTTCACTAGTATTTCTTTCATCTTTATTTCACTTGCTTTTTATTGCAACTGCCATCCATAAGAAGTAGAAGTAGAGAATATAGCTATATGGCTAAATTTGAATGACTCCTGCTGGTTAGCCTTCTTAGATGAAGCATTGTCAATTATTATTCATTTTTCACTAGTATTTCTTTCATCTTCATTTCTCTTGCTTTTTATTGCAACTCCCATCCATAAGAAGTAGAAGTAGAGAATATAGCTATATGGCTAAATTTGAATGACTCCTGCTGGTTAGCCTTCTTAGATGAAGCATTGTCAATTATTATTCATTTTTCACTAGTATTTCTTTCATCTTCATTTCTCTTGCTTTTTATTGCAACTGCCATCCATAAGAAGTAGAAGTAGAGAATATAGCTATATGGCTAAATTTGAATGACTCCTGCTGGTTAGCCTTCTTAGATGAAGCATTGGCAATTATTATTCATTTTTCATTAGTATTTCTTTCATCTTCATTTCTCTTGCTTTTTATTGCAACTCCCATCCATAAGAAGTAGAAGTAGAGAATATAGCTATATGGCTAAATTTGAATGACTCCTGCTGGTTAGCCTTCTTAGATGAAGCATTGTCAATTATTATTCATTTTTCACTAGTATTTCTTTCATCTTCATTTCTCTTGCTTTTTATTGCAACTGCCATCCATAAGAAGTAGAAGTAGAGAATATAGCTATATGGCTAAATTTGAATGACTCCTGCTGGTTAGCCTTCGTAGATGAAGCATTGTCAATTATTATTCATTTTTCACTAGTATTTCTTTCATCTTCATTTCTCTTGCTTTTTATTGCAACTCCCATCCATAAGAAGTAGAAGTAGAGAATATAGCTATATGGCTAAATTTGAATGACTCCTGCTGGTTAGCCTTCTTAGATGAAGCATTGTCTATTATTATTTATTTTTCACTAGTATTTCTTTCATCTTCATTTCTCTTGCTTTTTATTGCAACTGCCATCCATAAGAAGTAGAAGTAGAGAATATAGCTATATGGCTAAATTTGAATGACTCCTGCTGGTTAGCCTTCTTAGATGAAGCATTGTCAATTATTATTCATTTTTCACTAGTATTTCTTTCATCTTCATTTCTCTTGCTTTTTATTGCAACTGCCATCCATAAGAAGTAGAAGTAGAGAATATAGCTATATGGCTAAATTTGAATGACTCCTGCTGGTTAGCCTTCTTAGATGAAGCATTGTCAATTATTATTCATTTTTCACTAGTATTTCTTTCATCTTCATTTCTCTTGCTTTTTATTGCAACTGCCATCCATAAGAAGTAGAAGTAGAGAATATAGCTATATGGCTAAATTTGAATGACTCCTGCTGGTTAGCCTTCTTAGATGAAGCATTGTCAATTATTATTCATTTTTCATTAGTATTTCATTCATCTTCATTTCTCTTGCTTTTTATTGCAACTCCCATCCATAAGAAGTAGAAGTAGAGAATATAGCTATATGGCTAAATTTGAATGACTCCTGCTGGTTAGCCTACTTAGATGAAGCATAGTCAATTATTATTCATTTTTCACTAGTATTTCTTTCATCTTCATTTCTCTTGCTTTTTATTGCAACTGCCATCCATAAGAAGTAGAAGTAGAGAATATAGCTATATGGCTAAATTTGAATGACTCCTGCTGGTTAGCCTTCTTAGATGAAGCATTGTCAATTATTATTCATTTTTCACTAGTATTTCTTTCATCTTCATTTCTCTTGCTTTTTATTGCAACTGCCATCCATAAGAAGTAGAAGTAGAGAATATAGCTATATGGCTAAATTTGAATGACTCCTGCTGGTTAGCCTTCTTAGATGAAGCATTGTCAATTATTATTCATTTTTCACTAGTATTTCTTTCATCTTCATTTCTCTTGCTTTTTATTGCAACTGCCATCCATAAGAAGTAGAAGTAGAGAATATAGCTATATGGCTAAATTTGAATGACTCCTGCTGGTTAGCCTTCTTAGATGAAGCATTGGCAATTATTATTCATTTTTCATTAGTATTTCTTTCATCTTCATTTCTCTTGCTTTTTATTGCAACTCCCATCCATAAGAAGTAGAAGTAGAGAATATAGCTATATGGCTAAATTTGAATGACTCCTGCTGGTTAGCCTTCTTAGATGAAGCATTGTCAATTATTATTCATTTTTCACTAGTATTTCTTTCATCTTCATTTCTCTTGCTTTTTATTGCAACTCCCATCCATAAGAAGTAGAAGTAGAGAATATAGCTATATGGCTAAATTTGAATGACTCCTGCTGGTTAGCCTTCTTAGATGAAGCATTGTCAATTATTATTCATTTTTCACTAGTATTTCTTTCATCTTCATTTCTCTTGCTTTTTATTGCAACTGCCATCCATAAGAAGTAGAAGTAGAGAATATAGCTATATGGCTAAATTTTAATGACTCCTGCTGGTTAGCCTTCTTAGATGAAGCATTGTCAATTATTATTCATTTTTCACTAGTATTTCTTTCATCTTCATTTCTCTTGCTTTTTATTGCAACTCCCATCCATAAGAAGTAGAAGTAGAGAATATAGCTATATGGCTAAATTTGAATGACTCCTGCTGGTTAGCCTTCTTAGATGAAGCATTGTCAATTATTATTCATTTTTCACTAGTATTTCTTTCATCTTCATTTCTCTTGCTTTTTATTGCAACTCCCATCCATAAGAAGTAGAAGTAGAGAATATAGCTATATGGCTAAATTTGAATGACTCCTGCTGGTTAGCCTTCTTAGATGAAGCATTGTCAATTATTATTCATTTTTCACTAGTATTTCTTTCATCTTCATTTCTCTTGCTTTTTATTGCAACTGCCATCCATAAGAAGTAGAAGTAGAGAATATAGCTATATGGCTAAATTTGAATGACTCCTGCTGGTTAGCCTTCTTAGATGAAGCATTGTCAATTATTATTCATTTTTCACTAGTATTTCTTTCATCTTCATTTCTCTTGCTTTTTATTGCAACTCCCATCCATAAGAAGTAGAAGTAGAGAATATAGCTATATGGCTAAATTTGAATGACTCCTGCTGGTTAGCCTACTTAGATGAAGCATAGTCAATTATTATTCATTTTTCACTAGTATTTCTTTCATCTTCATTTCTCTTGCTTTTTATTGCAACTGCCATCCATAAGAAGTAGAAGTAGAGAATATAGCTATATGGCTAAATTTGAATGACTCCTGCTGGTTAGCCTTCTTAGATGAAGCATTGTCAATTATTATTCATTTTTCACTAGTATTTCTTTCATCTTCATTTCTCTTGCTTTTTATTGCAACTGCCATCCATAAGAAGTAGAAGTAGAGAATATAGCTATATGGCTAAATTTTAATGACTCCTGCTGGTTAGCCTTCTTAGATGAAGCATTGTCAATTATTATTCATTTTTCACTAGTATTTCTTTCATCTTCATTTCTCTTGCTTTTTATTGCAACTGCCATCCATAAGAAGTAGAAGTAGAGAATATAGCTATATGGCTAAATTTGAATGACTCCTGCTGGTTAGCCTTCTTAGATGAAGCATTGGCAATTATTATTCATTTTTCACTAGTATTTCTTTCATCTTCATTTCTCTTGCTTTTTATTGCAACTCCCATCCATAAGAAGTAGAAGTAGAGAATATAGCTATATGGCTAAATTTGAATGACTCCTGCTGGTTAGCCTACTTAGATGAAGCATTGTCAATTATTATTCATTTTTCACTAGTATTTCTTTCATCTTCATTTCTCTTGCTTTTTATTGCAACTGCCATCCATAAGAAGTAGAAGTAGAGAATATAGCTATATGGCTAAATTTTAATGACTCCTGCTGGTTAGCCTTCTTAGATGAAGCATTGGCAATTATTATTCATTTTTCATTAGTATTTCTTTCATCTTCATTTCTCTTGCTTTTTATTGCAACTCCCATCCATAAGAAGTAGAAGTAGAGAATATAGCTATATGGCTAAATTTGAATGACTCCTGCTGGTTAGCCTTCTTCGATGAAGCATTGTCAATTATTATTCATTTTTCACTAGTATTTCTTTCATCTTCATTTCTCTTGCTTTTTATTGCAACTGCCATCCATAAGAAGTAGAAGTAGAGAATATAGCTATATGGCTAAATTTGAATGACTCCTGCTGGTTAGCCTTCTTAGATGAAGCATTGGCAATTATTATTCATTTTTCATTAGTATTTCTTTCATCTTCATTTCTCTTGCTTTTTATTGCAACTCCCATCCATAAGAAGTAGAAGTAGAGAATATAGCTATATGGCTAAATTTGAATGACTCCTGCTGGTTAGCCTTCTTCGATGAAGCATTGTCAATTATTATTCATTTTTCACTAGTATTTCTTTCATCTTCATTTCTCTTGCTTTTTATTGCAACTCCCATCCATAAGAAGTAGAAGTAGAGAATATAGCTATATGGCTAAATTTGAATGACTCCTGCTGGTTAGCCTACTTAGATGAAGCATTGTCAATTATTATTCATTTTTCACTAGTATTTCTTTCATCTTCATTTCTCTTGCTTTTTATTGCAACTGCCATCCATAAGAAGTAGAAGTAGAGAATATAGCTATATGGCTAAATTTGAATGACTCCTGCTGGTTAGCCTTCCTAGATGAAGCATTGTCAATTATTATTCATTTTTCACTAGTATTTCTTTCATCTTCATTTCTCTTGCTTTTTATTGCAACTCCCATCCATAAGAAGTAGAAGTAGAGAATATAGCTATATGGCTAAATTTGGAGGACTCCTGCTGGTTAGCCTTCTTAGATGAAGCATTGTCAATTATTATTCATTTTTCACTAGTATTTCTTTCATCTTCATTTCTCTTGCTTTTTATTGCAACTGCCATCCATAAGAAGTAGAAGTAGAGAATATAGCTATATGGCTAAATTTGAATGACTCCTGCTGGTTAGCCTTCCTAGATGAAGCATTGTCAATTATTATTCATTTTTCACTAGTATTTCTTTCATCTTCATTTCTCTTGCTTTTTATTGCAACTCCCATCCATAAGAAGTAGAAGTAGAGAATATAGCTATATGGCTAAATTTGAATGACTCCTGCTGGTTAGCCTTCTTAGATGAAGCATTGTCAATTATTATTCATTTTTCACTAGTATTTCTTTCATCTTCATTTATCTTGCTTTTTATTGCAACTCCCATCCATAAGAAGTAGAAGTAGAGAATATAACTATATGGCTAAATTTGAATGACTCCTGCTGGTTAGCCTTCTTAGATGAAGCATTGTCAATTATTATTCATTTTTCACTAGTATTTCTTTCATCTTCATTTCTCTTGCTTTTTATTGCAACTGCCATCCATAAGAAGTAGAAGTAGAGAATATAGCTATATGGCTAAATTTGAATGACTCCTGCTGGTTAGCCTTCTTAGATGAAGCATTGGCAATTATTATTCATTTTTCATTAGTATTTCTTTCATCTTCATTTCTCTTGCTTTTTATTGCAACTCCCATCCATAAGAAGTAGAAGTAGAGAATATAGCTATATGGCTAAATTTGAATGACTCCTGCTGGTTAGCCTTCTTAGATGAAGCATTGTCAATTATTATTCATTTTTCACTAGTATTTCTTTCATCTTCATTTCTCTTGCTTTTTAGTGCAACTCCCATTCAAAAGAAGTAGAAGTAGAGAATATAGCTATATGGCTAAATTTGAATGACTCCTGCTGGTTAGCCTTCTTAGATGAAGCATTGTCAATTATTATTCATTTTTCATTAGTATTCCATTCATCTTCATTTCTCTTGCTTTTTATTGCAACTCCCATCCATAAGAAGTAGAAGTAGAGAATATAGCTATATGGCTAAATTTGAATGACTCCTGCTGGTTAGCCTTCTTCGATGAAGCATTGGCAATTATTATTCATTTTTCACTAGTATTTCTTTCATCTTCATTTCTCTTGCTTTTTATTGCAACTGCCATCCATAAGAAGTAGAAGTAGATAATATAGCTATATGGCTAAATTTGAATGACTCCTGCTGGTTAGCCTTCTTAGATGAAGCATTGGCAATTATTATTCATTTTTCATTAGTATTTCTTTCATCTTCATTTCTCTTGCTTTTTATTGCAACTGCCATCCATAAGAAGTAGAAGTAGAGAATATAGCTATATGGCTTAATTTGAATGACTCCTGCTGGTTAGCCTACTCAGATGAAGCATTGTCAATTATTATTCATTTTTCACTAGTATTTCTTTCATCTTCATTTCTCTTGCTTTTTATTGCAACTGCCATCCATAAGAAGTAGAAGTAGAGAATATAGCTATATGGCTAAATTTGAATGACTCCTGCTGGTTAGCCTTCTTAGATGAAGCATTGTCTATTATTATTTATTTTTCACTAGTATTTCTTTCATCTTCATTTCTCTTGCTTTTTATTGCAACTGCCATCCATAAGAAGTAGAAGTAGAGAATATAGCTATATGGCTAAATTTGAATGACTCCTGCTGGTTAGCCTTCTTAGATGAAGCATTGTCAATTATTATTCATTTTTCACTAGTATTTCTTTCATCTTCATTTCACTTGCTTTTTATTGCAACTGCCATCCATAAGAAGTAGAAGTAGAGAATATAGCTATATGGCTAAATTTGAATGACTCCTGCTGGTTAGCCTTCTTAGATGAAGCATTGTCAATTATTATTCATTTTTCACTAGTATTTCTTTCATCTTCATTTCTCTTGCTTTTTATTGCAACTCCCATCCATAAGAAGTAGAAGTAGAGAATATAGCTATATGGCTAAATTTGAATGACTCCTGCTGGTTAGCCTACTTAGATGAAGCATTGTCAATTATTATTCATTTTTCACTAGTATTTCTTTCATCTTCATTTCTCTTGCTTTTTATTGCAACTGCCATCCATAAGAAGTAGAAGTAGAGAATATAGCTATATGGCTAAATTTGAATGACTCCTGCTGGTTAGCCTTCTTAGATGAAGCATTGTCAATTATTATTCATTTTTCACTAGTATTTCTTTCATCTTCATTTCTCTTGCTTTTTATTGCAACTCCCATCCATAAGAAGTAGAAGTAGAGAATATAGCTATATGGATAAATTTGAATGACTCCTGCTGGTTAGCCTTCTTAGATGAAGCATTGTCAATTATTATTCATTTTTCACTAGTATTTCTTTCATCTTCATTTCTCTTGCTTTTTATTGCAACTGCCATCCATAAGAAGTAGAAGTACAGAATATAGCTATATGGCTAAATTTGAATGACTCCTGCTGGTTAGCCTTCTTAGATGAAGCATTGGCAATTATTATTCATTTTTCATTAGTATTTCTTTCATCTTCATTTCTCTTGCTTTTTATTGCAACTCCCATCCATAAGAAGTAGAAGTAGAGAATATAGCTATATGGCTAAATTTGAATGACTCCTGCTGGTTAGCCTTCTTAGATGAAGCATTGTCAATTATTATTCATTTTTCACTAGTATTTCTTTCATCTTCATTTCTCTTGCTTTTTATTGCAACTGCCATCCATAAGAAGTAGAAGTAGAGAATATAGCTCTATGGCTAAATTTGAATGACTCCTGCTGGTTAGCCTTCTTAGATGAAGCATTGGCAATTATTATTCATTTTTCATTAGTATTTCTTTCATCTTCATTTCTCTTGCTTTTTATTGCAACTCCCATCCATAAGAAGTAGAAGTAGAGAATATAGCTATATGGCTAAATTTGAATGACTCCTGCTGGTTAGCCTTCTTAGATGAAGCATTGTCAATTATTATTTATTTTTCACTAGTATTTCTTTCAACTTCATTTCTCTTGCTTTTTATTGCAACTGCCATCCATAAGAAGTAGAAGTAGAGAATATAGCTATATGGCTAAATTTGAATGACTCCTGCTGGTTAGCCTTCTTAGATGAAGCATTGGCAATTATTATTCATTTTTCATTAGTATTTCTTTCATCTTCATTTCTCTTGCTTTTTATTGCAACTCCCATCCATAAGAAGTAGAAGTAGAGAATATAGCTATATGGCTAAATTTGAATGACTCCTGCTGGTTAGCCTTCTTAGATGAAGCATTGTCAATTATTATTCATTTTTCACTAGTATTTCTTTCATCTTCATTTCTCTTGCTTTTTATTGCAACTGCCATCCATAAGAAGTAGAAGTAGAGAATATAGCTATATGGCTAAATTTGAATGACTCCTGCTGGTTAGCCTTCGTAGATGAAGCATTGTCAATTATTATTCATTTTTCACTAGTATTTCTTTCATCTTCATTTCTCTTGCTTTTTATTGCAACTCCCATCCATAAGAAGTAGAAGTAGAGAATATAGCTATATGGCTAAATTTGAATGACTCCTGCTGGTTAGCCTTCTTAGATGAAGCATTGTCTATTATTATTTATTTTTCACTAGTATTTCTTTCATCTTCATTTCTCTTGCTTTTTATTGCAACTGCCATCCATAAGAAGTAGAAGTAGAGAATATAGCTATATGGCTAAATTTGAATGACTCCTGCTGGTTAGCCTTCTTAGATGAAGCATTGTCAATTATTATTCATTTTTCACTAGTATTTCTTTCATCTTCATTTCTCTTGCTTTTTATTGCAACTGCCATCCATAAGAAGTAGAAGTAGAGAATATAGCTATATGGCTAAATTTGAATGACTCCTGCTGGTTAGCCTTCTTAGATGAAGCATTGTCAATTATTATTCATTTTTCACTAGTATTTCTTTCATCTTCATTTCTCTTGCTTTTTATTGCAACTGCCATCCATAAGAAGTAGAAGTAGAGAATATAGCTATATGGCTAAATTTGAATGACTCCTGCTGGTTAGCCTTCTTAGATGAAGCATTGTCAATTATTATTCATTTTTCACTAGTATTTCTTTCATCTTCATTTCTCTTGCTTTTTATTGCAACTGCCATCCATAAGAAGTAGAAGTAGAGAATATAGCTATATGGCTAAATTTGAATGACTCCTGCTGGTTAGCCTTCTTAGATGAAGCATTGTCAATTATTATTCATTTTTCACTAGTATTTCTTTCATCTTCATTTCTCTTGCTTTTTATTGCAACTGCCATCCATAAGAAGTAGAAGTAGAGAATATAGCTATATGGCTAAATTTGAATGACTCCTGCTGGTTAGCCTTCTTAGATGAAGCATTGGCAATTATTATTCATTTTTCACTAGTATTTCTTTCATCTTCATTTCTCTTGCTTTTTATTGCAACTCCCATCCATAAGAAGTAGAAGTAGAGAATATAGCTATATGGCTAAATTTGAATGACTCCTGCTGGTTAGCCTACTTAGATGAAGCATTGTCAATTATTATTCATTTTTCACTAGTATTTCTTTCATCTTCATTTCTCTTGCTTTTTATTGCAACTGCCATCCATAAGAAGTAGAAGTAGAGAATATAGCTATATGGCTAAATTTGAATGACTCCTGCTGGTTAGCCTTCTTAGATGAAGCATTGGCAATTATTATTCATTTTTCATTAGTATTTCTTTCATCTTCATTTCTCTTGCTTTTTATTGCAACTCCCATCCATAAGAAGTAGAAGTAGAGAATATAGCTATATGGCTAAATTTGAATGACTCCTGCTGGTTAGCCTTCTTCGATGAAGCATTGTCAATTATTATTCATTTTTCACTAGTATTTCTTTCATCTTCATTTCTCTTGCTTTTTATTGCAACTGCCATCCATAAGAAGTAGAAGTAGAGAATATAGCTATATGGCTAAATTTGAATGACTCCTGCCGGTTAGCCTTCTTAGATGAAGCATTGGCAATTATTATTCATTTTTCATTAGTATTTCTTTCATCTTCATTTCTCTTGCTTTTTATTGCAACTCCCATCCATAAGAAGTAGAAGTAGAGAATATAGCTATATGGCTAAATTTGAATGACTCCTGCTGGTTAGCCTTCTTCGATGAAGCATTGTCAATTATTATTCATTTTTCACTAGTATTTCTTTCATCTTCATTTCTCTTGCTTTTTATTGCAACTCCCATCCATAAGAAGTAGAAGTAGAGAATATAGCTATATGGCTAAATTTGAATGACTCCTGCTGGTTAGCCTACTTAGATGAAGCATTGTCAATTATTATTCATTTTTCACTAGTATTTCTTTCATCTTCATTTCTCTTGCTTTTTATTGCAACTGCCATCCATAAGAAGTAGAAGTAGAGAATATAGCTATATGGCTAAATTTGAATGACTCCTGCTGGTTAGCCTTCTTAGATGAAGCATTGGCAATTATTATTCATTTTTCATTAGTATTTCTTTCATCTTCATTTCTCTTGCTTTTTATTGCAACTGCCATCCATAAGAAGTAGAAGTAGAGAATATAGCTATATGGCTAAATTTGAATGACTCCTGCTGGTTAGCCTTCTTCGATGAAGCATTGTCAATTATTATTCATTTTTCACTAGTATTTCTTTCATCTTCATTTCTCTTGCTTTTTATTGCAACTGCCATCCATAAGAAGTAGAAGTAGAGAATATAGCTATATGGCTAAATTTGAATGACTCCTGCTGGTTAGCCTTCTTAGATGAAGCATTGGCAATTATTATTCATTTTTCACTAGTATTTCTTTCATCTTCATTTCTCTTGCTTTTTATTGCAACTCCCATCCATAAGAAGTAGAAGTAGAGAATATAGCTATATGGCTAAATTTGAATGACTCCTGCTGGTTAGCCTACTTAGATGAAGCATTGTCAATTATTATTCATTTTTCACTAGTATTTCTTTCATCTTCATTTCTCTTGCTTTTTATTGCAACTGCCATCCATAAGAAGTAGAAGTAGAGAATATAGCTATATGGCTAAATTTGAATGACTCCTGCTGGTTAGCCTTCTTAGATGAAGCATTGTCAATTATTATTCATTTTTCACTAGTATTTCTTTCATCTTCATTTCTCTTGCTTTTTATTGCAACTCCCATCCATAAGAAGTAGAAGTAGAGAATATAGCTATATGGCTAAATTTGAATGACTCCTGCTGGTTAGCCTACTTAGATGAAGCATTGTCAATTATTATTCATTTTTCACTAGTATTTCTTTCATCTTCATTTCTCTTGCTTTTTATTGCAACTGCCATCCATAAGAAGTAGAAGTAGAGAATATAGCTATATGGCTAAATTTGAATGACTCCTGCTGGTTAGCCTTCTTAGATGAAGCATTGTCAATTATTATTCATTTTTCACTAGTATTTCTTTCATCTTCATTTCTCTTGCTTTTTATTGCAACTGCCATCCATAAGAAGTAGAAGTAGAGAATATAGCTATATGGCTAAATTTGAATGACTCCTGCTGGTTAGCCTTCTTAGATGAAGCATTGTCAATTATTATTCATTTTTCACTAGTATTTCTTTCATCTTCATTTCTCTTGCTTTTTATTGCAACTGCCATCCATAAGAAGTAGAAGTAGAGAATATAGCTATATGGCTAAATTTGAATGACTCCTGCTGGTTAGCCTACTTAGATGAAGCATTGTCAATTATTATTCATTTTTCACTAGTATTTCTTTCATCTTCATTTCTCTTGCTTTTTATTGCAACTGCCATCCATAAGAAGTAGAAGTAGAGAATATAGCTATATGGCTAAATTTGAATGACTCCTGCTGGTTAGCCTTCTTAGATGAAGCATTGGCAATTATTATTCATTTTTCACTAGTATTTCTTTCATCTTCATTTCTCTTGCTTTTTATTGCAACTCCCATCCATAAGAAGTAGAAGTAGAGAATATAGCTATATGGCTAAATTTGAATGACTCCTGCTGGTTAGCCTTCTTAGATGAAGCATTGTCAATTATTATTCATTTTTCACTAGTATTTCTTTCATCTTCATTTCTCTTGCTTTTTATTGCAACTGCCATCCATAAGAAGTAGAAGTAGAGAATATAGCTATATGGCTAAATTTGAATGACTCCTGCTGGTTAGCCTTCTTAGATGAAGCATTGGCAATTATTATTCATTTTTCATTAGTATTTCTTTCATCTTCATTTCTCTTGCTTTTTATTGCAACTCCCATCCATAAGAAGTAGAAGTAGAGAATATAGCTATATGGCTAAATTTGAATGACTCCTGCTGGTTAGCCTTCTTCGATGAAGCATTGTCAATTATTATTCATTTTTCACTAGTATTTCTTTCATCTTCATTTCTCTTGCTTTTTATTGCAACTCCCATCCATAAGAAGTAGAAGTAGAGAATATAGCTATATGGCTAAATTTGAATGAATCCTGCTGGTTAGCCTACTTAGATGAAGCATTGTCAATTATTATTCATTTTTCACTAGTATTTCTTTCATCTTCATTTCTCTTGCTTTTTATTGCAACTGCCATCCATAAGAAGTAGAAGTAGAGAATATAGCTATATGGCTAAATTTGAATGACTCCTGCTGGTTAGCCTTCTTAGATGAAGCATTGGCAATTATTATTCATTTTTCATTAGTATTTCTTTCATCTTCATTTCTCTTGCTTTTTATTGCAACTGCCATCCATAAGAAGTAGAAGTAGAAAATATAGCTATATGGCTAAATTTGAATGACTCCTGCTGGTTAGCCTTCTTCGATGAAGCATTGTCAATTATTATTCATTTTTCACTAGTATTTCTTTCATCTTCATTTCTCTTGCTTTTTATTGCAACTGCCATCCATAAGAAGTAGAAGTAGAGAATATAGCTATATGGCTAAATTTGAATGACTCCTGCTGGTTAGCCTTCTTCGATGAAGCATTGTCAATTATTATTCATTTTTCACTAGTATTTCTTTCATCTTCATTTCTCTTGCTTTTTATTGCAACTCCCATCCATAAGAAGTAGAAGTAGAGAATATAGCTATATGGCTAAATTTGAATGACTCCTGCTGGTTAGCCTACTTAGATGAAGCATTGTCAATTATTATTCATTTTTCACTAGTATTTCTTTCATCTTCATTTCTCTTGCTTTTTATTGCAACTGCCATCCATAAGAAGTAGAAGTAGAGAATATAGCTATATGGCTAAATTTGAATGACTCCTGCTGGTTAGCCTTCTTAGATGAAGCATTGGCAATTATTATTCATTTTTCATTAGTATTTCTTTCATCTTCATTTCTCTTGCTTTTTATTGCAACTGCCATCCATAAGAAGTAGAAGTAGAGAATATAGCTATATGGCTAAATTTGAATGACTCCTGCTGGTTAGCCTTCTTCGATGAAGCATTGTCAATTATTATTCATTTTTCACTAGTATTTCTTTCATCTTCATTTCTCTTGCTTTTTATTGCAACTGCCATCCATAAGAAGTAGAAGTAGAGAATATAGCTATATGGCTAAATTTGAATGACTCCTGCTGGTTAGCCTTCTTAGATGAAGCATTGGCAATTATTATTCATTTTTCACTAGTATTTCTTTCATCTTCATTTCTCTTGCTTTTTATTGCAACTGCCATCCATAAGAAGTAGAAGTAGAGAATATAGCTATATGGCTAAATTTGAATGACTCCTGCTGGTTAGCCTTCTTAGATGAAGCATTGGCAATTATTATTCATTTTTCACTAGTATTTCTTTCATCTTCATTTCTCTTGCTTTTTATTGCAACTCCCATCCATAAGAAGTAGAAGTAGAGAATATAGCTATATGGCTAAATTTGAATGACTCCTGCTGGTTAGCCTTCTTAGATGAAGCATTGTCAATTATTATTCATTTTTCACTAGTATTTCTTTCATCTTCATTTCTCTTGCTTTTTATTGCAACTGCCATCCATAAGAAGTAGAAGTAGAGAATATAGCTATATGGCTAAATTTGAATGACTCCTGCTGGTTAGCCTTCTTAGATGAAGCATTGGCAATTATTATTCATTTTTCATTAGTATTTCTTTCATCTTCATTTCTCTTGCTTTTTATTGCAACTCCCATCCATAAGAAGTAGAAGTAGAGAATATAGCTATATGGCTAAATTTGAATGACTCCTGCTGGTTAGCCTTCTTCGATGAAGCATTGTCAATTATTATTCATTTTTCACTAGTATTTCTTTCATCTTCATTTCTCTTGCTTTTTATTGCAACTCCCATCCATAAGAAGTAGAAGTAGAGAATATAGCTATATGGCTAAATTTGAATGAATCCTGCTGGTTAGCCTACTTAGATGAAGCATTGTCAATTATTATTCATTTTTCACTAGTATTTCTTTCATCTTCATTTCTCTTGCTTTTTATTGCAACTGCCATCCATAAGAAGTAGAAGTAGAGAATATAGCTATATGGCTAAATTTGAATGACTCCTGCTGGTTAGCCTTCTTAGATGAAGCATTGGCAATTATTATTCATTTTTCATTAGTATTTCTTTCATCTTCATTTCTCTTGCTTTTTATTGCAACTGCCATCCATAAGAAGTAGAAGTAGAAAATATAGCTATATGGCTAAATTTGAATGACTCCTGCTGGTTAGCCTTCTTCGATGAAGCATTGTCAATTATTATTCATTTTTCACTAGTATTTCTTTCATCTTCATTTCTCTTGCTTTTTATTGCAACTGCCATCCATAAGAAGTAGAAGTAGAGAATATAGCTATATGGCTAAATTTGAATGACTCCTGCTGGTTAGCCTTCTTCGATGAAGCATTGTCAATTATTATTCATTTTTCACTAGTATTTCTTTCATCTTCATTTCTCTTGCTTTTTATTGCAACTCCCATCCATAAGAAGTAGAAGTAGAGAATATAGCTATATGGCTAAATTTGAATGACTCCTGCTGGTTAGCCTACTTAGATGAAGCATTGTCAATTATTATTCATTTTTCACTAGTATTTCTTTCATCTTCATTTCTCTTGCTTTTTATTGCAACTGCCATCCATAAGAAGTAGAAGTAGAGAATATAGCTATATGGCTAAATTTGAATGACTCCTGCTGGTTAGCCTTCTTAGATGAAGCATTGGCAATTATTATTCATTTTTCATTAGTATTTCTTTCATCTTCATTTCTCTTGCTTTTTATTGCAACTGCCATCCATAAGAAGTAGAAGTAGAGAATATAGCTATATGGCTAAATTTGAATGACTCCTGCTGGTTAGCCTTCTTCGATGAAGCATTGTCAATTATTATTCATTTTTCACTAGTATTTCTTTCATCTTCATTTCTCTTGCTTTTTATTGCAACTGCCATCCATAAGAAGTAGAAGTAGAGAATATAGCTATATGGCTAAATTTGAATGACTCCTGCTGGTTAGCCTTCTTAGATGAAGCATTGGCAATTATTATTCATTTTTCACTAGTATTTCTTTCATCTTCATTTCTCTTGCTTTTTATTGCAACTCCCATCCATAAGAAGTAGAAGTAGAGAATATAGCTATATGGCTAAATTTGAATGACTCCTGCTGGTTAGCCTACTTAGATGAAGCATTGTCAATTATTATTCATTTTTCACTAGTATTTCTTTCATCTTCATTTCTCTTGCTTTTTATTGCAACTGCCATCCATAAGAAGTAGAAGTAGAGAATATAGCTATATGGCTAAATTTGAATGACTCCTGCTGGTTAGCCTTCTTAGATGAAGCATTGTCAATTATTATTCATTTTTCACTAGTATTTCTTTCATCTTCATTTCTCTTGCTTTTTATTGCAACTCCCATCCATAAGAAGTAGAAGTAGAGAATATAGCTATATGGCTAAATTTGAATGACTCCTGCTGGTTAGCCTACTTAGATGAAGCATTGTCAATTATTATTCATTTTTCACTAGTATTTCTTTCATCTTCATTTCTCTTGCTTTTTATTGCAACTGCCATCCATAAGAAGTAGAAGTAGAGAATATAGCTATATGGCTAAATTTGAATGACTCCTGCTGGTTAGCCTTCTTAGATGAAGCATTGTCAATTATTATTCATTTTTCACTAGTATTTCTTTCATCTTCATTTCTCTTGCTTTTTATTGCAACTGCCATCCATAAGAAGTAGAAGTAGAGAATATAGCTATATGGCTAAATTTGAATGACTCCTGCTGGTTAGCCTTCTTAGATGAAGCATTGTCAATTATTATTCATTTTTCACTAGTATTTCTTTCATCTTCATTTCTCTTGCTTTTTATTGCAACTGCCATCCATAAGAAGTAGAAGTAGAGAATATAGCTATATGGCTAAATTTGAATGACTCCTGCTGGTTAGCCTTCTTAGATGAAGCATTGGCAATTATTATTCATTTTTCACTAGTATTTCTTTCATCTTCATTTCTCTTGCTTTTTATTGCAACTCCCATCCATAAGAAGTAGAAGTAGAGAATATAGCTATATGGCTAAATTAGAATGACTCCTGCTGGTTAGCCTTCTTAGATGAAGCATTGGCAATAATTATTCATTTTTCACTAGTATTTCTTTCATCTTCATTTCTCTTGCTTTTTATTGCAACTCCCATCCATAAGAAGTAGAAGTAGAGAATATAGCTATATGGATAAATTTGAATGACTCCTGCTGGTTAGCCTACTTAGATGAAGCATTGTCAATTATTATTCATTTTTCACTAGTATTTCTTTCATCTTCATTTCTCTTGCTTTTTATTGCAACTGCCATCCATAAGAAGTAGAAGTAGAGAATATAGCTATATGGCTAAATTTGAATGACTCCTGCTGGTTAGCCTTCTTAGATGAAGCATTGGCAATTATTATTCATTTTTCATTAGTATTTCTTTCATCTTCATTTCTCTTGCTTTTTATTGCAACTCCCATCCATAAGAAGTAGAAGTAGAGAATATAGCTATATGGCTAAATTTGAATGACTCCTGCTGGTTAGCCTTCTTAGATGAAGCATTGTCAATTATTATTCATTTTTCACTAGTATTTCTTTCATCTTCATTTCTCTTGCTTTTTATTGCAACTGCCATCCATAAGAAGTAGAAGTAGAGAATATAGTTATATGGCTAAATTTGAATGACTCCTGCTGGTTAGCCTTCTTATATGAAGCATTGGCAATTATTATTCATTTTTCATTAGTATTTCTTTCATCTTCATTTCTCTTGCTTTTTATTTCAACTGCCATCCATAAGAAGTAGAAGTAGAGAATATAGCTATATGGCTAAATTTGAATGACTCCTGCTGGTTAGCCTTCTTAGATGAAGCATTGTCAATTATTATTCATTTTTCACTAGTATTTCTTTCATCTTCATTTCTCTTGCTTTTTATTGCAACTGCCATCCATAAGAAGTAGAAGTAGAGAATATAGCTATATGGCTAAATTTGAATGACTCCTGCTGGTTAGCCTTCTTAGATGAAGCATTGTCAATTATTATTCATTTTTCACTAGTATTTCTTTCATCTTCATTTCTCTTGCTTTTTATTGCAACTCCCATCCATAAGAAGTAGAAGTAGAGAATATAGCTATATGGCTAAATTTGAATGACTCCTGCTGGTTAGCCTTCTTAGATGAAGCATTGTCAATTATTATTCATTTTTCATTAGTATTTCATTCATCTTCATTTCTCTTGCTTTTTATTGCAACTCCCATCCATAAGAAGTAGAAGTAGAGAATATAGCTATATGGCTAAATTTGAATGACTCCTGCTGGTTAGCCTTCTTAGATGAAGCATTGTCAATTATTATTCATTTTTCACTAGTATTTCTTTCATCTTCATTTCTCTTGCTTTTTATTGCAACTGCCATCCATAAGAAGTAGAAGTAGAGAATATAGCTCTATAGATAAATTTGAATGACTCCTGCTGGTTAGCCTTCTTAGATGAAGCATTGGCAATTATTATTCATTTTTCATTAGTATTTCTTTCATCTTCATTTCTCTTGCTTTTTATTGCAACTCCCATCCATAAGAAGTAGAAGTAGAGAATATAGCTATATGGCTAAATTTGAATGACTCCTGCTGGTTAGCCTTCTTAGATGAAGCATTGGCAATTATTATTCATTTTTCACTAGTATTTCTTTCATCTTCATTTCTCTTGCTTTTTATTGCAACTCCCATCCATAAGAAGTAGAAGTAGAGAATATAGCTATATGGATAAATTTGAATGACTCCTGCTGGTTAGCCTACTTAGATGAAGCATTGTCAATTATTATTCATTTTTCACTAGTATTTCTTTCATCTTCATTTCTCTTGCTTTTTATTGCAACTGCCATCCATAAGAAGTAGAAGTAGAGAATATAGCTCTATAGCTAAATTTGAATGACTCCTGCTGGTTAGCCTTCTTAGATGAAGCATTGGCAATTATTATTCATTTTTCATTAGTATTTCTTTCATCTTCATTTCTCTTGCTTTTTATTGCAACTCCCATCCATAAGAAGTAGAAGTAGAGAATATAGCTATATGGCTAAATTTGAATGACTCCTGCTGGTTAGCCTTCTTAGATGAAGCATTGTCAATTATTATTCATTTTTCACTAGTATTTCTTTCATCTTCATTTCTCTTGCTTTTTATTGCAACTGCCATCCATAAGAAGTAGAAGTAGAGAATATAGCTATATGGCTAAATTTGAATGACTCCTGCTGGTTAGCCTTCTTAGATGAAGCATTGGCAATTATTATTCATTTTTCACTAGTATTTCTTTCATCTTCATTTCTCTTGCTTTTTATTGCAACTCCCATCCATAAGAAGTAGAAGTAGAGAATATAGCTATATGGCTAAATTTGAATGACTCCTGCTGGTTAGCCTACTTAGATGAAGCATTGTCAATTATTATTCATTTTTCACTAGTATTTCTTTCATCTTCATTTCTCTTGCTTTTTATTGCAACTGCCATCCATAAGAAGTAGAAGTAGAGAATATAGCTATATGGCTAAATTTGAATGACTCCTGCTGGTTAGCCTTCTTAGATGAAGCATTGTCAATTATTATTCATTTTTCACTAGTATTTCTTTCATCTTCATTTCTCTTGCTTTTTATTGCAACTGCCATCCATAAGAAGTAGAAGTAGAGAATATAGCTATATGGCTAAATTTGAATGACTCCTGCTGGTTAGCCTTCTTAGATGAAGCATTGTCAATTATTATTCATTTTTCACTAGTATTTCTTTCATCTTCATTTCTCTTGCTTTTTATTGCAACTGCCATCCATAAGAAGTAGAAGTAGAGAATATAGCTATATGGCTAAATTTGAATGACTCCTGCTGGTTAGCCTACTTAGATGAAGCATTGTCAATTATTATTCATTTTTCACTAGTATTTCTTTCATCTTCATTTCTCTTGCTTTTTATTGCAACTGCCATCCATAAGAAGTAGAAGTAGAGAATATAGCTATATGGCTAAATTTGAATGACTCCTGCTGGTTAGCCTTCTTAGATGAAGCATTGGCAATTATTATTCATTTTTCACTAGTATTTCTTTCAACTTCATTTCTCTTGCTTTTTATTGCAACTCCCATCCATAAGAAGTAGAAGTAGAGAATATAGCTATATGGCTAAATTTGAATGACTCCTGCTGGTTAGCCTTCTTAGATGAAGCATTGTCAATTATTATTCATTTTTCACTAGTATTTCTTTCATCTTCATTTCTCTTGCTTTTTATTGCAACTGCCATCCATAAGAAGTAGAAGTAGAGAATATAGCTATATGGCTAAATTTGAATGACTCCTGCTGGTTAGCCTTCTTAGATGAAGCATTGGCAATTATTATTCATTTTTCACTAGTATTTCTTTCATCTTCATTTCTCTTGCTTTTTATTGCAACTCCCATCCATAAGAAGTAGAAGTAGAGAATATAGCTATATGGCTAAATTTGAATGACTCCTGCTGGTTAGCCTACTTAGATGAAGCATTGTCAATTATTATTCATTTTTCACTAGTATTTCTTTCATCTTCATTTCTCTTGCTTTTTATTGCAACTGCCATCCATAAGAAGTAGAAGTAGAGAATATAGCTATATGGCTAAATTTGAATGACTCCTGCTGGTTAGCCTTCTTAGATGAAGCATTGGCAATTATTATTCATTTTTCATTAGTATTTCTTTCATCTTCATTTCTCTTGCTTTTTATTGCAACTCCCATCCATAAGAAGTAGAAGTAGAGAATATAGCTATATGGCTAAATTTGAATGACTCCTGCTGGTTAGCCTTCTTAGATGAAGCATTGTCAATTATTATTCATTTTTCACTAGTATTTCTTTCATCTTCATTTCTCTTGCTTTTTATTGCAACTGCCATCCATAAGAAGTAGAAGTAGAGAATATAGTTATATGGCTAAATTTGAATGACTCCTGCTGGTTAGCCTTCTTATATGAAGCATTGGCAATTATTATTCATTTTTCATTAGTATTTCTTTCATCTTCATTTCTCTTGCTTTTTATTTCAACTGCCATCCATAAGAAGTAGAAGTAGAGAATATAGCTATATGGCTAAATTTGAATGACTCCTGCTGGTTAGCCTTCTTAGATGAAGCATTGTCAATTATTATTCATTTTTCACTAGTATTTCTTTCATCTTCATTTCTCTTGCTTTTTATTGCAACTGCCATCCATAAGAAGTAGAAGTAGAGAATATAGCTATATGGCTAAATTTGAATGACTCCTGCTGGTTAGCCTTCTTAGATGAAGCATTGTCAATTATTATTCATTTTTCACTAGTATTTCTTTCATCTTCATTTCTCTTGCTTTTTATTGCAACTGCCATCCATAAGAAGTAGAAGTAGAGAATATAGCTATATGGCTAAATTTGAATGACTCCTGCTGGTTAGCCTTCTTAGATGAAGCATTGGCAATTATTATTCATTTTTCACTAGTATTTCTTTCATCTTCATTTCTCTTGCTTTTTATTGCAACTCCCATCCATAAGAAGTAGAAGTAGAGAATATAGCTATATGGCTAAATTTGAATGACTCCTGCTGGTTAGCCTTCTTCGATGAAGCATTGTCAATTATTATTCATTTTTCACTAGTATTTCTTTCATCTTCATTTCTCTTGCTTTTTATTGCAACTGCCATCCATAAGAAGTAGAAGTAGAGAATATAGCTATATGGCTAAATTTGAATGACTCCTGCTGGTTAGCCTTCTTAGATGAAGCATTGGCAATTATTATTCATTTTTCATTAGTATTTCTTTCATCTTCATTTCTCTTGCTTTTTATTGCAACTCCCATCCATAAGAAGTAGAAGTAGAGAATATAGCTATATGGCTAAATTTGAATGACTCCTGCTGGTTAGCCTTCTTCGATGAAGCATTGTCAATTATTATTCATTTTTCACTAGTATTTCTTTCATCTTCATTTCTCTTGCTTTTTATTGCAACTGCCATCCATAAGAAGTAGAAGTAGAGAATATAGCTATATGGCTAAATTTGAATGACTCCTGCTGGTTAGCCTTCTTAGATGAAGCATTGGCAATTATTATTCATTTTTCACTAGTATTTCTTTCATCTTCATTTCTCTTGCTTTTTATTGCAACTCCCATCCATAAGAAGTAGAAGTAGAGAATATAGCTATATGGCTAAATTTGAATGACTCCTGCTGGTTAGCCTTCTTAGATGAAGCATTGTCAATTATTATTCATTTTTCACTAGTATTTCTTTCATCTTCATTTCTCTTGCTTTTTATTGCAACTGCCATCCATAAGAAGTAGAAGTAGAGAATATAGCTATATGGCTAAATTTGAATGACTCCTGCTGGTTAGCCTTCTTAGATGAAGCATTGGCAATTATTATTCATTTTTCACTAGTATTTCTTTCATCTTCATTTCTCTTGCTTTTTATTGCAACTCCCATCCATAAGAAGTAGAAGTAGAGAATATAGCTATATGGCTAAATTTGAATGACTCCTGCTGGTTAGCCTACTTAGATGAAGCATTGTCAATTATTATTCATTTTTCACTAGTATTTCTTTCATCTTCATTTCTCTTGCTTTTTATTGCAACTGCCATCCATAAGAAGTAGAAGTAGAGAATATAGCTATATGGCTAAATTTGAATGACTCCTGCTGGTTAGCCTTCTTAGATGAAGCATTGGCAATTATTATTCATTTTTCATTAGTATTTCTTTCATCTTCATTTCTCTTGCTTTTTATTGCAACTCCCATCCATAAGAAGTAGAAGTAGAGAATATAGCTATATGGCTAAATTTGAATGACTCCTGCTGGTTAGCCTTCTTAGATGAAGCATTGTCAATTATTATTCATTTTTCACTAGTATTTCTTTCATCTTCATTTCTCTTGCTTTTTATTGCAACTGCCATCCATAAGAAGTAGAAGTAGAGAATATAGTTATATGGCTAAATTTGAATGACTCCTGCTGGTTAGCCTTCTTATATGAAGCATTGGCAATTATTATTCATTTTTCATTAGTATTTCTTTCATCTTCATTTCTCTTGCTTTTTATTTCAACTGCCATCCATAAGAAGTAGAAGTAGAGAATATAGCTATATGGCTAAATTTGAATGACTCCTGCTGGTTAGCCTTCTTAGATGAAGCATTGTCAATTATTATTCATTTTTCACTAGTATTTCTTTCATCTTCATTTCTCTTGCTTTTTATTGCAACTGCCATCCATAAGAAGTAGAAGTAGAGAATATAGCTATATGGCTAAATTTGAATGACTCCTGCTGGTTAGCCTTCTTAGATGAAGCATTGTCAATTATTATTCATTTTTCACTAGTATTTCTTTCATCTTCATTTCTCTTGCTTTTTATTGCAACTGCCATCCATAAGAAGTAGAAGTAGAGAATATAGCTATATGGCTAAATTTGAATGACTCCTGCTGGTTAGCCTTCTTAGATGAAGCATTGGCAATTATTATTCATTTTTCACTAGTATTTCTTTCATCTTCATTTCTCTTGCTTTTTATTGCAACTCCCATCCATAAGAAGTAGAAGTAGAGAATATAGCTATATGGCTAAATTTGAATGACTCCTGCTGGTTAGCCTTCTTCGATGAAGCATTGTCAATTATTATTCATTTTTCACTAGTATTTCTTTCATCTTCATTTCTCTTGCTTTTTATTGCAACTGCCATCCATAAGAAGTAGAAGTAGAGAATATAGCTATATGGCTAAATTTGAATGACTCCTGCTGGTTAGCCTTCTTAGATGAAGCATTGGCAATTATTATTCATTTTTCATTAGTATTTCTTTCATCTTCATTTCTCTTGCTTTTTATTGCAACTCCCATCCATAAGAAGTAGAAGTAGAGAATATAGCTATATGGCTAAATTTGAATGACTCCTGCTGGTTAGCCTTCTTCGATGAAGCATTGTCAATTATTATTCATTTTTCACTAGTATTTCTTTCATCTTCATTTCTCTTGCTTTTTATTGCAACTCCCATCCATAAGAAGTAGAAGTAGAGAATATAGCTATATGGCTAAATTTGAATGACTCCTGCTGGTTAGCCTACTTAGATGAAGCATTGTCAATTATTATTCATTTTTCACTAGTATTTCTTTCATCTTCATTTCTCTTGCTTTTTATTGCAACTGCCATCCATAAGAAGTAGAAGTAGAGAATATAGCTATATGGCTAAATTTGAATGACTCCTGCTGGTTAGCCTTCTTAGATGAAGCATTGGCAATTATTATTCATTTTTCATTAGTATTTCTTTCATCTTCATTTCTCTTGCTTTTTATTGCAACTGCCATCCATAAGAAGTAGAAGTAGAGAATATAGCTATATGGCTAAATTTGAATGACTCCTGCTGGTTAGCCTTCTTCGATGAAGCATTGTCAATTATTATTCATTTTTCACTAGTATTTCTTTCATCTTCATTTCTCTTGCTTTTTATTGCAACTGCCATCCATAAGAAGTAGAAGTAGAGAATATAGCTATATGGCTAAATTTGAATGACTCCTGCTGGTTAGCCTTCTTAGATGAAGCATTGGCAATTATTATTCATTTTTCACTAGTATTTCTTTCATCTTCATTTCTCTTGCTTTTTATTGCAACTCCCATCCATAAGAAGTAGAAGTAGAGAATATAGCTATATGGCTAAATTTGAATGACTCCTGCTGGTTAGCCTACTTAGATGAAGCATTGTCAATTATTATTCATTTTTCACTAGTATTTCTTTCATCTTCATTTCTCTTGCTTTTTATTGCAACTGCCATCCATAAGAAGTAGAAGTAGAGAATATAGCTATATGGCTAAATTTGAATGACTCCTGCTGGTTAGCCTTCTTAGATGAAGCATTGGCAATTATTATTCATTTTTCATTAGTATTTCTTTCATCTTCATTTCTCTTGCTTTTTATTGCAACTGCCATCCATAAGAAGTAGAAGTAGAGAATATAGCTATATGGCTAAATTTGAATGACTCCTGCTGGTTAGCCTTCTTAGATGAAGCATTGGCAATTATTATTCATTTTTCACTAGTATTTCTTTCATCTTCATTTCTCTTGCTTTTTATTGCAACTCCCATCCATAAGAAGTAGAAGTAGAGAATATAGCTATATGGCTAAATTTGAATGACTCCTGCTGGTTAGCCTACTTAGATGAAGCATTGTCAATTATTATTCATTTTTCACTAGTATTTCTTTCATCTTCATTTCTCTTGCTTTTTATTGCAACTGCCATCCATAAGAAGTAGAAGTAGAGAATATAGCTATATGGCTAAATTTGAATGACTCCTGCTGGTTAGCCTTCTTCGATGAAGCATTGTCAATTATTATTCATTTTTCACTAGTATTTCTTTCATCTTCATTTCTCTTGCTTTTTATTGCAACTGCCATCCATAAGAAGTAGAAGTAGAGAATATAGCTATATGGCTAAATTTGAATGACTCCTGCTGGTTAGCCTTCTTAGATGAAGCATTGGCAATTATTATTCATTTTTCACTAGTATTTCTTTCATCTTCATTTCTCTTGCTTTTTATTGCAACTCCCATCCATAAGAAGTAGAAGTAGAGAATATAGCTATATGGCTAAATTTGAATGACTCCTGCTGGTTAGCCTACTTAGATGAAGCATTGTCAATTATTATTCATTTTTCACTAGTATTTCTTTCATCTTCATTTCTCTTGCTTTTTATTGCAACTGCCATCCATAAGAAGTAGAAGTAGAGAATATAGCTATATGGCTAAATTTGAATGACTCCTGCTGGTTAGCCTTCTTAGATGAAGCATTGGCAATTATTATTCATTTTTCATTAGTATTTCTTTCATCTTCATTTCTCTTGCTTTTTATTGCAACTGCCATCCATAAGAAGTAGAAGTAGAGAATATAGCTATATGGCTAAATTTGAATGACTCCTGCTGGTTAGCCTTCTTAGATGAAGCATTGGCAATTATTATTCATTTTTCACTAGTATTTCTTTCATCTTCATTTCTCTTGCTTTTTATTGCAACTCCCATCCATAAGAAGTAGAAGTAGAGAATATAGCTATATGGCTAAATTTGAATGACTCCTGCTGGTTAGCCTACTTAGATGAAGCATTGTCAATTATTATTCATTTTTCACTAGTATTTCTTTCATCTTCATTTCTCTTGCTTTTTATTGCAACTGCCATCCATAAGAAGTAGAAGTAGAGAATATAGCTATATGGCTAAATTTGAATGACTCCTGCTGGTTAGCCTTCTTAGATGAAGCATTGTCAATTATTATTCATTTTTCACTAGTATTTCTTTCATCTTCATTTCTCTTGCTTTTTATTGCAACTGCCATCCATAAGAAGTAGAAGTAGAGAATATAGCTATATGGATAAATTTGAATGACTCCTGCTGGTTAGCCTTCTTAGATGAAGCATTGTCAATTATTATTCATTTTTCACTAGTATTTCTTTCATCTTCATTTCTCTTGCTTTTTATTGCAACTGCCATCCATAAGAAGTAGAAGTAGAGAATATAGCTATATGGCTAAATTTGAATGACTCCTGCTGGTTAGCCTACTTAGATGAAGCATTGTCAATTATTATTCATTTTTCACTAGTATTTCTTTCATCTTCATTTCTCTTGCTTTTTATTGCAACTGCCATCCATAAGAAGTAGAAGTAGAGAATATAGCTATATGGCTAAATTTGAATGACTCCTGCTGGTTAGCCTTCTTAGATGAAGCATTGGCAATTATTATTCATTTTTCACTAGTATTTCTTTCATCTTCATTTCTCTTGCTTTTTATTGCAACTCCCATCCATAAGAAGTAGAAGTAGAGAATATAGCTATATGGCTAAATTTGAATGACTCCTGCTGGTTAGCCTTCTTAGATGAAGCATTGGCAATTATTATTCATTTTTCATTAGTATTTCTTTCATCTTCATTTCTCTTGCTTTTTATTGCAACTGCCATCCATAAGAAGTAGAAGTAGAGAATATAGCTATATGGCTAAATTTGAATGACTCCTGCTGGTTAGCCTACTCAGATGAAGCATTGTCAATTATTATTCATTTTTCACTAGTATTTCTTTCATCTTCATTTCTCTTGCTTTTTATTGCAACTGCCATCCATAAGAAGTAGAAGTAGAGAATATAGCTATATGGCTAAATTTGAATGACTCCTGCTGGTTAGCCTTCTTAGATGAAGCATTGTCTATTATTATTTATTTTTCACTAGTATTTCTTTCATCTTCATTTCTCTTGCTTTTTATTGCAACTGCCATCCATAAGAAGTAGAAGTAGAGAATATAGCTATATGGCTAAATTTGAATGACTCCTGCTGGTTAGCCTTCTTAGATGAAGCATTGTCAATTATTATTCATTTTTCACTAGTATTTCTTTCATCTTCATTTCACTTGCTTTTTATTGCAACTGCCATCCATAAGAAGTAGAAGTAGAGAATATAGCTATATGGCTAAATTTGAATGACTCCTGCTGGTTAGCCTTCTTAGATGAAGCATTGTCAATTATTATTCATTTTTCACTAGTATTTCTTTCATCTTCATTTCTCTTGCTTTTTATTGCAACTCCCATCCATAAGAAGTAGAAGTAGAGAATATAGCTATATGGCTAAATTTGAATGACTCCTGCTGGTTAGCCTACTTAGATGAAGCATTGTCAATTATTATTCATTTTTCACTAGTATTTCTTTCATCTTCATTTCTCTTGCTTTTTATTGCAACTGCCATCCATAAGAAGTAGAAGTAGAGAATATAGCTATATGGCTAAATTTGAATGACTCCTGCTGGTTAGCCTTCTTAGATGAAGCATTGTCAATTATTATTCATTTTTCACTAGTATTTCTTTCATCTTCATTTCTCTTGCTTTTTATTGCAACTCCCATCCATAAGAAGTAGAAGTAGAGAATATAGCTATATGGATAAATTTGAATGACTCCTGCTGGTTAGCCTTCTTAGATGAAGCATTGTCAATTATTATTCATTTTTCACTAGTATTTCTTTCATCTTCATTTCTCTTGCTTTTTATTGCAACTGCCATCCATAAGAAGTAGAAGTACAGAATATAGCTATATGGCTAAATTTGAATGACTCCTGCTGGTTAGCCTTCTTAGATGAAGCATTGGCAATTATTATTCATTTTTCATTAGTATTTCTTTCATCTTCATTTCTCTTGCTTTTTATTGCAACTCCCATCCATAAGAAGTAGAAGTAGAGAATATAGCTATATGGCTAAATTTGAATGACTCCTGCTGGTTAGCCTTCTTAGATGAAGCATTGTCAATTATTATTCATTTTTCACTAGTATTTCTTTCATCTTCATTTCTCTTGCTTTTTATTGCAACTGCCATCCATAAGAAGTAGAAGTAGAGAATATAGCTCTATGGCTAAATTTGAATGACTCCTGCTGGTTAGCCTTCTTAGATGAAGCATTGGCAATTATTATTCATTTTTCATTAGTATTTCTTTCATCTTCATTTCTCTTGCTTTTTATTGCAACTCCCATCCATAAGAAGTAGAAGTAGAGAATATAGCTATATGGCTAAATTTGAATGACTCCTGCTGGTTAGCCTTCTTAGATGAAGCATTGTCAATTATTATTTATTTTTCACTAGTATTTCTTTCAACTTCATTTCTCTTGCTTTTTATTGCAACTGCCATCCATAAGAAGTAGAAGTAGAGAATATAGCTATATGGCTAAATTTGAATGACTCCTGCTGGTTAGCCTTCTTAGATGAAGCATTGGCAATTATTATTCATTTTTCATTAGTATTTCTTTCATCTTCATTTCTCTTGCTTTTTATTGCAACTCCCATCCATAAGAAGTAGAAGTAGAGAATATAGCTATATGGCTAAATTTGAATGACTCCTGCTGGTTAGCCTTCTTAGATGAAGCATTGTCAATTATTATTCATTTTTCACTAGTATTTCTTTCATCTTCATTTCTCTTGCTTTTTATTGCAACTGCCATCCATAAGAAGTAGAAGTAGAGAATATAGCTATATGGCTAAATTTGAATGACTCCTGCTGGTTAGCCTTCGTAGATGAAGCATTGTCAATTATTATTCATTTTTCACTAGTATTTCTTTCATCTTCATTTCTCTTGCTTTTTATTGCAACTCCCATCCATAAGAAGTAGAAGTAGAGAATATAGCTATATGGCTAAATTTGAATGACTCCTGCTGGTTAGCCTTCTTAGATGAAGCATTGTCTATTATTATTTATTTTTCACTAGTATTTCTTTCATCTTCATTTCTCTTGCTTTTTATTGCAACTGCCATCCATAAGAAGTAGAAGTAGAGAATATAGCTATATGGCTAAATTTGAATGACTCCTGCTGGTTAGCCTTCTTAGATGAAGCATTGTCAATTATTATTCATTTTTCACTAGTATTTCTTTCATCTTCATTTCTCTTGCTTTTTATTGCAACTGCCATCCATAAGAAGTAGAAGTAGAGAATATAGCTATATGGCTAAATTTGAATGACTCCTGCTGGTTAGCCTTCTTAGATGAAGCATTGTCAATTATTATTCATTTTTCACTAGTATTTCTTTCATCTTCATTTCTCTTGCTTTTTATTGCAACTGCCATCCATAAGAAGTAGAAGTAGAGAATATAGCTATATGGCTAAATTTGAATGACTCCTGCTGGTTAGCCTTCTTAGATGAAGCATTGTCAATTATTATTCATTTTTCATTAGTATTTCATTCATCTTCATTTCTCTTGCTTTTTATTGCAACTCCCATCCATAAGAAGTAGAAGTAGAGAATATAGCTATATGGCTAAATTTGAATGACTCCTGCTGGTTAGCCTTCTTAGATGAAGCATTGTCAATTATTATTCATTTTTCACTAGTATTTCTTTCATCTTCATTTCTCTTGCTTTTTATTGCAACTGCCATCCATAAGAAGTAGAAGTAGAGAATATAGCTATATGGCTAAATTTGAATGACTCCTGCTGGTTAGCCTTCTTAGATGAAGCATTGGCAATTATTATTCATTTTTCATTAGTATTTCTTTCATCTTCATTTCTCTTGCTTTTTATTGCAACTCCCATCCATAAGAAGTAGAAGTAGAGAATATAGCTATATGGCTAAATTTGAATGACTCCTGCTGGTTAGCCTACTTAGATGAAGCATAGTCAATTATTATTCATTTTTCACTAGTATTTCTTTCATCTTCATTTCTCTTGCTTTTTATTGCAACTGCCATCCATAAGAAGTAGAAGTAGAGAATATAGCTATATGGCTAAATTTGAATGACTCCTGCTGGTTAGCCTTCTTAGATGAAGCATTGTCAATTATTATTCATTTTTCACTAGTATTTCTTTCATCTTCATTTCTCTTGCTTTTTATTGCAACTGCCATCCATAAGAAGTAGAAGTAGAGAATATAGCTATATGGCTAAATTTGAATGACTCCTGCTGGTTAGCCTTCTTAGATGAAGCATTGTCAATTATTATTCATTTTTCACTAGTATTTCTTTCATCTTCATTTCTCTTGCTTTTTATTGCAACTGCCATCCATAAGAAGTAGAAGTAGAGAATATAGCTATATGGCTAAATTTGAATGACTCCTGCTGGTTAGCCTTCTTAGATGAAGCATTGGCAATTATTATTCATTTTTCACTAGTATTTCTTTCATCTTCATTTCTCTTGCTTTTTATTGCAACTCCCATCCATAAGAAGTAGAAGTAGAGAATATAGCTATATGGCTAAATTTGAATGACTCCTGCTGGTTAGCCTACTTAGATGAAGCATTGTCAATTATTATTCATTTTTCACTAGTATTTCTTTCATCTTCATTTCTCTTGCTTTTTATTGCAACTGCCATCCATAAGAAGTAGAAGTAGAGAATATAGCTATATGGCTAAATTTGAATGACTCCTGCTGGTTAGCCTTCTTAGATGAAGCATTGGCAATTATTATTCATTTTTCATTAGTATTTCTTTCATCTTCATTTCTCTTGCTTTTTATTGCAACTCCCATCCATAAGAAGTAGAAGTAGAGAATATAGCTATATGGCTAAATTTGAATGACTCCTGCTGGTTAGCCTTCTTCGATGAAGCATTGTCAATTATTATTCATTTTTCACTAGTATTTCTTTCATCTTCATTTCTCTTGCTTTTTATTGCAACTGCCATCCATAAGAAGTAGAAGTAGAGAATATAGCTATATGGCTAAATTTGAATGACTCCTGCCGGTTAGCCTTCTTAGATGAAGCATTGGCAATTATTATTCATTTTTCATTAGTATTTCTTTCATCTTCATTTCTCTTGCTTTTTATTGCAACTCCCATCCATAAGAAGTAGAAGTAGAGAATATAGCTATATGGCTAAATTTGAATGACTCCTGCTGGTTAGCCTTCTTCGATGAAGCATTGTCAATTATTATTCATTTTTCACTAGTATTTCTTTCATCTTCATTTCTCTTGCTTTTTATTGCAACTCCCATCCATAAGAAGTAGAAGTAGAGAATATAGCTATATGGCTAAATTTGAATGACTCCTGCTGGTTAGCCTACTTAGATGAAGCATTGTCAATTATTATTCATTTTTCACTAGTATTTCTTTCATCTTCATTTCTCTTGCTTTTTATTGCAACTGCCATCCATAAGAAGTAGAAGTAGAGAATATAGCTATATGGCTAAATTTGAATGACTCCTGCTGGTTAGCCTTCTTAGATGAAGCATTGGCAATTATTATTCATTTTTCATTAGTATTTCTTTCATCTTCATTTCTCTTGCTTTTTATTGCAACTGCCATCCATAAGAAGTAGAAGTAGAGAATATAGCTATATGGCTAAATTTGAATGACTCCTGCTGGTTAGCCTTCTTCGATGAAGCATTGTCAATTATTATTCATTTTTCACTAGTATTTCTTTCATCTTCATTTCTCTTGCTTTTTATTGCAACTGCCATCCATAAGAAGTAGAAGTAGAGAATATAGCTATATGGCTAAATTTGAATGACTCCTGCTGGTTAGCCTTCTTAGATGAAGCATTGGCAATTATTATTCATTTTTCACTAGTATTTCTTTCATCTTCATTTCTCTTGCTTTTTATTGCAACTCCCATCCATAAGAAGTAGAAGTAGAGAATATAGCTATATGGCTAAATTTGAATGACTCCTGCTGGTTAGCCTACTTAGATGAAGCATTGTCAATTATTATTCATTTTTCACTAGTATTTCTTTCATCTTCATTTCTCTTGCTTTTTATTGCAACTGCCATCCATAAGAAGTAGAAGTAGAGAATATAGCTATATGGCTAAATTTGAATGACTCCTGCTGGTTAGCCTTCTTAGATGAAGCATTGTCAATTATTATTCATTTTTCACTAGTATTTCTTTCATCTTCATTTCTCTTGCTTTTTATTGCAACTCCCATCCATAAGAAGTAGAAGTAGAGAATATAGCTATATGGCTAAATTTGAATGACTCCTGCTGGTTAGCCTACTTAGATGAAGCATTGTCAATTATTATTCATTTTTCACTAGTATTTCTTTCATCTTCATTTCTCTTGCTTTTTATTGCAACTGCCATCCATAAGAAGTAGAAGTAGAGAATATAGCTATATGGCTAAATTTGAATGACTCCTGCTGGTTAGCCTTCTTAGATGAAGCATTGTCAATTATTATTCATTTTTCACTAGTATTTCTTTCATCTTCATTTCTCTTGCTTTTTATTGCAACTGCCATCCATAAGAAGTAGAAGTAGAGAATATAGCTATATGGCTAAATTTGAATGACTCCTGCTGGTTAGCCTTCTTAGATGAAGCATTGTCAATTATTATTCATTTTTCACTAGTATTTCTTTCATCTTCATTTCTCTTCCTTTTTATTGCAACTGCCATCCATAAGAAGTAGAAGTAGAGAATATAGCTATATGGCTAAATTTGAATGACTCCTGCTGGTTAGCCTACTTAGATGAAGCATTGTCAATTATTATTCATTTTTCACTAGTATTTCTTTCATCTTCATTTCTCTTGCTTTTTATTGCAACTGCCATCCATAAGAAGTAGAAGTAGAGAATATAGCTATATGGCTAAATTTGAATGACTCCTGCTGGTTAGCCTTCTTAGATGAAGCATTGGCAATTATTATTCATTTTTCACTAGTATTTCTTTCATCTTCATTTCTCTTGCTTTTTATTGCAACTCCCATCCATAAGAAGTAGAAGTAGAGAATATAGCTATATGGCTAAATTTGAATGACTCCTGCTGGTTAGCCTTCTTAGATGAAGCATTGTCAATTATTATTCATTTTTCACTAGTATTTCTTTCATCTTCATTTCTCTTGCTTTTTATTGCAACTGCCATCCATAAGAAGTAGAAGTAGAGAATATAGCTATATGGCTAAATTTGAATGACTCCTGCTGGTTAGCCTTCTTAGATGAAGCATTGGCAATTATTATTCATTTTTCATTAGTATTTCTTTCATCTTCATTTCTCTTGCTTTTTATTGCAACTCCCATCCATAAGAAGTAGAAGTAGAGAATATAGCTATATGGCTAAATTTGAATGACTCCTGCTGGTTAGCCTTCTTCGATGAAGCATTGTCAATTATTATTCATTTTTCACTAGTATTTCTTTCATCTTCATTTCTCTTGCTTTTTATTGCAACTCCCATCCATAAGAAGTAGAAGTAGAGAATATAGCTATATGGCTAAATTTGAATGAATCCTGCTGGTTAGCCTACTTAGATGAAGCATTGTCAATTATTATTCATTTTTCACTAGTATTTCTTTCATCTTCATTTCTCTTGCTTTTTATTGCAACTGCCATCCATAAGAAGTAGAAGTAGAGAATATAGCTATATGGCTAAATTTGAATGACTCCTGCTGGTTAGCCTTCTTAGATGAAGCATTGGCAATTATTATTCATTTTTCATTAGTATTTCTTTCATCTTCATTTCTCTTGCTTTTTATTGCAACTGCCATCCATAAGAAGTAGAAGTAGAAAATATAGCTATATGGCTAAATTTGAATGACTCCTGCTGGTTAGCCTTCTTCGATGAAGCATTGTCAATTATTATTCATTTTTCACTAGTATTTCTTTCATCTTCATTTCTCTTGCTTTTTATTGCAACTGCCATCCATAAGAAGTAGAAGTAGAGAATATAGCTATATGGCTAAATTTGAATGACTCCTGCTGGTTAGCCTTCTTCGATGAAGCATTGTCAATTATTATTCATTTTTCACTAGTATTTCTTTCATCTTCATTTCTCTTGCTTTTTATTGCAACTCCCATCCATAAGAAGTAGAAGTAGAGAATATAGCTATATGGCTAAATTTGAATGACTCCTGCTGGTTAGCCTACTTAGATGAAGCATTGTCAATTATTATTCATTTTTCACTAGTATTTCTTTCATCTTCATTTCTCTTGCTTTTTATTGCAACTGCCATCCATAAGAAGTAGAAGTAGAGAATATAGCTATATGGCTAAATTTGAATGACTCCTGCTGGTTAGCCTTCTTAGATGAAGCATTGGCAATTATTATTCATTTTTCATTAGTATTTCTTTCATCTTCATTTCTCTTGCTTTTTATTGCAACTGCCATCCATAAGAAGTAGAAGTAGAGAATATAGCTATATGGCTAAATTTGAATGACTCCTGCTGGTTAGCCTTCTTCGATGAAGCATTGTCAATTATTATTCATTTTTCACTAGTATTTCTTTCATCTTCATTTCTCTTGCTTTTTATTGCAACTGCCATCCATAAGAAGTAGAAGTAGAGAATATAGCTATATGGCTAAATTTGAATGACTCCTGCTGGTTAGCCTTCTTAGATGAAGCATTGGCAATTATTATTCATTTTTCACTAGTATTTCTTTCATCTTCATTTCTCTTGCTTTTTATTGCAACTCCCATCCATAAGAAGTAGAAGTAGAGAATATAGCTATATGGCTAAATTTGAATGACTCCTGCTGGTTAGCCTACTTAGATGAAGCATTGTCAATTATTATTCATTTTTCACTAGTATTTCTTTCATCTTCATTTCTCTTGCTTTTTATTGCAACTGCCATCCATAAGAAGTAGAAGTAGAGAATATAGTTATATGGCTAAATTTGATTGACTCCTGCTGGTTAGCCTTCTTAGATGAAGCATTGTCAATTATTATTCATTTTTCACTAGTATTTCTTTCATCTTCATTTCTCTTGCTTTTTATTGCAACTCCCATCCATAAGAAGTAGAAGTAGAGAATATAGCTATATGGCTAAATTTGAATGACTCCTGCTGGTTAGCCTACTTAGATGAAGCATTGTCAATTATTATTCATTTTTCACTAGTATTTCTTTCATCTTCATTTCTCTTGCTTTTTATTGCAACTGCCATCCATAAGAAGTAGAAGTAGAGAATATAGCTATATGGCTAAATTTGAATGACTCCTGCTGGTTAGCCTTCTTAGATGAAGCATTGTCAATTATTATTCATTTTTCACTAGTATTTCTTTCATCTTCATTTCTCTTGCTTTTTATTGCAACTGCCATCCATAAGAAGTAGAAGTAGAGAATATAGCTATATGGCTAAATTTGAATGACTCCTGCTGGTTAGCCTTCTTAGATGAAGCATTGTCAATTATTATTCATTTTTCACTAGTATTTCTTTCATCTTCATTTCTCTTGCTTTTTATTGCAACTGCCATCCATAAGAAGTAGAAGTAGAGAATATAGCTATATGGCTAAATTTGAATGACTCCTGCTGGTTAGCCTTCTTAGATGAAGCATTGTCAATTATTATTCATTTTTCACTAGTATTTCTTTCATCTTCATTTCTCTTGCTTTTTATTGCAACTGCCATCCATAAGAAGTAGAAGTAGAGAATATAGCTATATGGCTAAATTTGAATGACTCCTGCTGGTTAGCCTACTTAGATGAAGCATTGTCAATTATTATTCATTTTTCACTAGTATTTCTTTCATCTTCATTTCTCTTGCTTTTTATTGCAACTGCCATCCATAAGAAGTAGAAGTAGAGAATATAGCTATATGGCTAAATTTGAATGACTCCTGCTGGTTAGCCTTCTTAGATGAAGCATTGGCAATTATTATTCATTTTTCACTAGTATTTCTTTCATCTTCATTTCTCTTGCTTTTTATTGCAACTCCCATCCATAAGAAGTAGAAGTAGAGAATATAGCTATATGGCTAAATTTGAATGACTCCTGCTGGTTAGCCTTCTTAGATGAAGCATTGTCAATTATTATTCATTTTTCACTAGTATTTCTTTCATCTTCATTTCTCTTGCTTTTTATTGCAACTGCCATCCATAAGAAGTAGAAGTAGAGAATATAGCTATATGGCTAAATTTGAATGACTCCTGCTGGTTAGCCTTCTTAGATGAAGCATTGGCAATTATTATTCATTTTTCACTAGTATTTCTTTCATCTTCATTTCTCTTGCTTTTTATTGCAACTCCCATCCATAAGAAGTAGAAGTAGAGAATATAGCTATATGGCTAAATTTGAATGACTCCTGCTGGTTAGCCTACTTAGATGAAGCATTGTCAATTATTATTCATTTTTCACTAGTATTTCTTTCATCTTCATTTCTCTTGCTTTTTATTGCAACTGCCATCCATAAGAAGTAGAAGTAGAGAATATAGCTATATGGCTAAATTTGAATGACTCCTGCTGGTTAGCCTTCTTAGATGAAGCATTGGCAATTATTATTCATTTTTCACTAGTATTTCTTTCATCTTCATTTCTCTTGCTTTTTATTGCAACTGCCATCCATAAGAAGTAGAAGTAGAGAATATAGTTATATGGCTAAATTTGAATGACTCCTGCTGGTTAGCCTTCTTATATGAAGCATTGGCAATTATTATTCATTTTTCATTAGTATTTCTTTCATCTTCATTTCTCTTGCTTTTTATTTCAACTGCCATCCATAAGAAGTAGAAGTAGAGAATATAGCTATATGGCTAAATTTGAATGACTCCTGCTGGTTAGCCTTCTTAGATGAAGCATTGTCAATTATTATTCATTTTTCACTAGTATTTCTTTCATCTTCATTTCTCTTGCTTTTTATTGCAACTGCCATCCATAAGAAGTAGAAGTAGAGAATATAGCTATATGGCTAAATTTGAATGACTCCTGCTGGTTAGCCTTCTTAGATGAAGCATTGTCAATTATTATTCATTTTTCACTAGTATTTCTTTCATCTTCATTTCTCTTGCTTTTTATTGCAACTGCCATCCATAAGAAGTAGAAGTAGAGAATATAGCTATATGGCTAAATTTGAATGACTCCTGCTGGTTAGCCTTCTTAGATGAAGCATTGGCAATTATTATTCATTTTTCATTAGTATTTCTTTCATCTTCATTTCTCTTGCTTTTTATTGCAACTCCCATCCATAAGAAGTAGAAGTAGAGAATATAGCTATATGGCTAAATTTGAATGACTCCTGCTGGTTAGCCTTCTTAGATGAAGCATTGTCAATTATTATTCATTTTTCACTAGTATTTCTTTCATCTTCATTTCTCTTGCTTTTTATTGCAACTGCCATCCATAAGAAGTAGAAGTAGAGAATATAGTTATATGGCTAAATTTGAATGACTCCTGCTGGTTAGCCTTCTTATATGAAGCATTGGCAATTATTATTCATTTTTCATTAGTATTTCTTTCATCTTCATTTCTCTTGCTTTTTATTTCAACTGCCATCCATAAGAAGTAGAAGTAGAGAATATAGCTATATGGCTAAATTTGAATGACTCCTGCTGGTTAGCCTTCTTAGATAAAGCATTGTCAATTATTATTCATTTTTCACTAGTATTTCTTTCATCTTCATTTCTCTTGCTTTTTATTGCAACTGCCATCCATAAGAAGTAGAAGTAGAGAATATAGCTATATGGCTAAATTTGAATGACTCCTGCTGGTTAGCCTTCTTCGATGAAGCATTGTCAATTATTATTCATTTTTCACTAGTATTTCTTTCATCTTCATTTCTCTTGCTTTTTATTGCAACTGCCATCCATAAGAAGTAGAAGTAGAGAATATAGCTATATGGCTAAATTTGAATGACTCCTGCTGGTTAGCCTTCTTAGATGAAGCATTGGCAATTATTATTCATTTTTCACTAGTATTTCTTTCATCTTCATTTCTCTTGCTTTTTATTGCAACTCCCATCCATAAGAAGTAGAAGTAGAGAATATAGCTATATGGCTAAATTTGAATGACTCCTGCTGGTTAGCCTTCTTCGATGAAGCATTGTCAATTATTATTCATTTTTCACTAGTATTTCTTTCATCTTCATTTCTCTTGCTTTTTATTGCAACTGCCATCCATAAGAAGTAGAAGTAGAGAATATAGCTATATGGCTAAATTTGAATGACTCCTGCTGGTTAGCCTTCTTAGATGAAGCATTGGCAATTATTATTCATTTTTCATTAGTATTTCTTTCATCTTCATTTCTCTTGCTTTTTATTGCAACTCCCATCCATAAGAAGTAGAAGTAGAGAATATAGCTATATGGCTAAATTTGAATGACTCCTGCTGGTTAGCCTTCTTCGATGAAGCATTGTCAATTATTATTCATTTTTCACTAGTATTTCTTTCATCTTCATTTCTCTTGCTTTTTATTGCAACTCCCATCCATAAGAAGTAGAAGTAGAGAATATAGCTATATGGCTAAATTTGAATGACTCCTGCTGGTTAGCCTACTTAGATGAAGCATTGTCAATTATTATTCATTTTTCACTAGTATTTCTTTCATCTTCATTTCTCTTGCTTTTTATTGCAACTGCCATCCATAAGAAGTAGAAGTAGAGAATATAGCTATATGGCTAAATTTGAATGACTCCTGCTGGTTAGCCTTCTTAGATGAAGCATTGGCAATTATTATTCATTTTTCATTAGTATTTCTTTCATCTTCATTTCTCTTGCTTTTTATTGCAACTGCCATCCATAAGAAGTAGAAGTAGAGAATATAGCTATATGGCTAAATTTGAATGACTCCTGCTGGTTAGCCTTCTTAGATGAAGCATTGGCAATTATTATTCATTTTTCACTAGTATTTCTTTCATCTTCATTTCTCTTGCTTTTTATTGCAACTCCCATCCATAAGAAGTAGAAGTAGAGAATATAGCTATATGGCTAAATTTGAATGACTCCTGCTGGTTAGCCTTCTTAGATGAAGCATTGTCAATTATTATTCATTTTTCACTAGTATTTCTTTCATCTTCATTTCTCTTGCTTTTTATTGCAACTGCCATCCATAAGAAGTAGAAGTAGAGAATATAGCTATATGGCTAAATTTGAATGACTCCTGCTGGTTAGCCTTCTTAGATGAAGCATTGGCAATTATTATTCATTTTTCACTAGTATTTCTTTCATCTTCATTTCTCTTGCTTTTTATTGCAACTCCCATCCATAAGAAGTAGAAGTAGAGAATATAGCTATATGGCTAAATTTGAATGACTCCTGCTGGTTAGCCTACTTAGATGAAGCATTGTCAATTATTATTCATTTTTCACTAGTATTTCTTTCATCTTCATTTCTCTTGCTTTTTATTGCAACTGCCATCCATAAGAAGTAGAAGTAGAGAATATAGCTATATGGCTAAATTTGAATGACTCCTGCTGGTTAGCCTTCTTAGATGAAGCATTGGCAATTATTATTCATTTTTCATTAGTATTTCTTTCATCTTCATTTCTCTTGCTTTTTATTGCAACTCCCATCCATAAGAAGTAGAAGTAGAGAATATAGCTATATGGCTAAATTTGAATGACTCCTGCTGGTTAGCCTTCTTAGATGAAGCATTGTCAATTATTATTCATTTTTCACTAGTATTTCTTTCATCTTCATTTCTCTTGCTTTTTATTGCAACTGCCATCCATAAGAAGTAGAAGTAGAGAATATAGTTATATGGCTAAATTTGAATGACTCCTGCTGGTTAGCCTTCTTATATGAAGCATTGGCAATTATTATTCATTTTTCATTAGTATTTCTTTCATCTTCATTTCTCTTGCTTTTTATTTCAACTGCCATCCATAAGAAGTAGAAGTAGAGAATATAGCTATATGGCTAAATTTGAATGACTCCTGCTGGTTAGCCTTCTTAGATGAAGCATTGTCAATTATTATTCATTTTTCACTAGTATTTCTTTCATCTTCATTTCTCTTGCTTTTTATTGCAACTGCCATCCATAAGAAGTAGAAGTAGAGAATATAGCTATATGGCTAAATTTGAATGACTCCTGCTGGTTAGCCTTCTTAGATGAAGCATTGTCAATTATTATTCATTTTTCACTAGTATTTCTTTCATCTTCATTTCTCTTGCTTTTTATTGCAACTGCCATCCATAAGAAGTAGAAGTAGAGAATATAGCTATATGGCTAAATTTGAATGACTCCTGCTGGTTAGCCTTCTTAGATGAAGCATTGGCAATTATTATTCATTTTTCACTAGTATTTCTTTCATCTTCATTTCTCTTGCTTTTTATTGCAACTCCCATCCATAAGAAGTAGAAGTAGAGAATATAGCTATATGGCTAAATTTGAATGACTCCTGCTGGTTAGCCTTCTTCGATGAAGCATTGTCAATTATTATTCATTTTTCACTAGTATTTCTTTCATCTTCATTTCTCTTGCTTTTTATTGCAACTCCCATCCATAAGAAGTAGAAGTAGAGAATATAGCTATATGGCTAAATTTGAATGACTCCTGCTGGTTAGCCTTCTTAGATGAAGCATTGGCAATTATTATTCATTTTTCATTAGTATTTCTTTCATCTTCATTTCTCTTGCTTTTTATTGCAACTCCCATCCATAAGAAGTAGAAGTAGAGAATATAGCTATATGGCTAAATTTGAATGACTCCTGCTGGTTAGCCTTCTTCGATGAAGCATTGTCAATTATTATTCATTTTTCACTAGTATTTCTTTCATCTTCATTTCTCTTGCTTTTTATTGCAACTCCCATCCATAAGAAGTAGAAGTAGAGAATATAGCTATATGGCTAAATTTGAATGACTCCTGCTGGTTAGCCTACTTAGATGAAGCATTGTCAATTATTATTCATTTTTCACTAGTATTTCTTTCATCTTCATTTCTCTTGCTTTTTATTGCAACTGCCATCCATAAGAAGTAGAAGTAGAGAATATAGCTATATGGCTAAATTTGAATGACTCCTGCTGGTTAGCCTTCTTAGATGAAGCATTGGCAATTATTATTCATTTTTCATTAGTATTTCTTTCATCTTCATTTCTCTTGCTTTTTATTGCAACTGCCATCCATAAGAAGTAGAAGTAGAGAATATAGCTATATGGCTAAATTTGAATGACTCCTGCTGGTTAGCCTTCTTCGATGAAGCATTGTCAATTATTATTCATTTTTCACTAGTATTTCTTTCATCTTCATTTCTCTTGCTTTTTATTGCAACTGCCATCCATAAGAAGTAGAAGTAGAGAATATAGCTATATGGCTAAATTTGAATGACTCCTGCTGGTTAGCCTTCTTAGATGAAGCATTGGCAATTATTATTCATTTTTCACTAGTATTTCTTTCATCTTCATTTCTCTTGCTTTTTATTGCAACTCCCATCCATAAGAAGTAGAAGTAGAGAATATAGCTATATGGCTAAATTTGAATGACTCCTGCTGGTTAGCCTACTTAGATGAAGCATTGTCAATTATTATTCATTTTTCACTAGTATTTCTTTCATCTTCATTTCTCTTGCTTTTTATTGCAACTGCCATCCATAAGAAGTAGAAGTAGAGAATATAGCTATATGGCTAAATTTGAATGACTCCTGCTGGTTAGCCTTCTTAGATGAAGCATTGGCAATTATTATTCATTTTTCATTAGTATTTCTTTCATCTTCATTTCTCTTGCTTTTTATTGCAACTGCCATCCATAAGAAGTAGAAGTAGAGAATATAGCTATATGGCTAAATTTGAATGACTCCTGCTGGTTAGCCTTCTTAGATGAAGCATTGGCAATTATTATTCATTTTTCACTAGTATTTCTTTCATCTTCATTTCTCTTGCTTTTTATTGCAACTCCCATCCATAAGAAGTAGAAGTAGAGAATATAGCTATATGGCTAAATTTGAATGACTCCTGCTGGTTAGCCTACTTAGATGAAGCATTGTCAATTATTATTCATTTTTCACTAGTATTTCTTTCATCTTCATTTCTCTTGCTTTTTATTGCAACTGCCATCCATAAGAAGTAGAAGTAGAGAATATAGCTATATGGCTAAATTTGAATGACTCCTGCTGGTTAGCCTTCTTCGATGAAGCATTGTCAATTATTATTCATTTTTCACTAGTATTTCTTTCATCTTCATTTCTCTTGCTTTTTATTGCAACTGCCATCCATAAGAAGTAGAAGTAGAGAATATAGCTATATGGCTAAATTTGAATGACTCCTGCTGGTTAGCCTTCTTAGATGAAGCATTGGCAATTATTATTCATTTTTCACTTGTATTTCTTTCATCTTCATTTCTCTTGCTTTTTATTGCAACTCCCATCCATAAGAAGTAGAAGTAGAGAATATAGCTATATGGCTAAATTTGAATGACTCCTGCTGGTTAGCCTACTTAGATGAAGCATTGTCAATTATTATTCATTTTTCACTAGTATTTCTTTCATCTTCATTTCTCTTGCTTTTTATTGCAACTGCCATCCATAAGAAGTAGAAGTAGAGAATATAGCTATATGGCTAAATTTGAATGACTCCTGCTGGTTAGCCTTCTTAGATGAAGCATTGGCAATTATTATTCATTTTTCATTAGTATTTCTTTCATCTTCATTTCTCTTGCTTTTTATTGCAACTGCCATCCATAAGAAGTAGAAGTAGAGAATATAGCTATATGGCTAAATTTGAATGACTCCTGCTGGTTAGCCTTCTTAGATGAAGCATTGGCAATTATTATTCATTTTTCACTAGTATTTCTTTCATCTTCATTTCTCTTGCTTTTTATTGCAACTCCCATCCATAAGAAGTAGAAGTAGAGAATATAGCTATATGGCTAAATTTGAATGACTCCTGCTGGTTAGCCTACTTAGATGAAGCATTGTCAATTATTATTCATTTTTCACTAGTATTTCTTTCATCTTCATTTCTCTTGCTTTTTATTGCAACTGCCATCCATAAGAAGTAGAAGTAGAGAATATAGCTATATGGCTAAATTTGAATGACTCCTGCTGGTTAGCCTTCTTAGATGAAGCATTGTCAATTATTATTCATTTTTCACTAGTATTTCTTTCATCTTCATTTCTCTTGCTTTTTATTGCAACTGCCATCCATAAGAAGTAGAAGTAGAGAATATAGCTATATGGCTAAATTTGAATGACTCCTGCTGGTTAGCCTTCTTAGATGAAGCATTGTCAATTATTATTCATTTTTCACTAGTATTTCTTTCATCTTCATTTCTCTTGCTTTTTATTGCAACTGCCATCCATAAGAAGTAGAAGTAGAGAATATAGCTATATGGCTAAATTTGAATGACTCCTGCTGGTTAGCCTACTTAGATGAAGCATTGTCAATTATTATTCATTTTTCACTAGTATTTCTTTCATCTTCATTTCTCTTGCTTTTTATTGCAACTGCCATCCATAAGAAGTAGAAGTAGAGAATATAGCTATATGGCTAAATTTGAATGACTCCTGCTGGTTAGCCTTCTTAGATGAAGCATTGGCAATTATTATTCTTTTTTCACTAGTATTTCTTTCATCTTCATTTCTCTTGCTTTTTATTGCAACTCCCATCCATAAGAAGTAGAAGTAGAGAATATAGCTATATGGCTAAATTTGAATGACTCCTGCTGGTTAGCCTACTTAGATGAAGCATTGTCAATTATTATTCATTTTTCACTAGTATTTCTTTCATCTTCATTTCTCTTGCTTTTTATTGCAACTCCCATCCATAAGAAGTAGAAGTAGAGAATATAGCTATATGGCTAAATTTGAATGACTCCTGCTGGTTAGCCTACTTAGATGAAGCATTGTCAATTATTATTCATTTTTCACTAGTATTTCTTTCATCTTCATTTCTCTTGCTTTTTATTGCAACTGCCATCCATAAGAAGTAGAAGTAGAGAATATAGCTATATGGCTAAATTTGAATGACTCCTGCTGGTTAGCCTTCTTAGGTGAAGCATTGGCAATTATTATTCATTTTTCATTAGTATTTCTTTCATCTTCATTTCTCTTGCTTTTTATTGCAACTCCCATCCATAAGAAGTAGAAGTAGAGAATATAGCTATATGGCTAAATTTGAATGACTCCTGCTGGTTAGCCTTCTTAGATGAAGCATTGTCAATTATTATTCATTTTTCACTAGTATTTCTTTCATCTTCATTTCTCTTGCTTTTTATTGCAACTGCCATCCATAAGAAGTAGAAGTAGAGAATATAGTTATATGGCTAAATTTGAATGACTCCTGCTGGTTAGCCTTCTTATATGAAGCATTGGCAATTATTATTCATTTTTCATTAGTATTTCTTTCATCTTCATTTCTCTTGCTTTTTATTTCAACTGCCATCCATAAGAAGTAGAAGTAGAGAATATAGCTATATGGCTAAATTTGAATGACTCCTGCTGGTTAGCCTTCTTAGATGAAGCATTGTCAATTATTATTCATTTTTCACTAGTATTTCTTTTATCTTCATTTCTCTTGCTTTTTATTGCAACTGCCATCCATAAGAAGTAGAAGTAGAGAATATAGCTATATGGCTAAATTTGAATGACTCCTGCTGGTTAGCCTTCTTAGATGAAGCATTGGCAATTATTATTCATTTTTCACTAGTATTTCTTTCATCTTCATTTCTCTTGCTTTTTATTGCAACTCCCATCCATAAGAAGTAGAAGTAGAGAATATAGCTATATGGCTAAATTTGAATGACTCCTGCTGGTTAGCCTACTTAGATGAAGCATTGTCAATTATTATTCATTTTTCACTAGTATTTCTTTCATCTTCATTTCTCTTGCGTTTTATTGCAACTGCCATCCATAAGAAGTAGAACGAGAGAATATAGCTATATGGCTAAATTTGAATGACTCCTGCTGGTTAGCCTTCTTAGATGAAGCATTGTCAATTATTATTCATTTTTCACTAGTATTTCTTTCATCTTCATTTCTCTTGCTTTTCATTGCAACTCCCATCCATAAGAAGTAGAAGTAGAGAATATAGCTATGTGGCTAAATTTGAATGAAATTTGTTATTAAGTATTCCTATATGAAGTACTATAAAATATTATTTGTCATATTGATTTTCTTTTCAACTAATTTTTATCCTGATATAAGCTTGGCTGAATATAGATTATCATTGTTATATGTAGGAATATATGAACTGAAAAACTTTGTTTTTTTCTTTTGACTTGCAAGGATCTTGCTGTCTTTGAAATTAGCATTCCCATCTTAGCTTTTTAGTTGCTTTGAAATTTCAAGAAGTGTCATTTCTTTGAGGTGAAAAAGAATAAATGTGTAAAAGGAATTAAATTCCTTAATATGATTGTCCAACTTTTTTTTTTTCTTTTACGCATATGTTATACATCATGTCAGTTTCCAGAAAAAGCTGTTCATTTTCTCCAAGATTTCTATCCTTTTTTTCATTTTTGGCTTGAAATTTGAAGAACTGTTAGTCTGTAGCTAAAAAAAAGAGCAAATAAAATTGCGAAAAACAACAATAAAATGATTGAACACCATTTTTTTTCATAATGGTCTTAGGAAATGACTAATATATGAATATGTTTTTCACTACCATCTATAACTGTAAGAACATTTGGCTATAAGCCAACAAGATGACTGGGAATAGAGAGTTGTATTTCTTTTCTTGAATATATAACTAATTCAGAGGTTTTAAAAATTAAGTTAGTACACTTTGCCTATTTTTGTAAAAACAGTTATCCGAAGCAACGTGTCTCCCTCATTTAGGTTTATTCCCTGTTGAGTCAATGGTCAGCAATACATAATAGAGTTGCGGAAAAGTTTATCAAAATAAGCATGTGCTAAACAGATGATGTGCAGGTAGAGGTCAGGGTTATCAGCATGTAAAATAGAATTGGCAAGCTTCTTACCTTTCACTCTTACTGTATACAGAAACCTACTTCAGTAATCCTTGACTGGCACATGGGCTTTGTATAGAATGAGTCATTCAAATTTAGCCATATAGCTATATTCTCTACTTCTACTTCTTATGGATGGCAGTTGCAATAAAAAGCAAGAGAAATGAAGATGAAAGAAATACTAGTGAAAAATGAATAATAATTGACAATGCTTCATCTAAGAAGGCTAACCAGCAGGAGTCATTCAAATTTAGCCATATAGCTATATTCTCTACTTCTACTTCTTATGGATGGCAGTTGCAATAAAAAGCAAGAGAAATTAAGATGAAAGAAATACTAGTGAAAATGAATAATAATAGACAATGCTTCATCTAAGAAGGCTAACCAGCAGGAGTCATTCAAATTTAGCCATATAGCTATATTCTCTACTTCTACTTCTTATGGATGGCAGTTGCAATAAAAAGCAAGAGAAATGAAGATGAAAGAAATACTAGTGAAAATGAATAATAATAGACAATGCTTCATCTAAGAAGGCTAACCAGCAGGAGTCATTCAAATTTAGCCATATAGCTATATTCTCTACTTCTACTTCTTATGGATGGCAGTTGCAATAAAAAGCAAGAGAAATAAAGATGAAAGAAATACTAGTGAAAATGAATAATAATAGACAATGCTTCATCTAAGAAGGCTAACCAGCAGGAGTCATTCAAATTTAGCCATATAGCTATATTCTCTACTTCTACTTCTTATGGATGGCATTTGCAATAAAAAGCAAGAGAAATGTAGATGAAAGAAATACTAGTGAAAATGAATAATAATTGGCAATGCTTCATGAAAGAAACTTTAAAATACTACATATTTATTAGAGCTACATATAGTCCTATTCTTAATCAAGTATTAATACTCACACACAATTATTTATAACTTTGTTTGTCAAACTACAACACTGGAGAGAAATGATTGGTTGTAAAATTGTTTTCTGCTGTCTTTTACATAGTGGTGTGCTTTGTTTATATCTCAAAAATTAGAAATATTTTTGGTTTTTCATACCTGGGCTTAGATATGAACTTTTGTTGTTGTTTGTAAATATATTACTTTTTAGCCTTGATTTCAAACACATACTGCATTCATCTTAATCAAAACACTCACACACATTCTCATAAACACAAATATATACACATAATCGCAAAAATTCACACCAGTGCATGTAAATTCCTACAAATATATGTTTTGATGTAAACAAGTTATAAAGGTATGTATAAAAACATCTTTGAGAAAATTGTTAGGAACCTTAACAAAAACTATATTCTCAACATTTGCTTTCTTTCTTTCTTTCTTTGCTGAAAACCCATTTTGCATTAACAGGAAATGCAGGTCATATGTGCTCGTTCAACTTCCTCTCTGCAGTCACCAACCAATAAAAGCCCTGAGGCCAGGTGAGGACCCTTTTCCTCCTCAATGACATCGACTAGCTTTGTACCTATGGCAATGAAGGTGTAGGATTTCAGTTTTCATCTGGCAAAATGGATTTTAGCCCCCGGTCTACAAACATGAAAAGCATTAAGCTATTTCAATGCTATTTGCATCAGGCATAAACTCTGGACTTTTTATTACAGCTTAGTATTTGCAGTATGCACATTGGTAAAAGTAATAGCAAGAAAATGTATTCTTCATTGTTACGAACCTTATGTCACTGATAAATTGATATTAAAATATGAGGCTGAGTCATAAATAATTTCCTTTTTTCTTTACTGTATTGCGGTAATAAAATAAGCACATCCAATTTCCTTTCTCACTTGTAACCATTCACTATAATAAAATAAACGTTTTCAATGATAAATCTGAATTAGTCAAATAAAGCTTCATAATCTTCTATTTAGAGTTGTTGCTATATTACAATTTATTTGACTAATTCAAAAGGCAAACCATCCAAAAGTCAAAATAGACGAAAGCATGTCAGGTCGAAGTACCCAAACTCAGAACCTGTAGAAGAAAGACCTGATAAGGTCGAGGCATCCCAAGAATCCCAAAGGACCTGATCATTTGAAGGATTTTCTTCCATATGAATAAAATAAATACTGGGATAGAATGTGGCAATAAAATAAGCATATCCCATTTACCCTCTCACTTATATACAATAATGAAATAAACATTTTCAGCACTAAAGCTGAATTAGTCAAATAAGTCTTCATAAGCTTCTACTTAAAGTTGTTGCTATATTACATTATCAAGTCTGTTTTTCAACAAATAGAATACAATTACATTTGATTCTGTTATATATTCGCCATTATTTACAATGTCTTGTTGTCACTTATCAGGCAGCTCTCCTTTGAGACCTTTTGCGTAGAATACTGCAGATTTTGATGTGAAACTCTTGAATCTAGTTTTCATTAAAGAAAGTTGATTGAAAACTAAAGACAAAAAAAAGGTTTGTATTATGTCCAAGCACACATTTTCAGAAATTTTTACTCAGCTTACAAAGACTCATTGAAACATCAAATTAAATGGAGCTTCTTTCCTCAACTTTTGTAGACTTCCAACATCTTGATTATGTCATTATTTTCTCTTTGGGTTACATGTGCTATCCAGTTTATTTGTTGATGCTGTTAAAAGTCCAGATGTGGTTTCTGTTATTCGCTACAGTTCTTTGTTTGTGATTCTGCATTGTCAGTCAATATGGTCCAAAGAAAAGTAGTCTTCACTACAAACTACAGGATTCATTCACACAAACCCATCACCTGGTACAAGATCAGGTGAATATGGAAGCTGGAGTAAAATAGAGCAACTGAGTTCCAAAATATTTTTGCGTTATTCTTGTTTTATGTGAAGTTGTCATGGAGAGTAATGGGGTATTAATATCATGTCAGGGTCACCAGATAATGGCTAACCATAGAAGAAAAGAATATTCTCCTGTTTACATCTCCTTTTTATGGACATTATTATATCCATGATATACTATAATAATAGATTAATACAAGAACAGAATAGAATAACTGAAAAAAGGGCATGACAATCAGGTTTTGTTCTCAGAAAGTTTCATATATATACATATTTACATTTATCCCACACAGAGAAACTATAACATATGTTTACACAACAAGCAGTGTGAAAAAATAACAAAGAGGTAGGATGTTTTTTGTGATAATTCCCAATGGGAATTGGAGCTGCCGGAGATTCTTCTGTGTTTCTGGAGAAGCTATATCTAGGATCCCAGATTTGAGTGGGCCAGATTTATTTGGTATATCACTAGTGAGGTCTTTTTCTGCAAACAGGAAAATAAGCAAGTTGATAAGCAGGTTTATAAGCCGTAAAAAGCAAACAATCCATTAATCTTGGTACAGTGATTCATTTTTTATGGCTTATCAGCACTTTGCATGTTATTTAAATCCAGAAAATATTTTTATAGTTTTTAAGACTTTTTGTTTCGAGGTATAATAATAATGATTTAGTGATACAAGTCTAACTAATTAACCCATAGCTGGGGAGAGAAGAGGTGAATGTATACCTTTTCCCAAGAGTATTTTCAAATAAACAAATATAAAAAACAAAAAAACAAACTGGGATTGGAAGTCAGCTCTCTGATTAACAGTTATGGGCCATTATTGATTACACCACCCACAAATCCAAGTTTACAGTGCCTAGTATTCCCAAGTGGTCACAGATATAGGTACTGATCAGGCTCAATGTTACCTAACTTTGTTGAGCATACGGAAACTGGTGTGAAATGTAATATGAATTATAAGAATAATTCTTTCTTTGCAAATAAATATTCCATTAACAGTTTTTTGAGAATAACAATGATTTTTCCAGATACCAGTACTACTATTTAACCCATAGCTGGGGGAGATGAATTGATACATTTCTCAACGGTATTAGTGTGTAAGTGAATGTAATGAACCTGACTGAAATTTGGGTCTCCACTTAGCCACTATTCATTACACCACCCATGATGGACAGAGAATCATCTCTTTTTTTTTATAATATAGATCCGGAAAAACAAAACAAGACTACATTGAGCCATTATGATTCTTTATATATATGAGCCTTGGATAAAGTGAGATGAAAATATTAATTTAATAAAAAGTACAAAAAGAAGAAAAATGGGTTTTTAACATTGCAAAAATATGTGAGGAATCTTTTACACAACTGTGCTTCCATATGGCCCAAAGAAACATTTCATTCATTCACTAGAGTAACATCATGATACATTGAACAGGAACTACATATTAAGGACATTTTGTCAATGACCCAACCCTGAGAATGTCTCCAGTGTTGTCCATTTGACTGACCTTTTGACTGTCTCCCAAGGGAACAGGTCATCCATGTGGTTATATTTCACAGCCACTGGCTTGTTGAAGTCATCCATAACAGTTGGAAAATTAAGTGCTTGGTTGGTTGTTGCCCTTCTCCTTTGTTAATGGGCACTCATATTATTTACATGAGTGGTTTAGAAACCAAATGGGGACTAGAAATGCTTTCTCAAGGATAACAGTTTTTCTTTTCTTTTTGTCTCTCTTTTCTGTTTATGTTGATTTTTTCTTTCTTTCTTGATTTTTTTCCTGAGCTTGCTTTTGTGTGTGTGTGTGTGTGTGTGTGTGTGTACTATTGCTTCTTACACACACACACACATGCATGCACACACACACACACACACACACACGCACACACACACACACACACACACACACACACACACACACATACAAACAGACACACACACAAACACACAGAGAGAAGAGGCCCATTGGAATAGTGAAAGTTGACTTTCAAATGCTATTAGTAATATTAGCCATTTCCTTATAAGGAAACATTCAACATTCATTGAACGAGAATCCAGTGCTATCTTTCAGTTAAAATTCATAAAATTCCTTCTCTTAAAACAATTTCTTCAGAAAAATACGTTTCTCAAGTCAACTAGCTGTTATTGCTCTTTGAATGGAATTTCTTTCTTAACCTTTTGTTTGAAGTTATGTGGAATGTTAACATTTTGATTATATCATTCTTTCATGTGCTGTGTAGTTTAATTGTTGCTGTTATTAAAAGTCCTCAATTGAAGAGGTTTCTGTTATTTGGTAAAGTTCTTTGTTTGTGATTCTGTAGCGCCAGTCAGTATGGTCCAAAGAAATGTGGTCTTTGCCACAACCTACAGGTTTCATCTGGACAAAGTCATTTTTAATCATCTGAGAAAGTGGTTGAATACAGCTGACAGTTTAGATATTTCTGAATGGATTTGGTACCATGTATGGCATTCATATAAAAGTTTCAATCTGAAGGCTATTTAAGAACATGGCTCAAGTTTTTAGGTTAATGTTTTAGTTTTGTAGTAAACCCCTAGCTCGTGTTCAATTTGCTTATCTCTTGTCCTTAAACGAAGTATCAGAAAATAAGAAAATCTCATTAGAAAACAAAAAACATAACTGAATAGCTATGTAATATCACTTCTCCTATATGACAATGAATGCTAGACGACTTTCTCACAGATGAAGAGAATAGTTGAAATAACAGGGAGTCAATTTCAACCATGGAAAGATTAACAATCAAACAATGTGTTAAAGTTCTCAAAGCCTATTACAAGAATGGACGTTCAAACAGAAATGCATTTCACACACTTTGTGATTTTTTTTGGTCAACATAATTGACCAATTGAGAGTGCAATTGGAAACGATGTAACAATGTTGCAGAGAGGTTCAATACCTGTGACAAATAGAAGTGTCTGGATTTTCGGCCACATTCTCATGCATTGCAGCAATGTTTTCAGCTGAATGGCGTAAACGAGCACACGATGGTGTTTTCACATCTGCCGCCAACCCAGTTTGTTTGAATTTACAAACAATTTTTCCAATTGTACTCTTGAAACTTTAACATGTTGATTGTTAATCTTTCCATGGTTGAAATTGCCAAAGACTTAATTTGTTAAATCTGAAAGAAAAAGAAAAAAAAAATCATTAGATATTTAAACTAAATTCACATTTAAGATTGGTCCAAGTTATTGGGACACCCTTTATAAGGCAGTGAGCCAATGAGAAATAAGTGGCCTTTTCAAAGTGGGTCTAGAACCAGAATCGATATATTAATTTTATCCATTCTTGAATACTGCAGTCATTCATCATATTATACACAAAGACAAAATATGACATTTGCACGACTAGCTGGTGAACTTACATGGTTAAACTGTTCCTTGCTACGCTGAAAACAAATATATATTCCTTCATCATATTGTCAAACAGTGACGATAACATTGGGATACATTCATGCATACATTTACAGCTTCCCGGACTATCTCTCTGTCTCTCATATACGTCAAGACTTTTACACTTGAACTCTCCAAAATTGAACTTTGACCTTTTATCCTTCTGCATTATTATATTGTGTACATAAAGATTTACTTTTGTATTCATCAACACTCTGTGCATTTTCCTTCAATTGTTACACAAGGCCTATATGAACCCAGATCTATTACACCTCTATATGGCGGGAATGGATATTGCTATAAGATAAACAATACCCATAAGTGATAATATTCTTAACTAGATGGATATTGGTATTATTGCATTCACCGATATATAATATTCTTAACTAGATGGATATTGGTATTATTGCATTCACCGATATATAATATTCTTAACTAGATGGATATTGGTATTATTGCATACACCGATATATAATATTCTTAACTAGATGGATATTGGTATTATTGCATTCACCGATATTTAATATTCTTAACTAGATGGATATTGGTATTATTGCATTCACCGATATATAATATTCTTAACTAGATGGATATTGGTATTATTGTACTCACCGATATATATAATATTCTTAACTAGATGGATATTGGTATTATTGCACTCACCGATATATAATATTCTTAACTAGATGGATATTGGTATTATTGCACTCACCGATATATAATATTCTTAACTAGATGGATATTGGTATTATTGCAATCACCAATATGACTATTCGTGAATTATCTCCCTTGCTTAAAACGTGTGCCTTTCTTGCTAATGTATTGTCAGGTTATTTCCTCCTAATTTTAGAAACTGCTCCTAGCGGACACTCTCTGGCATTATAAATACTCTGTGATAATTTTTTTATCACTCTCTTCTTACTTTTCCATTTATACAATAACATGTAAATCTCTCATGGAATATCACACTTTCTCTTTTTGGGAAATGCATGAATAATACATACACATGCACGTACGTACGCACATTCACTCACTTCACATACTTTAGAGCAAAAAGTTTCCCCATTCATTTGTTACACACATTATTGTCTTTATCACTTGTAACACTTTTGTTGTTAATACATTAATATTTACATTTGTACATATTTATTGGTTCTTGTTTCTTTACATTTTTTTAACTTGGAATCACATCCCAAGTCTGCCATGTTTGTCATGGACATTTCAGGAGACACACGTGTTTATCACACAATACATACACTGGCTCACAACAGTATAATGGTTAGCAAGTTTGACTTGCTAGATTAATTACTACTGAGTAATGATTTTGATCATCAGTAGGTACTCAATACTTTTCGCCTTGCTTATGCTTAAAAAATCATTTCAGGAGCCTTTCTCCCAGGCAGTAGCTCTTCTTCAAGAATGGGCTTGGTTCATTGATCAGTGCTTGAAACATCTCCAGACAGAAAAGTGCTGAATGAGCTTGGGAAATTTTTCCATGGTTTGGCCCATTTGAACCTTGACCTTGTATCACATTTGGTAGCAACTTGGGTGCACTGGTAAATAGCCTTAACTAGAGGAGTGACTTCATGGGAATATCAGGTGCTGTAAGTTTGGATGTGCAGATGGTGTAACCGCTTAGAACTGGAAATTCCAGTCAGGTTTGTTATATTCACATATGTGCAAATACTCTTGGGAAAGTTATAAATCCACCTCTTCTCCCCATATCTATGGGTTAATTAGTAGAAATTTGATGATTCTTTTTTTATCATCAATTTCTCAACTTTATTGCCTGTATTTTTTATCTTCTTTTTTTTAGTGATTTATTTTCTTTTCCTTCCGAATTTCATTCTTTCTTTCTTTCTTTTACTTCCCGACTTTATTCTTTCTCTCTTTCTTTTACTTCCCGACTTTATTCTTTCTCTCTTTCTTTTACTTCCCGACTTTATTCTTTCTCTCTTTCTTTTACTTCCCGACTTTATTCTTTCTCTCCTTCTTTTACTTCCCGACTTTATTCTTTCTCTCTTTCTTTTACTTCCCGACTTTATTCTTTCTCTCTTTCTTTTACTTCCCGACTTTATTCTTTCTCTCCTTCTTTTACTTCCCGACTTTATTCTTTCTCTCCTTCTTTTACTTCCCGACTCTATTCTTTCTCTCCTTCTTTTACTTCCCGACTTTATTCTTTCTCTCCTTCTTTTACTTCCCGACTTTATTCTTTCTCTCCTTCTTTTTGCTTCCCGACTTTATTCTTTCTTATCACCATTAATACTTTTCTTTTCCCTTTTTCTTACATCGATTACAATCTTTTTCTTTTTCTTCTCTCTTGTACACTTCCTACTCCCACTACCTCACTTGTTATTCCTCACCCTTCACCTCATTTTTTATCTTCTGCTTCTCACATATATTCTCTAATACTATTAATGCTTCATTTTATTCCATTTTCCACTCAGTGTTTCTTAATATAAATACCTAACATTTTATTAAGTCTTAAATATCCAGCGACTCAAGTGTTTGCTGTAAAATAAGAACGAAAAAGAACAAAATATTTTTCTTATCTACACAAAATGGGAAAAAAAACGCCTGGTTGCTTGTCTATAAAATTTATAGTGCAAAAACCAAATGAAAAAATCAAAAGTTGTCAGTCTTGAATAAAAATTTACATTTTTTTGCACTTGAAGGAAATTCAGTAAAGCAAAAGTCCTTTCTTTAGAGAACAGAACTATGGAAGATATTATATACAAATAGTGGGTAGCTGAATGACAAAATGGAGTTGTCTTTGAAATCATCTTGTATTTTTGTTAAAATCCTAAAATGTTTTTTTTGTCATATATGTCTCATTTAATTTAAGAGGTATTTTATATCTTATATAAAGGATAGATTTCAGATATTATAAAAGTATAGACAAGTTTTTATATATGATTATATATAAGACAGATTCTATGTTATACTCCATGTAACAGCAAAATTGTCCATTTGTTACATTAAGATTTGAACTGTTGTATCTTAGAAATTTAAAGATATCTTATTGGAATTTTTATAAAACTATTGGACTCTACTTTGAGCCAAAAAAATGTATAATTAGTCTCCAAGCTTAACAGAAGAATCGTGATGAAATCGATCATAAACGAAAATTACATGTTCATCATTAATTAATCTTAGCTAAGGAATGGAAACTAATGAAGAATTGAAATTAAGTTCAAATATATATGTTATTTTCTAACTGAAGATGATCTTCACCCTCTCTAACCTCTTAAAGAGAGGAGGTGGTTCTAGACAGATTCCATATATGACACACATACATAACCCACTAACATCTAAAAAATGAGGAACTGCCAATAATTGTATCATGCCAGGAACTGTGCTCTACTAAATTGCTGTAACTTCCAGCAAACCCAAGACAAACTTTACAAATCAGATAACTTAAAGGATCTATTTGAAAATACCAATACAAGTAACAACATAAATTTCATTAAAGAAATTGGGCTCTACAGAAAAATATAAAAAAACAAACTGTTTACCAAATTTGCTTACCTACATAGTCTTGTAACCAATTTTTGAAGGAAAAATTATTTCCAGCAATACATCTGACTCTTGACAAAATCCACCTTTAGAAATATGTCAATGAAACATGATCTACAAAATGATTCCTTACCAAGAATACATACTCTATTCAAACAAACCTATCCAAAAATTCTTGTTGGCATTAAATAACCCTTTGAGATTGATATGCCATTAAACTAAATAAACCAAACCAAACCTCTAACCTTCTAACTTTCTGTGCTGGAGTAACAAGGTGCTTCACAGGTTTTTTGTACAATTTAATTTTCAAGTCTTTTTTCACTGCTCTTTAGACTGTCATAACTGAAACTTCTCTCTCATGTGCCAAACGTCTTATGGATTGAGTTGGATCTTTTCTAATTGATCTGTTTAGCTCTAAGTTGAAATAATGATCCTTCTTCCTGTTGTGACCTCCTGATTCAGTTTTCCTCTCTACTGTTCTCTCTTTTTAAAACTTATTCACTGTTCTCTTGATGGTTCTTGAATGGACTTTGAAGATGGAAGCCAGAGTATGAATATTGGTACCATTAATGAAGGCCTGATTGATCTTTTTCCTCTCCCCATTGCGAGTTTGGGAAGACAGTGGGGCTGACACAAAACAGTTTTAACCTGTTCTCTTTCTAGCTGAATAACAAAGGGTTTTACAGTGATTCTTACAACAAATGATGTGAAGATGGCTAAACATCATATCTGAAAAGCTGGAAAAAAGAAACTCAATTAGTTTAGTGCTTTTTTTTTATATATTAAACATTTGTGGGATGGACAATTATGCTGTTACATGATTAGGACAATTTTGTTGCTACACCTCGTGCACACACACACACACACACGCATACGCACACACATATATGTGTACTTAGGCCGCATTTTTTCATTAATGCATATTTCATTAAATAGTATAGACAAGTTTTGTCTATTTATTTTAAGCAAATTCCTTTCTGATAAGCTTAATAACATTATCATTGAAGGATGAAAGAAATTCACCATATTGATACATGTTTTTTAATCCTATCTAAGGTTTCGGCTTACATAAGCCATCATCAGAAATGACAAGTACATTACAATAAATTAAACAATACATGGACATAGCAACAATGATAGTCTGTTTTGTTTCCATGGAAGATTTCCAAGCAACGACAAACTCGGCTCAAATGCATCAATTGTAGTTGATAGCAATCTCCCGTGATGGTTTTAGTCAGTTTGAGCAGCTCATAATAAACTACACCCAGCTGATCCCAAGAAATACAGAGCAGAAGCTTCAAACCATGGATGTTCGGCTTTGCCACCAATGTTGCTACCATGGCTGGGCTTAACTTATGGGCTTCTACACTTAGAGTTATCATAGTGCAAAAAACCTTTCCTTTTCTGCTGTTGAAGCAACTGTTCACACGTGAGAGGACGCCGTTTGATGTCTCTTGGCTTCAACTCAATGTCCTTACATTTGAATCATTTCTAATGCTCTCAAACATTTTGAAACTGTTGATCAACTCCTCATGATTCTGCAAATTCATCTTGTGTCTGGCATGAGTCTTTATAAAGTAATGCCTCCAATTCCTCATTTTCAAACTTTTTTGGTGCACTAGAGTGTTCTTTAACTTCAACATCAAAATCATTATTTTTGAAGTGTCTAAACCAATCTCTGCATGTTGCTTCTGACAGTGCATGGTCACTGTAAATCTCAATAAGAATTCTGTGTGCTTCAGCTGCAGATTTCTTTTGAAATAAATTCGACCGCAAATACACTTTCTTTGGCACAAAATCTGACATGTTTAACGCTATGAAAAACAAAATTGTTTACACTTTGGTGAAATGACATACACTGAATTTCAAGCTTGCTGTTAGTTCTTCCTTATAGATGCATTACCATCTGAAACTATAGGAGTCATTTGCCTCTAGCTCCTATTTTTTTTTCTCTCCTCATACTCATTTCCTTTTCATTACATATTCTGTTTTTTAATGACATGAAAATCTCCCGTAGAAGCCTGAAGAGCGGGAGCGAAACCGGTTGCTTCCCTTTTTATTCTTTGCTTTATATTTTAATATGTCTAGTAATATTAAGCTTAACACCTTCATTTCTGTTATAAAATTTTGTACCTACAAAAATATCTTTATATTTATATATATATATATATATATATATATATATATATCAATTATGTGGTGCAGGTTCAATTTATATTACCCGAATCATTCATACGAAAAGCAGATAATGAAGTCAATGATATGGCAAGAATCACTCTCGCAAACAATTTTTAATAATAAAATACATTAACCTCGAATCCATTAAAGAATGGTATGATCCTTGTTTATAAATTTCGGTTTTATCAGGTCTTTTTTTACTACTAGCTTTCAATCGTTTCATACGATCATCCTCAGGTAGGGAAATAGGTAAGTTTTTTACATCCAGATAATAAGAGGACATCGAAAGATAAAGTGTAATCCGAAAGAAGTGTTTTTTAGAAATGTGATATTGTTAACTGTTAGAATACTTTTGGAGCGTGCAGTCACGACGTTGAGGTTGAATTTTTTTTAATTTTAAAATTGTGCGTTCTTGTACTAATATAGTAATATGAGAATTCTTTTGTAGAAGTAGGTTTTTTTAGTAAAGGTGGCATGAACTAAATTGTTCAATAAATAGATATATGTATAATTATACATTTTCATTTTAGCACTATATGTTCTTAGCATCAGTTTGAATATATATATATATATATATATATATATATAAAACATAATTATACATTTTAATTTTAATGCATATGGTATTAAAATTAAAATGTATAATTAGATCTCAACTTTTATATATATAAGGTGCGATAGGTAAATTTTCATCTAAATTAAGCGAAAAGGATAATAACACTGATATCTCATTTTAACAGATATACTTACCAAAATTACAAAAAATTATCTTGAAATACTAAAGAGTAAATTTATTCAATAAAATCACTCTTGGCATCAATATATACATATACATATATATATATATATATATATATATATATATATATATATATATATATATATATATATATATATATTATTAATGTTAACTCCATTAAATCCATACAAGGTCCAAGAGCCACTCAAAGTAGAGTGCTACTGAAGGCGATTGTTTTATGAGTAGTAAGAGTGATAGGTAAGATGTGCTATTTATCAGGACACATGGGAAATGTAATGGTTAATCTTAGACTTGGAGAGGTTAAGATTGTAATGCTTGGTAAAGCATCCTCCCAGGAGTCAGGTTCACAAAGTATTGGTTTTTAGGAAGAAGTTGTCTGGGTGGATCCTCCTTCTTAGTAATGGAATATGAAGAGAATGAAGTTGGTTCAACTCAGTGTAATTGGCATGGTGGGTTTTAGCTGTGAAGTTGGATCAGAGCATTCTTTATGAATTTTCTTCTGGGACAAGTTCTGTAACCAATGAATGCAACTGAAGGCATCAATTGACCAGAAGTTTTGGAAATTAGCTAAAAGAAAGGCAGCATATTCTATCAGGATGATGCCAGTAATATTTAATGTTTTATTACTACATGAGCACATGGCTGAGTGGTCAAAGCATTAGTGTTCCAACCAGAAGATACAGGTTCAAATCTCATTATAGTCAAATTGTTGGCTTCTTGACAATATTGGGCTTATGGCTGTATTATGCTGATACAATGATTCCAAAGTTAAGCAATATTGAACCTGGTCAGTACTTAGTTGTGTAACCATTTAGAAATTTGTTTCTATCTTCATTAAAACTTCTAAGTTGCTCATATGTTCTGTCTGTGGTATTTTCTGCCCCCTTTAATATAACCAGCTCTCCGTTGCCTTCATCTGTAAGGAAGACTGATATTACGTAGCAGTTCAGCATTCTTTTCTTTGTTTCTATCCAAACGTTTTTTTTTCCTGTTTCTTAAGACTTTTTGCCCAGCTTGTTGCCGCTAAGTTCTCCATGATTTCATCATGATAAATGATCTTGTACACTATATGACCTTTTGCAAACTGATTGTATAAGTAAATGTTTGCCTACCTTATCTGTGGGGAAAAAAAAACCCTCAGAGGAATGAAGATAAATATGAAATGAAAAGATGCAGAACCTCTCCCCCCACCCCCCTGACACCTAAAAGAAAAAGGGAAAAAAATGAAAGAAAGAAAGCAAAAAAAAGAAAAAGAAAAGAAAGTGAAGAAAGGAAAAAAAAAAGAAAGAAAAGAGAATGGTTAAGAAAAGAAAAAAAAATTAAAGAATGAAAGAAAAGAAGAAAAGAATGAGGTAAAGACAAATTGAAAGAGGAATGAAAAAAATGGAATCTTGTAAACAGAGTTGATGAGACAAAGTGTCTATAAATGATGCCTTTCACCAAACCATCTGTTGGTTTCGGTGTCTTCAGGTCAAAATGAGAGACAAATCTGCGTGTAAGGAAAATGCATTAGGAACTCTGAAGAATAAGGCAGGCTATAAATTAAATTAGCTTATCAGATCAGATGACCAGAAAGTGTTTGTCTCTTTGCTATATATATATATATATATATATATATATATATATATATATATATAGCATAATGAGAGGCCACGTATACTTTCTTGATATGTATATAATATCTGGATAAAATAAATGAAACAAAATTGGGTGTTTCTTTTATGAAAGTATTTATTTCTGTGTTTTTGTATATATTTATTTATTTAATATTTCAGACCACCTAGGTCTTTCCTCAGAAATCAAATGAGATACTGTCTTTGTGTGTTTGTTTACAGCGTTTGTCTTCCGCCAAAAATTCAAACAAAGTTGCATTGCACATCACGTGACATGCACGCTTCATGACAAATGCTGTAAACAAACACACAAACACAGTATCTCATTTGATTTCTGAGGAAAGACCAAGGTGGTCTGAAATATTAAATAAATAAATATATACAAAAACACAGAAATAAATACTTTCAGAAAAGAAACACCCAATTTTGTTTCATTTATTTTATCCAGATATTATATATATATATATATATATATATATGATATGACTCTTCGACAGAATTGTGTCACTCTCAGTCAGTGTGTGTTTATCTGAATCTAAAAATAAACACGCTAAAATTCACCCTCATCCCGTACCGTACGCTGACGACTTAGTGGGAAAAGTTCGGACTGGCGCAAATTCAGTCGGGTTTCGATCCTAGCTAGAGGCAACCGGACGTCTAGACACACTGATGAGCTGTGAAACAGCGAAACAGTCTGTCTGTGGATGACAAATATATATATATATATATATATATATATATATATATATATATATATATATATATATATATGGGTACATGGCCAAGTAGTTAGAATGTTTGCATTCTGACCATGAGACATGGGTTCGAATCTTGCCATGGTTGATTTGTCAGTAAGGAGACTTCCTGACATTATCAGACCAGAGGGGTTGATCTCAGTGTACAGCACCTTTGGAAAGTGACTAAAAAAACATGCCACAGGTTGACCCAAGCCTTGTGATTGAAATTGCATAGAAGGAACTCTTGGGTGCCGTCAATAGCTGGGCTAGCACAAAGTTACAAGTCATCGTGGATGAGGGCTTGAGTGTCCTGGCCTTGTTCAAATTGTTGATCATGCTAGATAACATGCACTTTCCCAGAAACTGTAACTATTGAAGTATAAACCTCAGGTAGGCTCTGTGGATGTTGAATAAACATAAATGTGCCTGAGCAAGCGTCTGCAATAGGGATTGGCTAGCCGCTCTGGTAGTCAGGTATCCTTGAATATGAGTGGCCAGCTATATATATATATACATGTATATATATCTATCTATCTATCTATATATATATATATATATATATATATATTAATATATATATATATATATATATATATATATATATACATATTAATATATATATATATATATATATACATATTAATATATATATATATACATATTAATATATATATATATATATACATATTAATATATATATATATATATATATATATATATATATATATATATATATATATATACATATTAATATATATATATATATATATATTAATATATATATATACACAATGAAATGGACAAAATCCGACAATTATTTTAAGTTATTTTACTGTTATACATTATTTATATAGACACAAATATTTATGTAAATGTTCCATTTATGATAATGTTGTGAGACCGATACTTCCCTACATCATGGACTCTCCCAGTACTATATTATTATGTGAATCATGGGAGTAGTAGCACCAGAAATGCACAGCTGCGTACGATACCAATATCGGACACCACTGCATAGTAAGCTCTGCTTACACTATTCTTTGTAACTTTTCTGTTTAATATATCTTTCTTACCTCTAACCCGTGTTCCCTGTTTTCCTTCCGTGGCCCCTACTTCAGGTCTACATCAGATAAACAGTATTAACAGTATTTACCGGTCTGAATATCCAAGAAATTTTTATAGAAAATATGTGTCCTCCAACAGGAATCGAACCTGTATTCTACACAGAACTGTCATATAGCCTGATGTGCTATATCAGTTTAGCTACAGAGGAGCATCTGGTTAGTAAGTTTGATTTTACAGCTTTTAAACTACAATTTCCCATGATTTCCCTTGAACAATCATATCTGCTCAAATTCCATTTTTTTCTGATGACACCATTTGATTGGCAAAACATGTCTCTATAAAAGTATTCTAAATGGTTTCTATTAAGTTATCAGATATGAAATAATGCATTTTTTGGTTGGTTGTTGATCCGGTTATCTCACAAAGTAAACTCCTTAGTATATAAAAGAATCTTGACTTATTACTGACTCTTTTTCTTTCAATATATTGTTATTCATAAGACCAATAGAAATGATTACAATGAAACAATGTCAAGTAATCTTACTGTATGAGTACAAACTGGAAAGAAGAACCATTTTTGCATCAAATCATTACATGCGATGAGAAATGGATACTCTTTGACAATAGTAAGAGAGCAGGCCAATGGTTAGATGCAAGTGAATCACCAAAACAATATCCAAAATCTCCACTGTGCCCTAAAAAGATAATGGTTACTGTATGGTGATCTTTCATAGGGGTTATTCATTGTCTGTCTATATTTCTGAGATGAGGTATTATGTACAGTATTTACATTAGTCGGACTATTGTCCTCATCTTTGTCGCCATATTTGTCACAATGTTTCGGCCGATGTACGCTCCGGCCTTCTTCAGGTGGTTGGAATTTCGAACCGAACCCTTTATTTCGATCACTGGGGTAGACTGTTCTAGTTCCACGAGCCAGTTATCAGTTATCTCCTGGTAATTACCAGGAGATAACTGATAACTGACATCCATCAAACATGGCTCGTGGAACTAGAACAGTCTACCCCAGTGATCGAAATAAAGGGTTCAGTTCGAAATTCCAACCACCTGAAGAAGGCCGGAGCGTACAACGGCCGAAACGTTGTGACAAATATGGCGACAAAGAGCTTGTAAAGTGGTTTCTCATGGATGCAAAGACGAAGCCTCTGTTAATGTGGTCATAGTCTAGGAAAAGTTTAAATAGACTGGAGCTCTGGTTTCTTCCTTGTCATATCCCTAATGATGTTTGAAATGTTTCCATATTGGGGCCCTTGCCAGACTTGTAATATTTTGTAGACTGATACAGTTCCTCTATTAGATCAGTGGATTAAGAGCTTGTAAAGTGGTTTCTCATGGATGAAAAGAGGATGTCTCTATTAATGCGGTCATATGCTGCTGTGAGGTTAACATAACAGGCACTCCCTATTAGAAAAGTAAGTAATTTCTTAGAATTGTTTGATGACGTATATGCCATCATTGCATCCCTTGCCAGCATGAAGACCAAACTAGAAGTTGAATTTCATAAAATGATACTTTTACCATGATGGATTTCTGAGAGACTTGATGCCACTCTTTTATTTTCCATATCACATTAATGCATAAAACACCAAACGTTTTGGGAACGCATTTCTGATTCCAGACTTCTTTCATAAAATAGAGAAACCTATTATTGTATTCAAGAAGAAAGTAAGCTATTTTCAAAAGTTCAACCTCAATTTCAGGTGATGCTTTATCAGTTTTCTAATATCTTTCTCAATATCAGTAGGTTCATTAATGTTTAAGTTTGAAAATGGACTAGATGTATATTGGTATATGTTTGTAGAATATTGTGTGGTAGGTATTTTCATTACTGGAAACTTTGGAATAAAAATGAACTGACACAAGAGTTTAAAATAAATAATGTATTTTTATTTTCTTTAGAATGATGAGTCAGTTTTTTGGCATTAGGGATAATAAAATTTTGTTAATGAAGCAGATACTGATAGCAGTCTGGAGTAATGTCTATTCGTGGTGTTTTGAAATAAGACCATGATAGGAAGAGTAAATTAGGTCGATGTCATTCTGCAGTGTTTTTCTTGGCTCCACACATGGCACAGTGGATAAAGGCGTTGGTTAGATCCAGTGACAGGACCCAAAGAGTGTGAGTTCAATACCCGCTTCAGGCAGTGGAGAACTTTCAGAGGGAAAATTACCAGGAGATAACTGATAACTGACATCCATCAAACATGGCTCGTGGAACTAGAACAGTCTACCCCAGTGATCGAAATAAAGGGTTCGGTTCGAAATTCCAACCACCTGAAGAAGGCCGGAGCGTACAACGGCCGAAACGTTGTGACAAATATGGCGACAAAGATGAGGACAATAGTCCGACTAATGTAAATACTGGGTTATTCATTATTCATTCTTGCCTCAAGGAAAAACAATAACGGCAACCTCATATTCTGGAGAAATTGAGTGTATGCACAAAAAATTGAAAAAGAAACATCCTAGACTTGTGAATAGGGATGGTCCAATTTTGCTTCATGACAACGCATGACCACATGTTTCTCAATCAACTATCCAAAAGCTGTATAGCGAGAATTATGAAATTTTGCATCATCCTCCATATTCACCTGATATCTCTCCTAATGATTATCACTTATTTAAGCATTCTGAGCTTTTCATATGCAATGAAACATTCTCCAATAATGAAGAGGTAATCGAAGCATTTGAATTATGAAATTTTGCATCATCCTCCATATTCACCTGATATCTCTCCTAATGATTATCACTTATTTAATATATGTTGAGCTTTTCATACATAATAAAACATTCTCCAATAAGAAAGAGGTGATTGAAGTATTTGAGCTGTTTATCACATCAAAGGATGAGAATTTTTTAAAGATTTATCATGTTGCCTATTTCAACTAAATAAATTATTTAACATTTCAGCAGCATTTTATTCATTTCCTATAAAGTGCATCTAAGCGGTAAATGTATTAGGTTGTCACACATTTGTAATACATTAGTTACCGCTTAGTTGGATTCTCATCCACGTTTGACAATATTTAATTTTGATATTCAAGTTCATGCGTAGAGTTTCATCGTTATTGTATCTATGAAGTTCTCATACTGCATATTATTCTGGGAGCTGATAACGAATAAGGGGAGATTACTCTATCGTTTTGGTGGTATTACATTTGGAGAGGCATTTTTAGTAAAGCGATCAGTTGTAATGCATTTTCCATTTTAAGGTAACTCTGTTTTCACATATCCATTGCTATGGTTACCCAGTAACACTTGATGAAGCTTATCTCAAAGATTTCTAAGCAGTCTATTCCTGCTTGAATATTTCTAAGTCATCCTTTATCATCCCAGGCTTTAAAAAAAAACTACAGTGAGAATTTGATGGAATGACAGGACAGAGTTTGTTTCAGGTAAGAGATAAAAAAAGGTGTTAACAGAGCAGAAAACAATGAAAATTATTCACAACTAAAACACCATAATAATTTACAGTTCAATGGTTAGCATATAGAACATAATTTGCAGTTCATTGGTTAGAGTATAGGACATAATTTGTGGTTTAATCTTTAGAGACATAATTCAGGGATCATTGCTTAGATTATGAGACATAATTTGCAGTTCAATCGTAAGCATATAAGGCATAATTTTCACTTCACTGGTTAAAGTATAACACATAATTTGCCATTAATTGTTAATTGTGGAGTATAGGACATCATTGATAGGTCTGTATTTAGAGCATGGGATATAATTTACATTTCATTGGTTAGCATAGAAGACAGTTTGCAATTCCTTGGTTAGAATATAAGACATAATTTGCAATCCATTGGTTAGAGTATTAGATATAATTTGTAGTTGAATGGTTAGAATATAGAACAATTTCTAGCTCAATGCTTAGCATATGAGATATAATTTGCAGTTCATTGGTTAGCATATAAGACATAATTTGCAGTTCATTGATTAGCATATAAGACATAATTTGCAGTTCATTGGTTAGCGTATAAGACATAATTTGCAGTTCATTGATTAGCGTATAAGATATAAGTTGCATTTCATTGATTAGCGTATAAGACATAATTTGCAGTTCATTGATTAGCGTATAAGACATAAGTTGCATTTCATTGATTAGCATATAAGACATAAGTTGCATTTCATTGGTTAGCGTACAAGACATAATTTGCAGTTCATTGGTTAGCATAGGAGGAATAATTTGCAGTTCAATCATTAGCATATAAGGCATAATTTTCAGTTCATTGGTTAGAGTATGGGAGATAATTACAAGTTCATTGGTTAGAGTGTTAGGTATAATTTACAGTTCTACATTTAGAGTATAGGATATAATTTGCAGTTTAATTGTTCACATATAAAGCATAATTTCTAGTTCCATATTTATAGTATAAGACATAATTTGTAGTTCAATCTTTTGTCTTTCATTGTGAACTGAAAAAGCATACTTTTGGCAAAAAGAGTTGTTCATAGACTCTACCTTTTTTCATTATCTCCATTTACAGTCTCCTTCTTTAAGTTGGTGAATAATTCCATAATCCTTGCCTTCAGTTCATCTTTGGTGTTAAAAGGAGTTTTGTTGGTCTCTCACCCAACTGTGCCCCACACATAATAATGAAGGGGTTTGCAGTCTGAGGAGTTAGATAGCGAGATGTAAGGGGTGATGTGGTCGCAGAAATTGTCTCATGCAGCAGAGTCGTGTCGCCAGTCATAGTGTCTTCCAGCAGCCATCCTCTTGACCCAGGGCAGCACCACGCCCTCAAGTCACTTAAAGCAAACATTTGAACATTAGAAAAGCTGTATTTACATTAGTCGGACTATTGTCCTCATCTTTGTCGCCATATTTGTCACAACGTTTCGGCCATTGTACGCTCCGGCCTTTTTCAGGTGGTTGGAATTTCGAACCGAACCCTTTATTTCGATCACTGGGGTAGACTGTTCTAGTTCCACGAGCCATGTTTGTTGGATGTCAGTTATCAGTTATCTCCTGGTAATTTTCCCTCTGAAAGTTCTCCACTGCCTGAACCGGGTATTGAACTCACACTCTTTGGGTCTGTCACTGGATCTAACCAACGGACAACTTTCAGAGGGAAAATTAGCAGGAGATAACTGATAACTGACATCCATCAAACATGGCACGTGGAACTAGAACAGTCTACCCCAGTGATCGAAATAAAGGGTTCGGTTCGAAATTCAAACCACCTGAAGAAGGCCGGAGCGTACAACGGCCGAAACGTTGTGACAAATATGGCGACAAAGATGAGGACAATAGTCCGACTAATGTAAATACTGTACATAATACCTCATCTCAGAAATATAGACAGACTCATTAGAAAAGCTCATGATCAGACATAATAGACATTCATTTCCTGTTATATTTAATAATATATATATATATATATATATATATATATATATAGTGCTGTTTGATAAAAGTGATTCACCTGATTTTTTTTACTTAAAATTTTTTTCGCCTATTGTTTTAGGGGTCAAACTAAATTTTAATCTTACTAATATAAAGACCCCTTCCTGACCACCTAGTAAAAAAAGTTTACTCACCCTAAGGTATTCTATTGATAATTATAATTTTGGATATAAATGAGATTTAGAGAAAAACTCTGTGCAAAAAAAAAGTGACTCACTTATTTCCTGCAACTAGTAATCAATAGAAACATAACCGAACAGCTTTAAATAAAGAACAATAGAGGTATAATTTATTTATAATAGGTAATATAGTTCGAAATATTTAATAATCTATGGGTCCTCCTTTATTTTGAATAACATTTTCAACCCTTTTTGCCATTGACTTGATTAGGTTCTGGCAAATCTCATCTCCAAGCATTGAATTCCATTTAGATATGAAATTCACAATCAAATCCTCTTTGTTGCTCAACTGCTTTCTCGAGAGCCTGTACTTTATAATGCTCCATAAGTTTTCTATGGGGTTGAGGTCAGGAGATTGGGGCAGTCATGTCATAACACTCACCTGCTTCTCATCAAAGTATTCCTTCATCAATTTTGATTTGTGACAGGGAGCATTATCCTGCATAAAAATGAGCTTGGTGGGGTTGATTTGCACCCTTTCAGCAGAAGGGAGCAGACAAGATTCTAAAATTCTCTTGTACTGCTCGTTCCTGAGGGTCTTTTCAATATGTTTTAAGAAACCAGTTCCATGAAAAGAAAAGCATCCCCAGAACATTATACTGAACGGGTGCTTGACAGTACTTACTGCTAAATTCAAAGAGCTTTCAAAGCTTCTTCTTCGGATTTTAGATCGCTTATCCTTTGAATTTAGCTC
>OZ038516.1:31856828-31874328 GCA_964036315.1 Acanthosepion esculentum | reverse complement strand
ATGAAGAATGTTGTCCTCATCCTTATTGCCATATTCATAATGTTTCAGTCATTGTACTCTCCAGCCTCCTTCAGGATTTGTCTATATTTCTGAGATGAGGCATTGTAACTATTTGCACTATTTACATCATTCAGAATGTTGTCCTCATCCTTATTGCCATATTCATAATGTTTCAGTCATTGTACTCTCCAGCCTTCTTCAGGATTTGTCTATATTTCTGAGATGAGGCATTGTAACTATTTGCACTATTTACATCATTCAGAATGTTGTCCTCATCCTTATTGCCATATTCATAATGTTTCAGTCATTGTACTCTCCAGCCTCCTTCAGGATTTGTCTATATTTCTGAGATGAGGTATTGTAACTATTTGCACTATTTACATCATGAAGAATGTTGTCCTCATCCTTATTGCCATATTCATAATGTTTCGGTCATTGTACTCTCCAGCCTTCTTCAGGATTTGTCTATATTTCTGAGATGAGGTATTGTAACTATTTGCACTATTTACATCATTCAGAATGTTGTCCTCATCCTTATTGCCATATTCATAATGTTTCAGTCATTGTACTCTCCAGCCTTCTTCAGGATTTGTCTATATTTCTGAGATGAGGTATTGTAACTATTTGCACTATTTACATCATTAAGAATGTTGTCCTCATCCTTATTGCCATATTCATAATGTTTCAGTCATTGTACTCTCCAGCCTCCTTCAGGATTTGTCTATATTTCTGAGATGAGGCATTGTAACTATTTGCACTATTTACATCATTCAGAATGTTGTCCTCATCCTTATTGCCATATTCATAATGTTTCAGTCATTGTACTCTCCAGCCTTCTTCAGGATTTGTCTATATTTCTGAGATGAGGCATTGTAACTATTTGCACTATTTACATCATTCAGAATGTTGTCCTCATCCTTATTGCCATATTCATAATGTTTCAGTCATTGTACTCTCCAGCCTCCTTCAGGATTTGTCTATATTTCTGAGATGAGGTATTGTAACTATTTGCACTATTTACATCATGAAGAATGTTGTCCTCATCCTTATTGCCATATTCATAATGTTTCGGTCATTGTACTCTCCAGCCTTCTTCAGGATTTGTCTATATTTCTGAGATGAGGTATTGTAACTATTTGCACTATTTACATCATTCAGAATGTTGTCCTCATCCTTATTGCCATATTCATAATGTTTCAGTCATTGTACTCTCCAGCCTTCTTCAGGATTTGTCTATATTTCTGAGATGAGGTATTGTAACTATTTGCACTATTTACATCATTAAGAATGTTGTCCTCATCCTTATTGCCATATTCATAATGTTTCAGTCATTGTACTCTCCAGCCTTCTTCAGGATTTGTCTATATTTCTGAGATGAGGCATTGTAACTATTTGCACTATTTACATCATTAAGAATGTTGTCCTCATCCTTATTGCCATATTCATAATGTTTCAGTCATTGTACTCTCCAGCCTCCTTCAGGATTTGTCTATATTTCTGAGATGAGGTATTGTAACTATTTGCACTATTTACATCATGAAGAATGTTGTCCTCATCCTTATTGCCATATTCATAATGTTTCAGTCATTGTACTCTCCAGCCTTCTTCAGGATTTGTCTATATTTCTGAGATGAGGCATTGTAACTATTTGCACTATTTACATCATTCAGAATGTTGTCCTCATCCTTATTGCCATATTCATAATGTTTCAGTCATTGTACTCTCCAGCCTTCTTCAGGATTTGTCTATATTTCTGAGATGAGGCATTGTAACTATTTGCACTATTTACATCATTCAGAATGTTGTCCTCATCCTTATTGCCATATTCATAATGTTTCAGTCATTGTACTCTCCAGCCTCTTCAGGATTTGTCTATATTTCTGAGATGAGGCATTGTAACTATTTGCACTATTTACATCATTAAGAATGTTGTCCTCATCCTTATTGCCATATTCATAATGTTTCAGTCATTGTACTCTCCAGCCTTCTTCAGGATTTGTCTATATTTCTGAGATGAGGCATTGTAACTATTTGCACTATTTACATCATTCAGAATGTTGTCCTCATCCTTATTGCCATATTCATAATGTTTCAGTCATTGTACTCTCCAGCCTCCTTCTGGATTTGTCTATATTTCTGAGATGAGGTATTGTAACTATTTACATTATTTACATTGTTCAGGCTGTTTTCCTCATCTTTATTGCCTTATTCACAATGTTTCAGTCATTTTACACTCCAGCCTTCTTCAGGTGATATATGTTGGAATCTTGAACTGATCCCTTTACTTAGTATACAGGGGTAGTTTGTTCTAATTCCACATGTCATGCCCTTTTTCTCCACTTCAGTTAATTCCAGTTCATTTTGAAAGTACTGAACTCACAACTCTTTGCATCAAGTAACTTTTTGTATTACTCAACCAACACTTTTATCCACTGGGTCATATGTCCTTGGGTATATCAGTGAGTAAATTTGTGTGACTTATAAACTTGATGTCTCAATGAAAAAAAAGAAATGGTTACTGAGACAAATAAAGATAAGGACAACAGTTCAAATGATGTAAATACATTTCTGTGGCTTCCAGTTTCTTTTTCATTTGTGAGGAGATTGTTCAGGATTTACTACCCTATAGGAGAATTGATGTTAATGTAACAGTTCAGTGCTCTTTGTTTTGTTACTAATGAAATTTTTCTATTTCTTAATATTTTGTTTAGCTTTTGGAAGTCTTCTTTGGCTATCCTAATGTACAATTCAGATTTCACTTTCCATTCTTCGTTAAATCACTTCCCAGACATGGTCTAAAATACTATTAGTGAATGTCTTTTCTCTTCATTGCTCCTCAGTAAAGTCTGCTCATTCTCTTTCAGTCCCAGTTAAATGTCCTAGTGAGGTTATTATCTTGCTTGGTATGAAATAAATAAAAAACAAATTAAAAATTGTCTTAATTATAGCAGTTTGATAAATTTAAACATTTTGGCATCATTTGTTTTATATAGATTCTGTTATACTATAATTTAAGAAATTTGTTGCTTAGTTCCCTTCATACATTGATTAATTCCCTTTACTTTTAAGTTGTGATCTAAATGCTAATGTGGTTACCACTTTCAGAATAGTAAATGCCTTTACTTGAATAATTAAAATAAATAAATTTCCAAAAAAGCAATTTCAAAAATAAAATGTACTATTCTTAAATGTCATTTGAGAAAAATTAGCTAATTTAAAGTGTTATTAATCTGAATTCGAACAAATATTACTTGCTTCATTTTAAAATATTGCAGAAAAATATTTTTAACATGGAGGTGGGTATTTTTATGTGATGTTGATGCATTTATCAACAATCTAATTTATCTAATATTTATAATATTACGTGAGGAATGTAAGCGCCTTTTTTTGGTATAATCTCTTGACTACTCAATAATATTAAATATTTTAAACATTTTAATGTTTTATTGACTTTTAGGTACTTTGGCTTTATAGTCTTATTTATGAAGATGTTTGTTATGGAAATAAAGAATTATCAATAAATTTTTATTTTTTTATACTTACCACTCTTATTTTCTGATAATATCATGTATGGACATATATGCGCATAAAAAATATTTTAAAATTCTTTTTAAAATACTGGTGGGGTGGATCACTGAAATGTAGTAAACTTTTCCATTTATGATTGTTTTTTTATTAACAGTAAAAACGTTAAAATCGTCCATATGGATAAATCTGTCAACACAACATAAATCCCTTTATTAAAACTTCTTTTAAAAATAAAATATTCTTTTCTGAAACTTTATTTGAGTATTTGAAGTTTAATTAATGTGAATGACAAATATTACTTACTTTTATTTAAAATATCACAGATGGGTGTTTTTATGAAGTGTTATGAGATTTATCAATAATGTTCAAGATTTTTAAGTAAAGGGCCCATAACTGTATAGATACAGTGTGAATGCCTTTTCATAAAATATTCTAAGTCAAAAATTTATTAATTTATTTATCATTTACAAAGGAGAGGAAGTTGTGGGGAGCCATGAATACAAACGTCCTGAAGAGACATGGCCATAGAAGAAGTCAAATGGTATCAGGAGAGATGAAAGGTTACCTGTTCAGGGTGAAGATAGTGAAAATAGTCAGCTACTCCTGGATCATATGGTCTCTGTGGATATTGTTGTGACCTTGTTAGGAGAGTTCATGCATGTTTGGGTAAATTATCATAACACTATCTATCTATCTATCTATCTATCTATCTATCTATGTATTCGTTGTGGCCTTGTTAGGGTCAGAAATAAAGACACCAGAGAGGAAATGAGTTAAACAAATATATTAACAGAAACAGCAATACAAACATATACAAATGAGAGTGTTACAGCAAGAATGTTGGTCTGACTGTCAGAGCTGACTGCTGGAAACTTCCCTCTCCAAAAGGCAGTACCTGCTCCTATTTATAGTTGGGAGAGTCCATGCGTGCATGGGTAAATTAGCATAAAAAATATTTTATTAAATTTTAAATACTTTGGCTTTATAGTTGTATTTAAAGGATACTTGCTGAGGAAATGTTAGAAAATTATTCATAAATCTTAAATTTGCTGTAGGTACCTCTCTTATTTTCTGATAATGTTGTGTATGTATGTCCACATTTAAAATAATTCAAAATTATTTAAAAAATTTTAAAGGCATCTGAATTTATGATTAATAAATATAGTTTTTATTTAATAATAATATAACTGCTACAAATTAATAAAAAAATTTATAAGATTTAAAAGCTTATAAATTATTGTAATTTAAATTTTAAAAAATAAATAGTATTCTTGTAAAAATTCATTATTCATTGAAAAAGATTTTTTGTATGACAACAGAGTCCATAATATATTTTATTCATAGAAGCAATTAAAAGCTTTTCTAATGAAATAATGTCTTAATTTATTGCGTTTTTATTTTACAATTCATAGGAGATTCTCAATAACTGGGGGTCTGCTTGACCAAAAAAATGTGATGTTTTAAATTCTCTGAGAACTTGTCTTTATTTATAATTGATATAAATATTAAATGTACAGTATTTACATTAGTCGGACTATTGTCCTTATCTTTGTCGCCATATTTGTCACAACGTTTCGGCCGTTGTACGCTCCGGCCTTCTTCAGGTGGTTGGAATTTCGAACCGAACCCTTTATTTCGATCACTGGGGTAGACTGTTCTAGTTCCACGAGCCATGTTTGATGGATGTCAGTTATCAGTTATATCCTGGTAATTTTCCCTCTGAAAGTTCTCCACTGCCTGAAGCGGGTATTGAACTCACACTCTTTGGGTCCTGTCACTGGATCTAACCAACGCCTTTATCCACTGTGCCATGTGTGGAGCCAAGAAAAACACTGCAGAATGACATCGACCTAATTTACTCTTCCTATCATGGTCTTATTTCAAAACACCACGAATAGACATTACTCCAGACTGCTATCAGTATCTGCTTCATTAACAAAATTTTATTATCCCTAATGCCAAAAAACTGACTCATCATTCTAAAGAAAATAAAAATACATTATTTATTTTAAACTCTTGTGTCAGTTCATTTTTATTCCAAAGTTTCCAGTAATGAAAATACCTACCACACAATATTCTACAAACATATACCAATATACATCTAGTCCATTTTCAAACTTAAACATTAATGAACCTACTGATATTGAGAAAGATATTAGAAAACTGATAAAGCATCACCTGAAATTGAGGTTGAACTTTTGAAAATAGCTTACTTTCTTCTTGAATACAATAATAGGTTTTTCTATTTTATGAAAGAAGTCTGGAATCAGAAATGCGTTCCCAAAACGTTTGGTGTATTATGCATTAATGTGATATGGAAAATAAAAGAGTGGCATCAAGTCTCTCAGAAATCCATCATGGTAAAAGTATCATTTTATGAAATTCAACTTCTAGTTTGGTTTTCATGCTGGCAAGGGATGCAATGATGGCATATACGTCATCAAACAATTCTAAGAAATTACTTACTTTTCTAATAGGGAGTGCCTGTTATGTTAACCTCACAGCAGCATATGACAACATTAATAGAGACATCCTCTTTTCATCCAGGAGAAACCTCTTTACAAGCTCTTAGTCCATTGATCTAATAGAGGAACTGTATCAGTCTACAAAATATTACAAGTCTGGCAAGGGCCCCAATATGGAAACATTTCAAACATCATTAGGGATATGACAAGGAAGAAACCAGAGCTCCAGTCTATTTAAACTTTTCCTAGACTATGACCACATTAACAGAGGCTTCGTCTTTGCATCCATGAGAAACCACTTTACAAGCTCTTAATCCACTGATCTAATAGAGGAACTGTATCAGTCTACAAAATCTTACTTGCAAGGACCCCAATATGGAAACATTTTAAACCTCATCAGGAGTACAAGAAGGGGATAATCAGAGCTCCAGTCTATTTTATCTTTTCCTAGACTATTCTTGGCATAGTTACAAATACAGAGGTGAAGAGATCGGCACTGGCCATTTAAGTATTCCAAATGAATTTACCAATAGAAGACAACAATCCCGCTTTCCCTCCTGAGGCATATGTACTGATGATGATGGGGACTATGCTGGTGATATAGGTATTCTTTGTTGGGATAAGAATGATCTTGAACAGAGAATCAACATCCTCAACCAAACACTTCAGATACCTCAGCATATGGATCAGTTATAAGAAACTTAGTATAGGAGAAAAAGAATTTTAGAACTTGTCCTTATAATTAGTATAAAGCAGTGAAAAAAATAATTTCTTGAAATCTCATAGAATAAATTGAGTGTGGACAGGGAAACAGATGTAAAAGAATATTTTTATCAGGACTTTCTAAAAAAGAAACATTTAAAAAAATTAATTAATCTGAGCTTCTGTCTTTCATTGCTAAACTCTACAAGTTATCACTTTTTCCTTTATCGCTCCCCCTCTTCACAGGACTGCAGTATATTAGATGCAATAGCTGACAGTATAGAAAAGCACTTTCTCTCCATCCATCTGCAAACACCTTTGTCTTCTTCAGTGACTTTAATGCTCTCCATGACATGTAGCTGAAACATTCTAAAGGTTGTGTTGCTATATTCAGACATTTAATTTTTTCCATTTCCTAATCCCTTACTGAAATCATGGACTTCCATACCCGTTTCCCTAACAAAACAGAGCAACAGACTTCTCTACTTGATTTATTTATTACCTCCTCTCCTCACTCTTGCTAGGCTTCACAATAATTTCAAGCATCTATTAAACAAGAACCCCCTATCCATAAAATCACTTTCCATTGCCAGAATGCTGATTGGGACTCACTCTATGATTTTCTTCATGATACCTCTTGGACTGATATCTTTAACCTCCCAATTGAAAACTGTGCCACTGAAGTTTCTTCCTGGGTCAAAGCTGGCATGGACGCTTCCATCACTTTTTGGAAATACCATGTAAAATGCCAAGTTCACACCAGCATGCTCAGCCACTATAGCACACAAGAGCCACTATTTTCGACTATACCAACGTGACAGCTCTCATCACAACAGGCGCCTATTCGTTACTGCTTGTAATAAAGGTAAGCGGGTCCTCGAAGGTGCAAAGTCCCTGTTTGCCAAGAGAATGAAGCACCACATAAGTGCAAGGTCTCAATTTCCCCCCTCTTCAATCAGTATGAGGTGTTACCACTGATAAAGCTGAATGCTTTGCTCATAAATTCTCCTCAATGTACACTCGACTCATCTGGAGTATCCCTGCTTTTTTTTTTTTTTAAGCGTATCACCCCAAGCAAGGCTGGAGGCCACTATCACGCATGGGGTTACAGAAGGGATGGAGGAAGAGCAGATAGGAGTGGTAAAGGAGAGGATGTGGAGAAAGAGAAAGACGGAGGGTCGATGAAGGCAATGGGGTTACAGAAGATTTGGAGCGAGAGCAGATAGGAATGAAAGATGAAAAGATGTGGAGAAGGGAAGTGGATAGATCAAGGCAACTGGAGATGACGATTGACGCTACACTTAAACCGTTGGAGATTGTATTTGTCAGGGGAACAGTAATAGGGAAGGGAGTTCCATAGGCGAGATGTGCGAGACATGAAGCTATTGGAGTAGAAGAGACGTCTACATCTAACAGTTTCAACGGTGAAGGGGTGGGAACGGGATGCCAGCCTCGTAGGATGTTTAAATTCACGAGGCTTAGGGACAAGCGAAAGCAACTCCTCGGAGCAATTACCGTGAAAGTACTTGTAGAAAAGGCAGAGCGATGCAACATCACATCTGTGAGAGAGCGACTGCAGACGAGATAGAACTAACTGAATCTCTGCCGAGGGATATGTATATAACCCCCTCCAGGGTTTCTGCTATCATCTCTAAACTTGATCGCCACAAAGCATGTGGGCCCAATGGTATCCCTGTAATTGTCATTAAGAAGTGCGCTGATTGTTTATTCTTCTTTGGATCTTATTAACGAGTTCCAGGTAAACAGGTGGGGCATCGGGCCATATATACGTCAGCAATATGGTAAGCATAGACAAAAGTAGGAATTTTAAAGTTTTTATACCTTTTCCATTTACATTCTGGATGTTCTAATATCTTGAACGGAGCATGGGTTGTTCAAGACATCACTATACCACAAACCGACATCCACTGGGCAGTACCTCAATATTTTATTTTATTTTTGCTTCTTACTTGCCTCCCCTTCTTCCTTTTCTCCATTCCTGGATGTTCTAATATGCCTTCCAAAAGTTAAACAAAGTATTAAGAAACAGCAAAATGTTATTGGAAACAAAGAAAAGAGTACCAAATTCTTACATAATATCAGTTGTACTATATACCAGTGAATGCTGGACGATCTCCTCAGAGATGAAGAAGAGACTTGAAGTAACAGAAATGTTGTTCTACAGAAGGATGCTGAGAATACCATGGACTGTTCTCTCTAAACTTTATAATTCCTACTTTTGTCTATGCTTAGCATATTGCTGACATATATGGTCCGATGCCCCAGCTATTTACCTGGAACTCGTTAATAAGATCCAAAGAATAATCAACAATATTACTGGTCCTGATCTAGCAGTTCGGCTTCAGTCAGTTGTCCGCTGTTGTAAGATTGCCTCACCTTGCCTTCTTCAGAAATACTTTCATGGTAATTGTTTGGATGAGCTCTTTGCTATGTTACCTAGACTTTATGAATTTAAGCACAGTACTAGACTGGCGTCGAGATTTCAGCAAGTTAGAGTTGAGCTGGATAGATGTAGCCATAACTTCTATGCTAACAGTTTCTTTTTTCACACTTCTAACTTCTGGTTCCATGCTTTCCAACCAACTGTAATCTGCATAAATTTAAATGCAATGTCAATTGATATCTGCTCTCCACCTGATTTCATAGAGACAGTGAGGTATTATGGTGGCTGTAGTAAGAAAGGTACGTATGAATGTGGTGTTTTGGTGTAAGGAATATTGTTCGTACGAATGGGTCAGTGTTTGCGGCTAGCTAAGTTATAGTTAAGACAGAACAAGACCGTCCTTTTTCCCCAATCCCCCCTTCGGCCTTGTGCCACATTTCTCTAATTTATACAGAATAAATATCGCTCTCCACCTGATTACTATTTTATCTTTCTACTTATCATTAATATTTCTGTTCCTAATGCTTCCACACCCTGTAACCCCTTGAGTTTTAGTGGCTTTATTGCCTTGCATGGGGTGATACTGATTAAAAAGAAAAGAATGAGTCCCAAAAGTTTCCTTAAAATTCAACAATTATCTAATTTTTGCAAGAATTTCCAAATCATTAACAGTTACTGGACATGAGAAACCTATTTCTCTGAAAAGGTTAGGGAGGTAGCCTCCATCTATACTGGAAAGAGCAATAACAGCTACTGGACATGAGAAACCTATTTCCTTGAAAAGGTTAGGGAGGTAGCCTCCATCTATACTGGAAAGAGCGATAACAGCTACTGGCCACTATTTACATTGTTCGGACTATCATCCTCATCTTTGTTGCCATATTTATCACAAAGTTTTGGCCATTGTACACTCCGGCCTTCTTCAGGTGGTTGGAATGTTGAACTAAACCCTCAATAAGACCTTCGATACAGTTCATGATGGAGAAAGAGAGTAAAAACACACTCCCATTCCTGGATGTTCTAATATCTCGAATGGAGCATGGGTTCAAGATATCACTATGCCGCAAACCACTGGGCAGTACCTCAACTCCTGCCATCCATACAGCGTAAAGAAAGGGATTGTTTGCTGCTTACAACAAAAGTTTCTCCTTTTCTTTTTCTCTGCTCCTAAATACCATCTCCATCTTACTTTCTTCCACTCCCTTTCCTCCCCACTTTCTTTTCCTCCCCTCCTTACTTACCTCCCCTCCTAAATAACATTGATATTTTATTTTATTTTTGCTTCTTACTTGCCTCCCCTTCTTCCTTTTCTCCCTTCCTTACTTTCATCCGCTTTACTTTTCTCCTCTCCTCCTTTCCTCACCTCCTAAAAAGAATTGCATCTTCCCCGACTTACTTTCCTCCCCTCTTTCCTTTTGTCCCCCTAAATTGTGTCTCTTTTTACTTACCTCCCTTCCTTACTGACCTTCCCTCCTTCCTTTTCCATTTACATCCTCTCCTTACGTTCATCGACTTTCTTCTTTTCCTCCCTTCCTTTCTTCTTCTCTTTACATTAATTCTTTCCTTCTCCCCCTCCTGAAATCAAATGCATCATCCCCTACTTATTTTTATCCCCTCTTTCCTTTCCTCCCCTCTTTTTTTCCCTCTAAATTGGTTCGCTATTTACATACCTCCCTTCCTTACTTACCCTCCTAAATTCCTTTTTTATTTATCTCCTCTTCTTATTTTTCTCCCCTTCTTACTTTTCTCCCCTCTTTACATTTTTCCCTTCCTACCATCCCAACCTCCTAAATTAAATTGCATCTTCTCCTACTTTCTTTTCTCCCCTCTTTCCTTTCCTTCCCTTTTAAATTCTTTCTCTCTTTATTTACCTCCTCTTCTTACCTTCCTCCCCACCTTATGTCCCTTCCTGCACATCCATCATATTGTCCTCTCTTTACCTCTTATTGCTGATTAAAAACTCATTTCCATTCCTTCCTTTTATTCTCATTTTCAGAGTTTTTCCCTTTTTCTTTAATTGTTTCCTTTGTCTTCTTCTTCTTTTCTCCTTTTCCTTCTCTATTTTACCTTTCTTCCTTTACCATCTTCCAATTCCTCCCTGACATTCTCGTCTTAAAGACCTCTTATCCCACATTTCAACTCATTATATTTTCATGCAGCTTGTCAATGCCATTTGTTTGTATTGTTTCTTTCCTCTCTTGCCATCATTTATAAACAGATTTCGGTCTCAACACCTGAGCGCCATCTGCCAAGTCTTTTATGGACCCATAAAATCTGACATTATGTTCCTTTACAATTTTCTTTCTTATGGACTATATTCACCTCTTTTTTTCTTTACCATTATTCTAAAACTGTAGAATCTATCATATACAAAAATAGAAAGAGACCTCAGACAAGACAAGGATGTTTCTTCTCACCAGACTTATTAAATCTTTACAAAAAAAGAAATCTTGAGAGAATTAGAAGTCTTTACAGCATTCATTATTGGCAGATACGACCTTAGATATAGAGATGACACAGTGTTTATAGCAGACAGAGGAAGGAAACTATAAGAACTCCCACATAAGGTAGTAAAGGAAAGTGAGACAATAGGATTAAACATTAACTGTAAGAAGATGGCTGGCAGCAAAAGAAACAGCCAAACATACAAATTACAAATTGGAGATATCATAGTTAAACAAGTCCAAAAATTCTATGAAATTTTTTATCATAGAATCGAAAATGTGATACCTAAAATCTGAAGGCACATTAGGATAGTGAAAGATGCCTTCCAAAAGTTAAACAAAGTATTAAGAAACAGGAAAATGTTATTGGAAACAAAGAAAAGAGTACCGAATTCTTACATAATATCAGTTGTACTATATGCCAGTGAATGATGGACAATCTCCTCAGAGATGAAGAAGAGACTTGAAGTAACAGAAATGTTGTTCTACAGAAGGATGCTGAGAATACCATGGACTGTTTCCTCAAGGTATGCAGGGAGTGTATCATAGTCCAGGAGAGTTCCTTAAGCGCCAATAACCTTCATTCACCAAAGAGTTCATCAAGGGATATTAATTGTTATTATTACAATGGCTGATGCTAACCTCCAGAAGAACAGCTCATTGCATTTTATTGGCCTCATGTTTACCACTGTTATGACATGGAAAGATTATATTGAATCAATTGCTAATTCTGCTGCTAGGAAAGTTGGTTCACCGTGTTGCACTAGACAATTTTTCTCATGAGAGTCCATCTTATGCGTTTATAAATTTATCATTCATCCAGGTATTGAATGTTTTTCTTTTATTTTAGGTCAGATGAAAACCAGGTCAATCTGATGTTTTTTTTTGTTTTGGATTTAGTATAAGATTCTGCTGTTGTCAGAAAACAAGAAGTTGTGGAGAGCCATGATCATCCATATCTTGAAGAGACAGAGCCCATAAAAGAAGAATCATAAGAGTAGCAAAACAAGGACAACGAAAGATGGTAAAGAGTCAAATATTACTTAGAGCAACAAAAAAAGGAAGTTGTGGAGAGTCATGATCACCCAGGCCCTGGAGAAACATAGCACATTAAAGAAGAAGCACATGGATAGTACAATCAGGACAAATAAGAATGGTAAAGAATCAAAAGTTACTTTTAGCAACAAATGAGAGGAAGTTGTGGAGAGCCATGATCACCCAGGTCCTGAAGAAACATAAAAGAAACTGTAACATATGGATGACTGAGCAATGACAATGAAGGGAAGGTAATGAGTCAAAAGTTACTTAGAGCAACAAATGAGAGGATGTTGTGGAGAGCCATGATCACCCAGGCCCTGAAGAAACATAAAAGAAACTGTAACATATGGATGACTGAGCAATGACAATGAAGGGAAGGTAAAGAGTCAAAAGTTACTTAGAGCAACAAAAAACAGGAAGTTGTGGAGAGACATGATAAACCAGGCCCAAAACTTGGTATGAATGTTTTTCTTTTATTTTAGGTCAAATGAAAACCAGGTCAATCTGATGTTTTTTTTTGTTTTGGATTTAGTATAAGATTCTGCTGTTGTCAAACAAAAGAAATAAAGCTTGTTTCAGAAAATACAAGATCAGCTAATCTCCACTAAACAAATAGATGTTATTATTTATTCATTGTAAATTGCAGCAAACAAGTCAACCTCAATATCTTTAGCTCAAAATTCTGCTAAGGCCTATACATACTGTATCGGTCAGCCTCAAAACATACAGTAGGCTACCATTGGTCCAAAACTTAGGCCTTCTGGTAAATGAAGTCAGGCTACATTATATGATAACCTTTGCCAAAACTACATAAGGTCACACCATTTAACTGTATATTGAGACACTTATATCTTTCTATACATTATATATTAAACAACCTGCAACACAGACCAGAATTCTGTTACTATAATACAATAAAATTAGTTTATTAAATTATAATGAAATTAACCAACAATTATTACAACTTAAGAAGCTTTAATAAACTAATTTTACAGGCTACTGTTAGTGACTTTGTTACCTCAGGGCCTGCAGGGAGTGTGTTGTAGTCCAGGAGAGTTCCTTAAAGGTCAATAACCTTCATTCACCAGAGAGTTCCTCAAGGGCTATCAATTGTCAATATTATTACAATTACAATGGCTGATGCTAACCTCCAGAAGAGCAGCTCATTGCAACTGATTGGCATCATGTTTTCCACTGGTATGAAATGGAAACTGAATCAATTGTTAGGTTTGCTACTAGGAAAGTTGGTTCACTGTGTTGTGGCAAACAATTTTTCTCGCCAGAATCCATCTAACACATTTATAAATTTATCATTCATATTGAATATTCCTGTTATTGAGATTCTCAACAAAATCCAAACAACGGTTTGTAAAGTTATTAGTCCTGACCTGGCATCTTGACTTCACTTTCCCACTGCTGTGATATGGCTTCTCTTTGACTTTTCTATAAATATTTTCATTGCCATTGTTCTAATAAGCTTTCCTCCTTGGTACTTCAAATGCATAAATTTAAGCATACTACTAGATTTAAAATTCATCCGGTCGACTGATAAACATATTAGAGTCAACATCAGCTGCTATAAAATATTAATACAGCAAACATCATAAAAGGTAGTTTTCTGATATTGTAAAACACATTGTCACTCATCTGCCATTTGTATCAGTGCTGTAAACTAACAACCGTAATTATGCTTTTACGGTATGTGTATATTTAATAAACTGCCATAATGTGTCATTGAACTGTCATTAGTATCATGAAAATGCACTAATGACAAGCATACCATACCTAGTTGTCTGAATAGCAACCTGAGTTAAAACGGTACTTCGGTCAGTGTTTATACTTACTGCATCAGCTGTTGGACGTGATGTGCACTGTTATAAAAAAAACAATAGGGAAAATAAGATATAAAAATAAATCAACTTTATTAAAATAAAATAAAAGCAAATTTTACTAAATATTAGGTGCTATAATTTTGGCTTTTCTCTGACTTTTCCATAGATATTTTCATGGCACTTGTTCCAAAACGCTTTCCTACTTGGTACTTCAAATGCCTGAATTTAAGTGCAGTACTAGATTGGCAACTTGGTCTCATTGTTTTACTATTGAAATAGCTAGATATAACCATTAATTCTACTAAGACTTTTTTTTTGTAGCACTTCTTGCCTGTGGTACACTCTTCTAGCTTCTTGTTTCTCTGCCACATACGTTCTTCAATAATCTAAATACAACATCAATTGCCACCTCACCTCTTTAATACTGTTTTTTTGTCCTTTCTCCTCCTTAATGTCTTCTCATTCTCTTTCATTACCAGTAACTGCTTGTATCTTAGTAGCATTATTGCCTTTCTTGGGGTGAAATGATTTTAAAAAATCCTACTTCTCCATGTTTTACATTTTCTCTTAGCACACGTTCTCCTTTGCACTTTTTGTTTGTGGGACTTTCTTCCAGCTTCTTGGTTTCCAGTCAACTTTGATCTTCAAAAATGTAAATGCAATGACAATCATTATCTTTTATCTTCCTGTTCTTTCATTGTCCTCTCTCCTTAATGTTTTCTTTCTCATATACTCTCAATCTCAGTAACCCCTTGCATCTTAGTGGCTTTATTACCTAGCTCAGAGTGAAAAGATTTTTTTTTTAATTTTCCTTTTAATATTTTCTTTTTCTGTTCCCACTTTTTCTCCTTTGCTTTTCTTCTCTATTCTTTCTACCCCATGTTTTTCTTCATTCTCCTCTACTATACTTTCTTCTCCTTTTCTTCCACCATGTTTTCTTCTCTTTTCCTCCATGTTTTTCTCTTCTTCTCTTTTCTTTCTCCTTCATATTTTGCTTTTCTTCTCTATTCTTTCTACCCCATGTTTTTCTTCATTCTCCTCTACTATACTTTCTTCTCCTTTTCTTCCACCATGTTTTCTTCTCTTTTCCTCCATGTTTTTCTCTTCTTCTCTTTTCCTTCTCCTTCATATTTTGCTTTTCTCCTCTATTCTTTCTCCTCCATGTTTTCTTCATTCTCCTCCAGCATGCTTTCTTTTAAATCCTTTTTCTCCTTTTCTTCCATGTTTTTCTCTTTTCCTCTTCCTTCTCCTTCATGTTTTGCATTTCTCCTCCATGTTTTTTTTCATTCTCCTCCACCAGACTTCTTCTCCTTTTCTTCCACCATTTTCTTTTGTCCTCTCTTCTTTCTCTTTCATATTTTGCTTTACTCTTTTCTCCCCCATTGTTTTTTTCATCATTCTCCCCCAGTATACTTTCTTTTAAATCCTTGTTCTTCTTGATAGATAGATAGATAGATAGATAGAAACAGACAAACCTATTTCTCCTTTTCCTCCATGATTTTTTTTTCTTCTCTCTTCCTTCTCCTTCTTATTTTGTCTTTTTCTCTACTCTTTCATTCCCATTTTTCTTAATTCTCCTCTGCCATGTTTTCTTTTATATCCTTGTTCTTCTTATCCTCCATGATTTTCTCTTCTACTCTTACTTCTACTTCATGTTTTGCTTTTCTCCTCCATGTTTTTCTCTTCTTCTCTTTTCCTTCTCCTTCATATTTTGCTTTTCTCCTCCATGTTTTCTTCCTCTCCTCCAGCATGCTTTCTTTTAAATCCTTTTTCTCCTTTTCTTCCATGTTTTTCTCTTTTCCTCTTCCTTCTCCTTCATGTTTTGCATTTCTCCTCCATGTTTTTTTTCATTCTCCTCCACCATACTTCTCCTTTTCTTCCACCATATTGTATTTTTATTTTTCTCCATGTTTTTCTCTTCTCCTCTTTTCTTTCTCTTTCATATTTTGCTTTACTCTTTTTTCCCCCATGTTTTTTCTTCATTCTCCTCCAGTATACTTTCATTTAAATCCTATTTCTCCTTTTCCTCCATGATTTTCTCTTCTCTCTTCCTTCTACTTCTTATTTTGCTTTTCTCCTCTATTCTTTCTCCTCCATGTTTTCTTCATCTCCTCCAGCATGCTTTCTTTTAAATCCTTGTTCTTCTTATCCTCCATGACTTTCTCTTCTACTCTTACTTCTCCTTCATGTTTTGCTTTTCTCCTCCATGTTTTTCTTCATTCTCCTCCACCATACTTCTCCTTTTCTTCCACCATGTTTTCTTCTCCTTTTCCTCCACGTTTTTCTCTTCTCCTTTCTTTGTTCTCTTTCATGTTTTGCTTTACTCTTTCTCCCCCGTGTTTTTTCTTCATTCTCCTCCAGCATGCTTTCTTATAAATCCCTTTTCTCCTTTTCCTCCATGAATTTCTTTTCTCCTTTCTTTTTCCCTCTTCCTTCTCATCCATGATTTCCTTTTTCTTTCCCCCCTGCTTCATCATGATTTTCCTCCTTCCTTTCCTCTTCTTTCTGTTTTTACCTTTCCGCACCTTTTCATCTGTATTCTTCTTGTTCTGCTTTCATAGATTTCCCACACCCTAACCCTGACCCCTTTTACTCAAACCCATAAATGCTAAATAATTGATTTATAACACTTGTATTGCTGTTCGGAAATTATAATTCAAACTCATTTTCTTCTTCTTCTACCTCTACCCCACTCTTTTTCTTCCTCTTTTTTCTTTGACCTTTCCTTTTCCCCTGAATTTCTTTGACAATTTGATTCCCCGTTCCTGACATCAGCACAGTCATAACTTTCTGTTAGAATCTCCTAACTTTCAATTACAACTTGTTCCTTCACTTCCTCTATTATGCATCTGCTTTTGGTCCCTTCCATCATTGATCCGAATTCACTTTCCACCATCTTGGCTCCCATAGACTCGCTCTCATCTCCCCTTTACCCACTTCCTGACCCACTCTAAATTTTCTTCCCTTCTCCTTATGAAAACCTGTTTTCACCAGCTGACAAATGCCTTTCATACAATTTCCCTCTTAAATGCTTTCCCTTTTTCTGTATTATTTTCAAGTATTTCTGTTGCTCTCCCTATCTTTTAA
>OZ038516.1:31824328-31851828 GCA_964036315.1 Acanthosepion esculentum | reverse complement strand
GAGATTGTATTTGTCAGGGAAACAGTAATAGGGAAGGGAGTTCCATAGGCGAGATGTGCGAGACATGAAGCTATTGGAGTAGAAAAGACGTCTACACCTAACAGTTTCAACGGTGAAGGGGTGGGAACGGGATGCCAGCCTCGTAGGACGCTTGAATTCACGAGGCTTAGGGACAAGTGAAAGCAACTCCTCAGAGCAATTACCGTGGAAGTACTTGTAGAAAAGGCAGAGTGATGCAACATTGCGTCTGTGAGAGAGCGACTGCAGACGAGATGACAGATCAGGGCCAATCACATTGCATATCCGTCTCTGGATCTTATCAAGAACCCCGAGGCAACACGCAGGGGCCCCAGACCATAAATGGCAGCAATACTCCATGCAAGGTCGAATGGTAGACTTATAGACTTGGAGGATCGATTCAGGGGAGAAGAATTTCCTGGCTCGGCACAGGGAACCAACTTTTCTAGCGGTGGATGATGCAATTGACTCGATGTATTTGTTCCATCTCAGATCAGCGTGAGACCGAGCAGCCGCAGAGAGGAGCTCTCGAGAAGTTGGTCCTCAGACATTCTGATGGGATGCAGGGATGGGTCCTTGTGGTGGTTAATGGAGAGCAATTTTGTTTTACAAATTTATTGTTGCATAGAAATCTTCCATGCACACAAAACAAACTATTATTGTTGCAATGCCCGCATAACCATGCTAAAACAAAAATTGCCATCTTTGTTAATTAATTTATTATTTGATTTATTGTAATGTACTTTTAATCTCTGATGATGGCTTACGTAAGATTATTTAATGAAACATGCATTAATGAAAAAATGCTGCCTAAATACACACAATTTGAATATATATACATATATATATATATCTATATATTTTAATAAAGAGAGGTGCTGCAAACCTTTTTTGGTTATAATGTGGATTTGTTTTAATAAATATATTAGATTTTATTCTTCATATGAAGAATAAAATATAATATATACATTAAACAAATCCACAATATAACCAAAAACATTTTCAGTTTCTCTCTTACTTAAAATATATATTTTTCTCCTGTTGGAACAACTATAACCTTTTCCCTATATATATATATATATATATATATATATATATATATATATATATATATATTAAAATAACTATAACATTTTCCCTATATATATATATATATATATATATATATATATATATATATATATATGTATATATTAAAATGAGTATAACTTTTTCACTATATATATATATATATATATATATATATTAAAATGACTATAACCGTTTCCCTATATATATATATATATATATATATATATATATAGGAAAAGGTTATAGTCATTTTAATATATATATATATATATATATATATATATATATATATATATATATATATTAAAATGACTATATTTAATATATATATATATATATATATATATATATATATATATATATTAAAATGACTATAACCGTTTCCCTATATATATATATATATATATATATATTAAAATGACTATAACCGTTTCCCTATATATATATATATATATATATATAGGGAAAAGGTTATAGTCATTTTAATATATATATATATATATATATATATATATATATATATATATATATATATATATATATATATATTAAAATGACTATAACCGTTTCCCTATATATATATATATATATATAGGGAAAAGGTTATAGTCATTTTAATATATATATATATATATATATATATATATATATATATTAAAATGACTATAACCGTTTCCCTATATATATATATATATATATATATATATAGGGAAAAGGTTATAGTCATTTTAATATATATATATATATATATATATATATATATATATATATATATGTATATATATATATATTATATATTAAAATAACTATAGCCTTTTCCATATATATATATATATATATATATATATATATGTTTATATTAAATTAATAACAATGATAATTAAATTTATAAATTTAGTTTCAGTTTTGAAACATGGAAATTTTCTGTTGCGATGGAATTATATTTTTATAAAGAAAATAATAATAATAATAATAATAATATATCTCTATCTTTAAAAGGCAGGATGTGTGTGTGTGTAACGAATGCACGGCTGCAATTTTCGACGGATTTCCACCAAAATTTACATGCACATGCTCCAAGTTAGCAGAAAGGCCAAAACTGACTTTGCATTTCCCAACTCCCATCGATAGCCTATAGCTGGCTGCCATGAATAGGCAGGAAGATTCTAGTGGCCAGCGTGAGAGCCAATAGCTGACTGACACGAATGTTAACTAGCATACTAGCATGCAAAAAAAATCGATAGCTACATTCGTCACAAGTGGGAAAAATTTAAATCTGCATGGCACTTTACTCCAATTGGCTCATTCGCTTGCTTAAACTCAATGCTGATTCTGATTCCGCAGAACTGGGTTGGATGTGAAAAAGTATTTGTTGTTAACATTCTTTTTTCATTCGGTTTTTCCAGTTACAAGTCCTTTTTTAAAGCTGATCGTTTTGTGTTCATTTTGTTTAGTTCTTTTTTCATAACAGATTTAATGTTTATTATTTTGAGCTTAGAAAAAATTTTCAGTGTGAGATAGGCAAGAAGTAAGGCATGTAGCAACATCAGCACGGCAAAGGGCACTCCTTTAAAGGCGAGGAAGAGTAAAAATATTTTAAGTCAAGTTATAGCGATTGCTGTATGAGTCGTACGATTTTTGAATCAAGCACGGGCAACGCCGGGCCATGCTGCTATATATATATATATATATATATATTTATATATATATATATATATATATATATATGAAATGTCCATCCATTCTTTATTCTCATTTCTAAACTTTCCTTCTTTCTCCATTCCTTTCAAACTTCTTTTCCCTTTGCTCAAAGGTGGACACTGACTTAAGCACCTGGACAGTAGCCAAGGCCTGACATATATGCTACAATAGATTAATCAGACAGAGGCATTTGAATGGACACTTACCGACTGATATGTTAAAAGAAAAGGCGACATTCTCTGGGAGTGAGAAGACAGTATGTAGAGATATAGTCAAGATGGATCATGGGCAGTGGCAATTAAATATAGAAGAGTAGAGATGGGTGTTTTTTTTTTCATATTTATTTCTAGTTTCTTTTTCTTTTGTAAACATAAAATTTTCTTTCTCTTTTCATGCTATGTGGATTGGAATAACCGAATTATGAAAAAATATGAAAAATAAGGAGATATCGATACAAGATCTAGAAAAGAGGAATGAAATCTAAATGAGAAAGAAGAAGTAGAAGGGCAAGAAAGGATTAGGAGAGGAAGAAAGGAAAGAAAAGAAAAAGAGAAATGCAGATGTTAAATAGAAAAAAAAGAAGTTTAAGAAAGAGAAGCAGATATTTTTTTACTGTTTACCAACCTTTTGCAGTTTATTTAAAGCCAGAAAATATTTTTAGATTGTGAACCTTTTTGGAGATAATAATGATTTTTATTGATACAAGTTCTACTAATTAACCCATTGCTGGGGGACGAGAAGTAGATTCATACCTTTCCTAAAGAGATTTGTGCGTAAAGCTATTCATCTCAAGGTTCTTGACAAAATCTAAAGAAGAGTTTGTAATGTAATAGATCCTGACCTTGTCATCTCAACTTCAGTTACTTTCTCACCAGTGTGACATGGCCTCCCTCTGTCTTTTCTACAAATATTTCCATGGCAACAGCTCTAAAAAGTTTTTGTGCTGGTGCCTTGTTTTTGTGAATTTAAGCATGCTACTAGATTGGCATGTAGGTCCCAACCATTTATTGTTGAAATAGTTAAATGCAACCACAACTTCTACTCCAACAGTTTCTTTTCTTACACTTCCCACCTGTGGAACTCCCTTCTGTTTACTTACTTCCCTGATAATTACATCCCCCCCACCCAAATTTAAATGCAGCAAACAAATGCCATCTTTCATCTTTTTGAACCCTCTTCATCTTTTTTCCTTTTCCTCAATCCTCCCTATACTCCGTCTTTTCTCTCACGTTCACTCCCTGTAAACCCCTGTGGACTAGTGGCATTCCTGCCTTGCTTGGGATGAAATGATTAAAAAAAAACGTTAATATTCTTCTTCTTTTATGTGCTGTGTCTCTTCAGGACACAGGCAGTCATGGCCCTCCATTTCCTCCTGTTCCTTGCAGTTCTCAATAAGCTTTGACTTTTTGTTGTTTCTCCCAGACCCTGTTCTGCCATCCACTTGCTTAAGTATGTCCCACATTGCATTCCCTTGACCCTATTTCCCTCTATCCACCCTGTGAGTTTCAGATTTTCCAAGCTATCCTTTCTCATTACGTGTCCCAGAAATTACATCTGCTTCTTCCTGATGTTAACTATGAGTTTTCCTTTTGTTTGCATTCTCTCCAGAACTTCATCGTTGCTCACATGTTCAAGTCCATGGTATCCTTCTATAGAATCACACTTCTGTTGCCTTGAGTCTTTTCTTCATCTTCGAGGAGACCATCCATCATTCACTGCCTTAAAGAAGGACATATATCATGTGGCAGTTCAGTACGCTTTTCTTTGTTACCAACGAAATCCTCCTGTCTCGTAATACTCTGCCTATCTTTTGAAATGCATCTTTGACCATCCCAATACATCTTCAAATCTTAGCATAGTACTTACTATCCTCTGTCAGAACATTTTTCAGATATTTAAATTTCCGCACCTGCTCCATTTTACTGTCTGCAACCCTGCAAATTATATTTTGGGCTCATCTTTTTTGCTGATGATCAGGTATTCTGTCTTTTTGTAGATTATGCTTAGTCCCTTCTTCTCGCTTTCTTTCACTACCTTTTGTAGTAGGTTTTGCAATTTTCTTTCCATGTCTGCTGTTAGCACTGTGTCAGCTGCATATCTTATGTTGTTAAGATTGTGGCTGCCAGTGATGAATCCTGGTAGGTTTTCCTGTTCTCTCAGAATTGCCTTGCTGTATAGGTTGAATAGGTCTGGTGAGAAGACACATCCTTGTCTTATGCCCCTTTCTATTTTTGTATATCTGCTATCACCACTGTGTCTGCTGCGTATCTTATGTTGTTAAGATTATAGCCGCCAATGATGAATCCTAGTAGGATTTCCTGTTCTCTCAGAATTGCCTTGCTGTATAGGTTGAATAGGTCCGGTGAGAAGACACATCCTTGTCTTACATCTCTTTCTATTTTTTGTATATCTGCTATCAGCACTGTGTCAGCTGCATATTTTATGTTGTTAAGATTATAGCTGCCAATGATGAATCCTAGTAGGATTTCCTGTTCTCTCAGAATTGCCTTGCTGTATAGGTTGAATAGGTCCGGTGAGAAGACACATCCTTGTCTTATGCCCCTTTCTATTTTTGTATATCTGCTGAACTTATTTTTTATCTTTATGCAAGTGGTTTGTTGCAAATAGAATTTTTTCATTATTCTAATGTCTTTACCAGCAGACATCCATCTAGGTAATGACCAGGCTCAATGTTGCTTAACTTTGCTGATTGTACCAGAACTGGTGTTGCAACATGATATGGCTGTAAGTCCAGATCGCAAAAAGAAAAGTAGAGAAGGAACATTGTAACAGATTTAACTTCGCACTTTTCTCTTTTAATGCTGCCTTTTCCTTTTCTTTCTCCTTCCTTCTGAAGTGTCTTCTTTCTCCTTTAGTCGCCTTCTTCTTCTTCTTCTTCTTCTTCTTCTTCTTCTTCTTCTTCTTCTCATTTTATTTTCCTCCTTTAATTCTTCACACTTTTCTTTTTCTCTTTTTAATTCTCCATAATTTTTCTTTCATTTTTCATTCTTCAAACTTTATCATTTTAATTTTTCATATTTTTTTTCCTTTTCTAATTCTTCACACTTTATCATTTTAATTTTTCATATTTTTTTCCTTTTTTAATTCTTCACACTTTAATTATCATTTTAAATTTTTTTAATTCCTCATTTTGCATTTTTACTTCTTTACAATTCTTTTTTCTTTACAGATCGCGACATCTATCACAGAGATGAAATTTAAATTTTTATTATTGCATTATTCCAAAATTTTAGCACATCAGCAGATAGCTATTAATGTCAACAACTGAGTACAAATAGTTATTAATTAAAAAAATAGTAATTAAGGTTTAATGTTACCTATAACTAAAAGTACTATAATGTTGTTTTTGATAAGAGTCAAAAAATAACCATAAATACTTAAAAATACATTTATTGTGGAAAATTCCTTTTCTGACAATATAGCCATTTGTGCTATGTTATAATGCTTAAAACCTAAACAATAATAATACTGGATAATTGTTTTGTAGACATTAAAGTATATTTAATCACATCTCCATAATAGCTGTCGCAATCTGTGAATTCATCAAACTTTTTCCTTGTTTTTAAATTTTGGAACTTTTTCATTTATTCAGTTCTTTACATTTTTTCTTTCCTTCTTTTTTAATTCTTCACTTTTTCTTCTCTTTTAATTCTTTTCTTTTTCTTTTTCTTCTCTTTTAATTATTTTCTTTTTCATCTTTTTTAATTCTTCTCTTTTTCTTTTTCTTCCCTTTTAATTCTTCTATTTTACTTTTTCTTCTCTTTTAATTATTTTCTTTTTCGTCTTTTTTAATTCTTCTCTTTTTGTTTTTCTTTTTCTTCTCTTTTAATTCTTCTCTTTTTCTTTTCCTTCCCTTTTAATTATTTTCTTTTTCTTTTTCTTCTCTTTTAATTATTTTCTTTTTCGTCTTTTTTAATTCTTTAGTTTTTTCTGCTTTTTCTTTTTTTAATTCTTTACTCTTTCTCTTTTCCTTCTTGTTTATTCCTTTACTTTTTCCTTTTTCTTCTTTTTTAATTCTATACTCTTTTCTTTTTCTTCTTTTTTATTTCTTTGCTCTTTCCTTTTCCTCTTTTTTATTTCTTTACTCTTTCCTTTTTCCTCTTTTCTATTTCCTTACTCTTTTCTTTTTCGTCTTTTTTATTACTTTAATCTTTTCCTTCTCTGCATTTTTAATTCTCTACTTTTTCTTCTCTTTCATTTCTTTGCTCTTTTCTTTTCTTCTTCTTCAATGCTTTACACTTTTCTTTTTCTTCTTTTTTAACAGTTTACTCTTTTCTTTTTCTTCTTCATAATCCTTTTTCTTTTCTTCTTTTTTAATGCTTTACACACTTCTTTTTAATTCTCTACTTTTTTCTTGCTTTTCTCTTTCCTTTTTTAATTATCTACTCCTTTTTCTCTTTTTGATTATTCTTTTCTTATCTTTCCTATATTTCTCATCTTTTTCCTAATTTTTTATTTCCCTTTATATTCCATCTGAAATTTCTCCTTCTCAAACTCTTTCTTTTTCTTTGATTCATTCTTCCTTCTTGAATCAAATAATTCCTTGAATTTCTGCCCTCAGATCCCAACCCTACTGTTTCCTCCTTCAGACCTAAGCCAGTTTGATATCCTGTCCACAATCAAATCACCCCACCTTGCCCTTTCACCAAAACCCTTACCCAAACACACCATTCATTTCTGATGCCTTTCCTGCTCATAAAGATTCCCAAAATTGCCGCTTCCTGTACTCTGCGACTTCCAGACTGGACATATTTTGCTGGTCTGACACAGACTTGGGACACATAACAATTAGATATTGGTGTCACATTGGAGAGGAAGGGAATTCTATTTGGGGAGTTGGTCAAAGGAGCTGCTAAAGAGCTCCGGACAACATGAGGTGAAGCTTCCTTCTCAGTACTCTACACAATTACACATAAAATATCATGAAGAGCATGGTAATGACTTACACAAAAGTACACATATATATATATATATATATGTATATATATGTATGTATGCATAGTACAATATAAGCAAAATGGTTTTGTTAACAGACATACATATAGACCTGAAAATAGGCATACAACCAATTGCAAAACATAGAACTAACTTCCATATATACACATGTAGAAAAATAAAAATATAATATATATATATATATATATAATGTTTCTTGATGGTATCTACTCATCAGTGTTTAACAGTAAAATTGAATGTCTTTATAGAACTTATATTTGTATTTATTATTATTTATATATATGTATATACACATATAAGTGAATTTTTTTTCAGTCATTTCCCCACTAGTAAGGTGGAAATGCCACTAGTATGCAGGGAGTGAAAGTGAGAGAAAATAGAGAGGATTGAAGAAAGGACAAATGATGAACAGAATTCCATAAGATACAAGATGGCGATTGATGTTGCATTTAAATATTTGAAGATTTTAGTTATCAGGGAAGCAGGTAAATGAAAAGGAGTGCCACAGGTGGTAAGTGGGAGAAAAGAAAATATTGGAGTAGAAGTAGTGGTTGTGAAGGGATATTATTATAAATAATAATAATAATAATAATAATAATTTGCACCTCCTACGGAAAGGAAACTAAAAGAAACTGGTACGAACACCACCCTGACCCGGTTACAGAGATAGGACCTGTTACAATTCTATGGGACTACACAATACACACTGACAGAACAATCAAAGCCAACCGCCCAGACATTGTTATTAAAGACCACAAATAAAATAAGTGCCTTCTTATTGATATGGCAGTCCCTGCAGACTCCAATGTATCTTTGAAGATATTCGAAAAACTGTCAAAATACAAGGACATTGAAATAGAAATCTCAAAAATGTGGCATATGGGAACATCAACAATCCCTGTTGTAGTTGGAGCCCTTGGACTGGTTGGAAAAGATTCCAGTAGGCTAATTGAAGGGATTCCTGGAAGTCCATGCCTCAAAGAGATACAAAAAATTGTTCTGACAAGTACAGCCCACACTTTACGAAGGGCTTTATCTCTGTAATTATTTATTTATTTATTTTTTTATTCTTTCTTTGCAGTGGAAAGTGTCATGATGCCATTTCTAACCTTAGGTCCCTGGGCAGGGCCCGGAAAGAAATGTGTAAACGCCAGATATCAAAGGAAATAAAAATAATAATAATAATAATAATAATAATGATGATGATGAAAATGCAAATTATAAATAAAATAAAATATAACAATAATATTTAAACTTTGTTTAAAATAAATTTAAAAAAAATTAAAGATAATAAAAATACTCCCAGCATGCAAGAAAAACTGTTCCTGTCAGAAATACGGACATCCCGCCAAAAGACGTTAAATGCAATCTCTTCACCACAAACCTTGGTGCTGGCAACATGTATCCAACTACTCTCTATGATATCGCTTGTAACACTATGGAGTAAATTTCTCACTTGTATCACATGTACCATAAAAGAATTGTAACCTAAAAAATACACATGACAATACACACAAAAATATAAATAAATTGTAAAAGTAACAAACAATTTACAAAGCTTTTCTTGTTATTTCTGCACGTTTTCTGTCAAGTATGCTTTTATCTCTGTGAACACAAGGCCAATTTCTGTTGCTCTGATGTGAGGGAATCCCTAACAGTTGTATTTAACTATTTCAATAGTAAACAGGTGGGACCTAAATGCCAATCTAGTAGCACGCTTAAATTCATGTCGTCAGAGCACCAGGAAAAAAAATGTGTGCTAGGGCATTTTATTGTTTTTGTTTATGCTTGTGCTGTCTCTTGCATATGATTTGTTTGTAATTCATATCTTTCTGTTGTGTGGCTGATGATGTCTTTTTCACCCCCAAATAAAACTACAGATATATATATATATATACTTTTGGTAGGACAAACACATTTATTTCATCTTCCAGTTTTGATTCTAAAGGAAAAAATACAGCCTGAAGATGAATGCGTGAAGCATTTGAAAGTACTAGCTGAATTAAAAAAATACACCATATCCATTTTATACATAAGGATCTCATCATTCAGTGGATTATTAGTAGTATAATGCTTATAATTATGTCTACTAGCGAAGGGATTTCACCAATAATTGCATTAATATTGCTAATTGATTCAAGGTATGATTAACTCTTTGTAATATAAAATGATATGCTGCCAATTTTATTATGTTCATGAAAAGCAATTGATCCGCAGTAAAGAATTCCTGAGAAAAAAATAACTAAAACATATCACTCTGTTAATTGAACTATCTACTTAGTTCATGTCATGTCAACCGAAAAACACTTATAATAAAAAATTTGTGGATTTACCAAATTACAAAATTAAAAAAAAACTCACTTGTAATATTTGAACTTTAGCATTGCGATTTGCACGCTCCTACACTACATAGCCGTTAATAAATAGCTCATTCTTAAAAACATCTTTTCGGTCAGAAAAAACACATTTATTTCGTCTTCCAGTTTTGATTCTAAAGGAAAAAATACAGACTGAAGATGAATGCGTGAAGCATTTGAAAGTACTAGCTGAATTAAAAAATACACCATATCCATTTTATACATAAGGATCTCATCATTCAGTGGATTATTAGTAGTATAATGCTTATAATTATGTCTACTAGCGAAGGGATTTCGCCAATAATTGCATTAATATTGCTAATTGATTCAAGGTATGATTAACTGTTTGTAATATATATATATATATATATATATATATATATATATATATATATATATACATATATATATTTTTGTCATCCACAGACAGACTGTTTCGCTGTTTCACAGCTCATCAGTGTGGCTAGACGTCTGGTTGCCTCTACCCAGGATCAAAACCCAATTGAATTTGCGTCAGTCGGAACTTCTCCCACTAAACCATCAGCGCATGGTACGGGATGAAGGTGAATATATATATATATATATATATATATAAAGAAGTACATTTAGACAAGGGCAGCATATTATCAGTACAATCCACACTGCTTTCCTCTTTCTCTCTTGTCTGCCTTATGTCTTGTGAGTGTTAAATTCTCCAAGCCCTCTTTTCCCATTATGTGTCCTAGAAATATCATCTTCTCTTTCTGATTTGAAGTATGTGTCAATTTTGTCTTCATTTCTGTTAGAAATTCCTTGTTACCCCCACCCCTGATATTTACATTTTTATACTCGCTTGATTTTGACAACTGCATAAAAAAGAAATAGGACAGAATGGATTAGTAAGCAGTAATGGTAAAAATAATATAAAACGGAAAGAATGTAAAGGGAGTATAATCCACAAGTAATACTTGAAGAGAAAAGGTTTATATCTTTACTATCCCTTATACTCCCAGTTTTTCTATCCAAGCTTATTTAGTAGGTTACTCACTGCTTCCTGTTTCTCTCTTGCCTTCCTTATGTCCTGTGAGTGTCAAGTTCTCCAGGCCCTCTTTCCTCATTACGTGTCCTAAAAATATCATCTCTCACTTTCTGATTTGAAGTATGTGTCAATTTTGTTTTCATTTCTCTTAGAACTTCCTCATTAGTCATATGTTTAGTCCATGACACTATCAGCATCTTTATATAGAATTATGTTTCTGTTGCTTCATGTCTCTTTTTCACAAACAAGAAAGTGACTTTGAGGTTAACATGAAGAAAAATATCACACCAAAATCTGAAGCCATATTGAAATTATTAAAGATGCCTTCCAAAAAGCTAAAGAAAGTTACATTATTAACCAATCAAATTACAGCCTTGTCCTTTGCATTCATTTTTTTTGTCTCTTATGATTTGTTTGTAATTTATATCTATCTGTTGTGGGACTGATGATGTCTTTTTCATCCCCAAATAACCTTTCTTCTGTCCCTCTTCTCTTCAGTATGTCCTGTGAATACCAAGTCCTCATTATCTGTCCTAGAAATATCAATTCTCTCTTTCTGATTTGAAGTATAAGTGTCCATTTATTTAAATAAATATGAAAACTCCCATCATGCACCGGAAGAGGCATTTTGTCACCAATTGAAAATCAATGATGTCTTTTTCACCCCCAAATAAAATTACATACATATATATAAAAAAAAGAAGTACATTCAGACAGGGGCAACATATTATCAGTACAATACACATTGCTTTCCTCTTTCTCTCTTGCTTTCCTTATGTCCTGTGAGTGTCAAGTTCTCCAAGCCCTCATTCCTCATTATGTGTCGTAGAAATATAATCTATCACTTTCTGATTTGAAGTATGTGTCAATTTTGTTTTCATTTCTCTTAGAACTTCCTCATTAGTCATATGTTTAGTCCATGACACTATCAGCATCTTTATATAGAATGATATTTCTGTGCCCTCAAATCTCTTCTTCATCTATGAGGAGATTGTCCAACATTCACAGCAATAGAGGTGGACTCATATTACATAGATGTTCAGCATTTTTTTCTTTGTTTCTAATGAAATTTTCCTTTCCCTTAATACTTTGTTTAGCTTCTTGGAAGGCATTTTTAATAATTTCAGTATAGCTTCAGATTTTGGTGTGATATTTTTCTTCATGTTACAACCTCCCCCACCAATATTTACATTTATATATTTGCTTGATTTTGACAACCGCATACCTCCCCCCCGCCCCGCCCATAAAAAAATAAACTAAAGTAGAGGAATTAGAACAGAGTGGGTTAGAAAACAGTAAAGGTAAAAAGAATATAAAAAGGAAGGAATGTAAAGAAAGAATTAGGAAGAGAAAGAAAAAAAAATGGCTTTGAAGCTCATTCAATCATTTGGCTATTAAGAATAAGCTAATGGATTACAAGTGACTTTGAAGTTAAAACAAGAGGCTAATTGTTTCATTTCTCACTTGAAATGAGAGAAGATGAAGAAAATAAGGAATAAAGAAAAAAGCAAAACTGATTTGAAAAACAAAGCGAAGAAAAATTAATAAGAAAAAGGAAATGAATGAAAAGAAGAAACAAGAAATAATAATACAAAAGAAAATGAATAATGAAGTGAAGAGGAAACAAAGAGGAAGAAGAAAAATAAATAAATTTGTCATGGTGAATTTGTTTAAAGCTTCGAAGAAAATCAAGTCAACACATAAGATAATCAAAATGAATGCCAATTTGGTCTTGATGTTAAGAAAATTGAAGAAAATAAGAAGATAAATTGAAGAAAACATCATTTTACTTGACTTCAAATAAAATTTCATTGAGATAAGAAAAAATGATGCTAAGACAATTCTAACACAATCTGCAAAAGCATCTTGGAAAACTCCTTGTGAGAAATGAATGCAAACCAATATTTCTCGTTTTAGACTGACCATTTTTTAGAATTTTTTCTCAGATGTCCTAGTATGTTGTATTTAGAATTTGGAATTGGACTCCTCCAAGACACCAATATTTTTATTCTAGCAGAATGTCCCCAAAATATTCCATGAGGAATAATTCCATTCATTGTTTTTACAAACATTTGATTATTTTATACATGAAAATAACTAATCACCCTATTGATGATAGTATCTTTAATATATATATATATATATATATATATATATATATATATATATATATATATATATATATATATCAAGGAAAAAGGCTATAGCTGTTCCAACGAGAGAAAAGTGTATATATTAAAAAGAAGAGAGAAACCACAAACGTTTTTGATTATACATATATACACAAATACATACACACGTTTCCTATGTTGTGTAGGGTTCATGTGCATGTCCGTGAACAATCCTGCCCTCGCTAACATGTGTATATATATATTAGTATGTGTATGTATATGCATATTCCCTCTCCATACATACATACTGTCTTATTATAAGTAAGTAGTATACATACATATAGACACATATATACATACATGTATACATACATACACATACGAGCATTTCTATGTTGTGTAGGTTTTGTGTGTGTGCATCTGAGTAGTCTATTGTGTTTGCCAATATGTGTATACATATTCGTACTCCACAGATACCCACGTATGTGTGCGCATACATGCGAGTGGTTCGACCACTGTACTTGGCCCTTATATGTGCTATATAGGTTATGATCTATTTAGTGCTGGTTTAAATTTGTTTATGAAGTTTTTTCTTGTATTTGTAGGTAAGAATAATTGTCTGTTTGATATATTGGCATAATTTTAAATTCACCCTGATTACATTTATAGATGTGCAGTGATACAAAGTGTTTTCTGTTGTTTGGTAATTTTATATTGCTTTTGTGGAGGGTAACTCTGTTGTTTAGTTGTTGGCTGATACCTATATATGACTTCTTGCATTTTGTGCATTTGAGGGTATAAATCACATTTTCAGAGTTGCATTTGAAATTTTAATTTATTATGAATGTCGTTTTGAGGTTTTCAAAAGTGTAGGAGTTTCCTTCTATAATGGTGTCACAAGCCCCACATCTTTTTTTGTTGAATTTTGTAACTCCCTGTATGAAAGTGTAAAAATAGGTTTTAATACCAGCAATACATTTTTGCAAAAAAATTACCAGCAATAAATTTTTGAAGAAAAAATTATTACCAGCAAAATATTAACAGCAATATATTTTGGAAAAGAAAAATATTACCACTAATAAAAATCTTGTCGGCATTAAATAACCCATTGAGGTTGATATGCCGTAAAACAAAATAAACTAAACCAAACCAAACTAAACCAAACCTTCCCAAAATCTGACCAAATTATAAAACATTTGATCAGGGTGAGAATTTTTCTTCACACCCATCTGTCTGCATATATATATATATATATATATATATATATATATATATATATATATATATTTATATATTATAGTAACATTTGCAACCTTTGTCAACAAGAAAAGTTAGCTATAATAACATTTCCAGACCAAAAAACCTTTTGAATCACACATTAGAAATTATGATCTGTTGTATACATACTAAAAAGTTATTTTTTGAGTTCATATGAAGTGGGATGAAAAGAAAGTATGTATAACCCCCCCTAATGATACATTTCCAGTACACTAACTGTTATTCTCCTTCTCCTCCTCCTCCTCCTCCTCCTCCTCCTCCTCCTCCTCCTCACCTTACAGCGTCTGCTTATTCATTTATTTATTTATTTTAAAAAAATATAGTGTTCATAAAATTTTTATTTAAAAAAAAATTTATTTTTAAAAAATTAATGCGTTAGGAAATCAATTAACGGAGATCATCTGAAGATACCAAAATGTTGAAATCAAGGTAGCGGAATTGGCTGACCTCCTAACTAATTTTTTATACTTAAAAGCTGTACATGTTAAATTTTTATATTTTTGTATGTTTATTGAGCACTTTTTAATACTGTTGTTTGCTGGTCTAATTCAAATGTGAGCATTAACTTTTATTATTATTATTATTATAATATATATATATATATATATATATATATATATATATATATATATATATATATATATATAAAGGTGGACATTGAAGTCAACACCCAGAGATGACAGTCACAAATTTTTACTACGTTAGTTAAAAGACAAAAACTGGAAACGAACAAGAATAAACAAAATTAAATAAAATAAAGTAAACACAAACTTTACACAGCCCAAAAACTGCATTTGTATCCATAATTATTCCCAGTCAATAGCCCCTAGTATAATCTGAAACAAAATCATTATCCCAATCAAAACAACCATTAGAATAATACAACAGACTACCCACAATGCAATGCAATAGATTAACCACAATGCATTACTGATCTGTATATATAAATAGTCAAGCAAAAACACAACACAAATAATATAAAATATTAAAACTGATCCACAAAAAGAGCTCGATGTATTTATTATAACAGAGCATATAAATTACAAAGAATAGAAATCCAAATTTACCTCAATATGTATTTCAAGCAACAAGAAGACCTATGTTGACATTGTCAACTCGGAAGCAGACAATGCCAACATAGGTCTTCTTGTTGCTTGAAATAGCTATTCGAATGAGATAAATTTGGATTTCTATTCTATGTAATATATATATATATATATATATATATATATATATATATATATATATATATATGTATTATTTAAATAGTCTTTATCTAGCTTTTACTTCCTAACATCTGCATGAATTTCACCTGTATCTACCATATATCCAATTAAATTTACAAAGGTGCACAGGTTGCATTATGAAAGAAAATGAATATTCCTGTTAGTTTTGAAGGTCTGCATCTAGATTTAATCAATTGCTACAAAGATGATAGAAAGAAGGACAAAGGATAAACAAGGTACTGAAATTGATAATGAACAACACAATAAGCAATAAGAAAAACAATTTGGTAGTGATAATGTTGCTAATAAATGAATAGATATGCTAAATAATAAAGCAATCTCAATTAAGATGACATTAACAAAAGAATCGCATTAATGTTGATAATATTTCGATGAGGAATTGGGGAAAAAAATAATGTGTGTAATTATAACAAATAATAATTATCATAATTAGATTTCATATTAATAATCAAGAAAATGTTGATTGGGAAGAAGATAAGAACTGTCATGATTTTCTGAATTATGAGAAGAACATTCCTTAAGAATAATAGTAATAATCACGATGACCTGAATGACAAGATCAAGCAAATAATTAGAATACAGAGATTTGTAGGGACATTATTCTTATTAATGTAGGGACATTATGATTATTAATAAATAAGAATAAAAATAAAAAATAATAATAATAATAATAATGAATATCAAAAATAAAATAAAATAAAACAAGTAACATTAAAACTTCATCTAAAATAAATTAAATAAAAAATAAAAATAAAAAAAATTCTCCCAGCATGAAAAAGAAATATTTGCTGTCGGAAAACAGACTTTGTGCTAAAGAATGCTGACCTCAGCCTCCTTCGCTAAAAACTGTTGAACAATCAAGATGTCCATCTTCTCTTTCCAGGACATTGCTTGTTATACTATGATTGACTTCTTCGTTTTATCAAATGCAACCTTAAATAAAATTGTATCCACAAATACATACAAGCACAACAGTACACAAAAATAAATAAATTATATGAGTTTAATTTACAATTTAATATGTTTTAATGTTATATCTGTGTATGTTTTTTACCCTATATGAACACAAGGGTATCCGGGCTTGTATGATGAGAGTGCCGCCAAACGGCTAGGAAAATTATTTCCCTATATTGTGCTAGACAATTTTTCTTGCTAGAATCTAACTTACATCATTCTAAGTCCGTAGATGACATCCGTTATTTATATATTTAAAATACCTTTAAACACTCAGGTGAAATGATTTCTTATTTTATAGTTATGGACGTTTTATACTCACCTGGGACCATTTATATTAGCCTTTTGTTCATATATTTCTCCCTTTCTTTCTTTTCTTCTCTGATTTTATTAATGTTTTATTAATAATCATATAAGACAAAACTTTTTTGTCTTCCATCAGCATGGCTGATGCTAACCTCCAGTAGAGTGGCTCACTTTGCCTTCTTGATCTCGCATATTTCCCTAACGTGACGTAGAAAAATTATATTAAATCTATTGACGGGTGTTTAGATCTAGGGACATTATTATTATTAACTAGCAGCATGGCCCGGCGTTGCCCGTGCTTGATTAAAAAATTGTATGACTCATTCAGCAATCGCTATCACTTGACTTAAAATATTTTTGCCCTTCCTTGCCTTTAATGGAGTGCCCTTTGCCGTGCTGATATTGCTACATGCCTTACTTCTTGCCTGTCTCACACTGCAAATTTTTTCTAAACTTTATACTAAACAATAAATCTGTTACGAAAAAAGAACTAAACAAAATGAACACAAAACGATCAGCTTTAAAAAAGGACTCAAAACTAGAATGTTAACAACAAATACTTTTTCACACCCAACACAGGTCTGTGGAATCAGAATCAACATTGAGTTTAAGCAAGTGAATGAGCCAATTGGAGTAAAGTGCCATGCAGATTTAAATTTTTCCCACTTGTGACGAATGCAGCTATCGATTTTTTTTGCATGCTAGCATGCTAGTTAACATTCATGTCAGTCAGCTGTTGGCTCTCACGCTGGCCAATAGAATCTTCCTGCCTATTCGTGGCATCCAGCTATAGGCTCTCACTCTGGTCAGTAGAAAATGACTACAAACTACATGAAAACTGCCATAGAAGCATGAAAAAATTGATTATTTGCACTATCGATGGGAGTTGGGAAATGCAATGTCTGTCTTAGCCTTTCCACTAACTTGGAGCATGTGCATGTAAATTTTGGTGCAAATCCGTTGAAAATTGCGACCGTGCATTCGTTACACACACACACACACACACACACATCCTGCCTTTTATAGATAAAGATAAATAAATTAAAATATAAAATAATAATAATCAAAAACAAAATAAAACAAATAACATTAAAACTTTGTTTAAGGTCAATTAAATAAAACCAAAAATAAAAATAAAAGTTCTCCCAGAATGCAACAGAAACATTACCGACCATTGGAGGGTCAAGATGTCCAACTCCTCTCTCCAGGACATTGCTTGTTATAATACAAAGTAACTTCTTCCTTTTATAACACACGCAAACTTAAAACACTTGTAACTAAAATACACACACACACCAGCACGCAAAAATAAATAAATTGTATGATTTTAATTTACAATTTAACATGCTTTTAGCGTTATTTCTGCATATGTCTTCATCCCTGTGAACACGAGGCTATGGTATGATGTGAGTGGCCCACAGATTATAATACCTATTGATAACAGATAGTAATATTGAATGATTGATTGATTTGTTTTTTACGGCTTATCAACCCTTTGCAGATTATTTAGAACCAGAAAATATTTTTAGATCATAAGAATTTTTCTTGGAGATAATAATGATTTACTGATACATGTTCTACTAATTAACCCATAGCTGGAGGGGAGAAAAGGTGTATTCATACCTTTCCCAAGGAATTAGGAAACAGTCATGCATATAATTATAAAAGATTATATGAGAAGAAAATTCCTTGATAATAATAATAATAATAATAATAATAATAATAATAATAATAATAATAACAAAAATCATGATAAACCAAATAACAAAATCAGAAAAATAATTATTTTTGATAAACATGTTGCTACCAGAGTGATAAGCATAAACTTTTTATCTCTGTATACATATCTGTTATATATATATATATATATATATATATATTTATTCTGAGAACACATTGTCAACATGACAAACATAAAAACACACTTAGTCAAAAAAACAAAAGAAATGGAAAAGTTACTAATCTCCAAAAAGAGGCTTACACAAGAGCGTCTTTTTAAAATTTTTGAATTTGATGTAGCTACACAACATTTCATTTTTTCATATTTCAAGAAAATCGGCCTCTATCAGAAAATTTAAAAGAAAGTTATACGTTTAAAGGGAAAAAGGAAAAAAAAAAAAAAAGAAGAAGGGAGAAACAGAAATGGTTTTCTAACAAAACAATATTTAAAAAAAAAAAAAGCCATCGGCATTAAATGACCCTTTGAGGTTGATATGCCGTAAAACAAAACAAAACAAACAAACAAACTTTTGTTTATCATCCATTTGCCTTGATAAAGTCAAATTATGAAATGTGTCTGCAAGGACGAAATACTATTTTCTGATTATCTATTTTATTCAATATGTATATACGTGTCTGCGTGTGTGCGCGTGTGTGTGTGTGTGTACTTTAAAATATACAATTAATTCTCTGAATTTTTTAAAAAATTATTTCACCCCAAGCTCAGCAGGAATGGCCCTATTATGCAAGGTGTTAAAGGTAACGAAAGTGAGAGATAAGACTGATTATATGGATCATTGAGGAAAGGGCAAAAGACGAACAGGATTCAAGAATATCGAAGATGGCAATTGTGATTAAAATACAGGGTTTATAAACCCTATTGATAAGTGTTATATTGATAGAATATATATGGAATAAAAGAAATAATTATAATAAATCTTAAATTCCTTGATGCTAACCATGTGCCTGCATGACAGAGCTGATCATAGATCCAGAAGTTTATTGTTGTACTTCTTGGGAAAGATAGTGGAGTGGTCTCCTGTTGCAGCTCTACAGCTATTACATTCAGAGTAGTCCTACTCTTCATCTCACTCCCCTCTGAGTATAGAGCACCCTGACTTCCCCTACCATTAGATTCATGTCTTAATGGGGTGTAGGTGTGGTGGCACGGAGCAAGCGAAGGACCGGATATTAACCCTCAGAGGTTTAGACAGCAAATGACCAATACTGGTCTCTGCGCACCCGGCTCCACGCAGAATTTCCGGTGGAAAACTAAAAATAAATAAAAAGAATGATAAACAATTTTCCACCAATTAAACAGCTCCGCGCCATACCCAACAGTTTGTTTCAGCAGACTGACTCTGATCCGAAGGGCACACATAAATAGAGCGATAAATTCACTTCTAAGACAGAAAGCTTTGAAGTACCGTCAGTGAATGTCGCTACGCTTTTCTCACCCGTGAAACCCGATGCCTTCAGCCTTCCTTCACCAACGGAGATATCAAAGGACTCCTACCAACCCATTGACCTCACCTTTCATCTCCTGTGACCAGCACGTCATGAACTTAAGTATTAACAAAAGACACTTATATTCTTTTAATAATCGGATTTCTCTTCTATGAATGAACATTTTGTAACGGACTTTGTGCGTGTAAATCAAGAAACATTGTACTATTCATTGATGTTGCATTTAAATACAAAGTGTTTTTGATATACCCTTCTCTTTCGTATGTTATTTTGTTTATGTTATGGTGACCTCAATTTGATCGCTTGTTGAACCTTTAGGCCAAACTAGCTGCTGTCCCGAAGGACTGCTACTATTTATCTACCTTCTGATACAAGCAACAATTAACAACGAGAACTCTACACCCCATCACCATAAGTGGTGACCAAGACGTGATTTTAACACATATATATACACGCACGCACAAAAAAAAAAAAAAAAAAAATTGAACTGTCACAAAATTAGAATTTTTATTCAACACAAACCAAAAACATGGCAGATGACGCTGAAGAAACTACAATTAATCAAAACCAACCAATCCAAGCTGTTGCGATAAAACCACCAAACTTCATTGAATCAAACGTAATAGCTTGGTTTGCGATAATGGAGGCGCAATTTAATATTGCAAATATAAGACAGACCAGTCAAAAATTTTTTAACACTTTGGCAGCTCTCCCTGTGGACGTAGTAGGAAATATACAGCCAACTATACTGCAATCAAAAGATTACGACGCACTAAGAGAAGCAGTGACAGGCGCTTACGAGAAAACAAAACCAGAGATGCTGGACAAATTAATGTCGTCATCGACTGTAACAGGTCGTCCCTCAGTATACCTGAATGAACTTATGTCATTAGCAAGCCGAATTGGCGTAGGGGACGATATCGTACGTCACAAATTTATTCAAGCCCTACCTCACTCCATTAAACCAGTGGTAGCGGCACAAGTCGATTTAGACACAGATCGCCTTGGAAGAATGGCGGATGACTTACTATTATATTTTAACAAACAAGACACCGCACATATTCGACAGATTTCGGGGAAGCAAAGGGATGAACAGCAAAATAAAAATGAAACTAAAAGGATACATGGCTGTTCCCACAGTGAAAATAAATTCCCTACCAGTGTTCGCCCTTTTAACAAGGACCAAAAACCTCTAATTTGCCGAGCGCATTTATACTTTGCGGAACGTGCAAAATTTTGTAAGCCGTGGTGCAGATGGCCAAATAAACGGAATGTTCAAATGCAACCCAACTCTCGCCCAAATTCACCAGTTCCTCGTGAGATTTCGGAAAACTAACTAGGCGAGAGGTGTTAGCTTCCATTTCCTCGCCGCTTCTCATTGTAGCCGCACGGTTAGGAGCTCAAAGTTTAAATTTTATTGTGGATACAGGAGCTGCCGTATCTATACTTCCGAAGAGATATTTAAGCGGAGCTGTAACATACCCAACCAATATCTCTTTAGTGTCTGCCAACGGTCAAAAGATTGAATGCTCAGGACAAGCAGTACTGAATCTAACACTACGGAACCTCAGACGAGAATTTACCTGGACATTTATAATAGCCGAAACTGCTCAGCCACTCCTAGGATACGATTTCCTAAACCATTTCGGGCTAATGGTGGACTGCACAAACAATAAGCTGATTGATAAAATGACTAATAGACAATCCGATGCACATCCATCGTCTATTATCATGAATATAGATTTAGTACCGAATAAAGATGCTAACAAAATGGTACGAGCAATTCTGGAGAAATACCCAAACTTAATTTCTCCTCATCGCGACACGAATGCAACAAAACCAAAGATATTCCATAGAATAGAAACTGGTAGCAACCCTCCTACTTTCTCCAGAGCCAGACAATTATCAGCTCAGAGATGTGAAATTGCAAAAGAGGAATTCAAGAAACTCCTAAAGGCAGGAATAATTTCCCCTTCAAACTCTGAATGGAGTTCAGCCTTACATATGGTACCGAAGTCAGACGGCACATATAGACCTGTTGGCGATTACAGACATTTAAATACCATAACAAAAGCCGATCGATATCAAGTCCCAAATATAAATTCCTTGTCTTCGAAGCTTCATAATAAGAAGTTCTTTTCAAAGATAGACCTGTCGTCTGCTTATCATCAGATACCTGTACATCCGGAGGATGTTTGCAAGACAGCCATCTCTACCCCTTTTGGGTTATTTGAATATAACTATATGCCTTTCGGACTACGGAACGCATCATGTACTTTTCAGAGAATGATGGACAATATCTTCCGTGATACTGATTATACCTTTGTATATATCGACGATATCCTTATATTCTCAGAAGATGAAGAAACTCATTCCAAGCATATCGACCTAGTACTACAAAAACTGAGTGAGTACGATTTTAAAATTTGTCTCTCCAAATGCATATTTAGTGCTAATGAATTAGACTTTTTAGGATTTCATATTTCTGCTAGTGGTCTCAAACCCAGTGCTAAAAAGTTGAATGAATTAAGTGAATTTCCTCAACCAAACGATTCCAAATCACTACGCCGATTCATCGGAATGGCAAATTTTTACAGAAAACTTGTGCCAAATTTCAGCGATATCATACTACCTCTCACGGAAAAAATACGTTTAAACCAACATTCCAAGTCATTAACCCTAACAAAGGAAGAAATTGAATCTTTCGAAAATATGAAAAAGTCTTTATCAAATGTAACTGTTTTGGCTTTCCCCAGCTCGAAAGCTAACAACTATCAACTTGTAACAGACAGTTCGAATTATGCGGTGGGTGCAGCACTTCATCAAATGATTGATAATCAACCCATCCCCATAGGTTTCTTTTCAAAGAAATTATCCCAAACCCAACAAAAATATTCTACTTTTGACAGAGAACTACTAGCTGCCTATCTAGCAGTACTCCATTTTAAACATTTAATAGAAGGCAGAAATGTAATGTTACTGACGGATCACAAACCACTTTGCAGTGCTTTTAAAAGCCAGTCTTCCTTAAAATCAGATAGACAACAGCGTCACCTCTGTTTTATCAGCGAATATGTAAATGACATTTCACATATAAGAGGTTCACAAAATATAGTAGCTGATTGTTTATCACGACCTGTCAACGCGATCACTATTGATATATGTGACTTACAAGAAATAATGAAGCATCAAGCTACTGACAATGAAATTCAGGCATTCAAAGATCAACTGAAACCATACACAATAAATCAAAATGAAACCATATTATGTGACACGACATTACCTTTTCCACGACCTTTTGTGACTGAAAAGCTCAGAAAATCGGTATTTGACAGTCTGCATAATCTATCACATCCAGGAATAACATCTTCAAGAAAAATAATAAAATCCAGATACTATTGGCCGAAGATGGACAAGTCAATAAAAACCTGGTGCACAGAATGCCAACACTGCCAACAAGCAAAAATAATAAAACACACAAAGAGCAAAGTAAATCCATTTGAATTACCTTCCAGTCGTTTTGAAACGGTGCATGTGGATATTGTCGGTCCCTTACTACCAGTAAAGAACCAAACTGACCCTTATTTTTCACCATATCGATATTTATTAACATGCATTGATAGAAATACGAGATGGATAGAAGCATGCCCAATAACAGAAATTACGGCAAAATCAATATCAACGGCTTTTGTCAATCTGTGGATCTCCCGATTCGGGGTTCCTCTTCATGTCGTTACGGACAGAGGAAGCCAATTTGAATCCGAATTATTCTCAGAACTATCAAAAATAATAGGCTTCCACAGATTACGAACAACGGCGTACCATCCGCAAACGAATGGATTAGTTGAGCGAGCACACAGAACTTTAAAAACGGCTATTATAGCCAGGAAAGAATCGTGGTTGTCAGCTCTTCCTATCGTCCTTTTGGGAATGAGGATAACACCTAACGAATCAAACTATTCTTCATTTACTGCAGTAACAGGGAGTCATGCACAAGTCCCCCGATTGTTAATTGACTCTATCAAGAACGAGAATAGTGAAATGACAAACTCGCACGTTAAAATTCTAGCCGACGAGATGCAAAAATTTGACATGGACAAATTATCCAGGGGACACCTGCATACAATACCTAATTCTTACATTCCAAAAGATTTACAAACATGTAAAAGTATCTGGCTAAGAACAGACAGAGTAAGAAAGCCATTGGAAGCTCCATACACAGGTCCATTCCAAGTATTAAGTCGTCATGAAAAATATTATACTATTAAAAGATCGGATGACGTACATAGTAATGTTTCAATAGATAGACTAAAACCTGCATATATTTCTGAAAATATAAAATCAAAAGATTCCATTGGATCAAGACCGGATTTGGATAACTCCCTATCTTGTTCCGAAGAAACTAATGATAACAAACCAGAAACTAGAACGAAGTCCGGTAGAACGGTTAAATGGAAGAAAGAAAACACATATTTTTATTATTAGAAAAAAACAACAAAAAAAAAAACAACAACAACAACTCCGTTTACTGGGGCGAAAGTTATGTGGTGGCACGGAGCAAGCGAAGGACCGGATATTAACCCTCAGAGGTTTAGACAGCAAATGACCAATACTGGTCTCTGCGCACCCGGCTCCACGCAGAATTTCCGGTGGAAAACTAAAAATAAATAAAAAGAATGATAAACAATTTTCCACCAATTAAACAGCTCCGCGCCATACCCAACAGTTTGTTTCAGCAGACTGACTCTGATCCGAAGGGCACACATAAATAGAGCGATAAATTCACTTCTAAGACAGAAAGCTTTGAAGTACCGTCAGTGAATGTCGCTACGCTTTTCTCACCCGTGAAACCCGATGCCTTCAGCCTTCCTTCACCAACGGAGATATCAAAGGACTCCTACCAACCCATTGACCTCACCTTTCATCTCCTGTGACCAGCACGTCATGAACTTAAGTATTAACAAAAGACACTTATATTCTTTTAATAATCGGATTTCTCTTCTATGAATGAACATTTTGTAACGGACTTTGTGCGTGTAAATCAAGAAACATTGTACTATTCATTGATGTTGCATTTAAATACAAAGTGTTTTTGATATACCCTTCTCTTTCGTATGTTATTTTGTTTATGTTATGGTGACCTCAATTTGATCGCTTGTTGAACCTTTAGGCCAAACTAGCTGCTGTCCCGAAGGACTGCTACTATTTATCTACCTTCTGATACAAGCAACAATTAACAACGAGAACTCTACACCCCATCACCATATAGGAAGTGGAGATGGCTTCTCATCTTAAGCAATTGGATGTTTTAACATGTATATATTTTTTTCCTGGTGAATAAAGATGGGCTAAAGTAAATTTCCCATCCAGTTACACAGATCCGCATGGCCTTTTACCCTGGGAGAAAATATACCCTCCATCAAAAAAAAAAAAGAAGATTGCTTGACTTTGAAGCTCTTTGTAGCTGAGTAGTTATAGCACACTGGATCAGATGTTGGTTTCTCCTGCAAAGTTGTATGCTGGTTTGAATCCTGCTGAAGGGCATGTTTTCTTAAATAAATTTTCTCAAGTCTGCTGGTTGGCAGATGAATTAAATACTGTTAAAAATATAATGGAACCTCTGCTCAAATATGTTTATCCACTAAAAATAATGTTTGAAGTAAGAAAAATACATGTATGCCTGAGAGAAATCCTTCTAGAGGATAATTCATATTACACAGAATTTTTCCACTTTGTCATTCAAATACCTAACATAGATGCAGAAAGATTTCATATACAGTCTGGATTGGGTACCTCGACACGATGTAATGGGTAGCAAGCTGGTCTCGCTAGAACAATTACGACTGAGTAGTGAGTTTGATCCTCACTGGGTGCCCCATACTTTCGGCCTTGCGCCGCATCTAAGCTACGCTTGGAAAATCACTATAGAGTCTGGATTAAAATAGAAAATTAAAAATACTTCTAAGAATAGAAATATGCGTGTCTGTCTATATTTCTGAGATGAGGTATTTATGTACAGTATTTACATTAGTCGGACTATTGTCCTCATCTTTGTCGCCATATTTGTCACAACGTTTCGGCCGTTGTACGCTCCGGCCTTCTTCAGGTGGTTGGAATTTCGAACCAGTTCAGGCAGTGGAGAACTTTCAGAGGGAAAATTAGCAGGAGATAACTGATAACTGACATCCATCAAACATGGCTCGTGGAACTAGAACAGTCTACCCCAGTGATCGAAATAAAGGGTTCGGTTCGAAATTCCAACCACCCGAAGAAGGCCGGAGCATACAACGGCCGAAACATTGTGACAAATATGGCGACAAAGATGAGGACAATAGTCCGACTAATGTAAATACTGTAAATATGTGTGTATTATTATTATATATCAAAAAAATAAATGCTAAAACAGATATACACTCATACACGCACACACAAACACACACATATATATATATATATATATTTAAAAATTTGTGTATTTAGGCAGCAAATTCTCTTTTAAGCATGTCTGATTGAATAAATTACAGACATTATATATATATATGTGTGTGTGTGTGTGTGTGTGTGTGTGTAAAACTTTCTCAGAATTAACCTGTAGAAAAAGACAATATGTATAAAGGAAAAAAGACAATAGGAAAACTGTAGTTTTAGCCAATGTCTTCCGTTCAATGCAGACTTTTTCAGGGCAAAAAACAAAATGAATTTATTGAAACAAAGTATCTATAAACAACAAACAAAATGTTGTTAGCAACTAGAAGAATTTAGAAATGCTATTGTATATTCATATGGTCAACTGAAAAATTACGTCAATTACTTTATGTTTGAAGAGAATATTTTCACGTGTAGAAATATTGTTTGTATTGTTGTGTTGGCGGATTCACCCGTTTTCTTTTGATTTCTTGATAGTATTTGTTGTGTATGCTGGCTTGGGAGAGTAGTGATTCTCTCAGGAAAGGTGATACTGGGAAAAAAAGCACATAAATATATAAGATTTTCCTCACCATCAGAGCATGACTCAGCGTTTCATGCATAGATCAGGTGCTGAATCGAGACTGACTGTTACATAATTTAAATTTTTTTAAATATACTGGGTTATTGCAATGGTGTGAGAGTCCATATTTTATATGGAAATTGTTGTTAAAAATAAAGAAAAGATAAGTCTACCAATTGCTTTATAATATGCACGTTATTTGGGAGTTGGAAATTAGATAACAAGAGTAACTTAATTCAATGATGGACTGAGTAGGTAACGCTCACCTCTGAGATTAGTAGAGAATGT
>OZ038516.1:31801828-31819328 GCA_964036315.1 Acanthosepion esculentum | reverse complement strand
AATGTTATCCTAAATGATTCATTTTTCATTGCTTATGACAATTCCATCAAAGAACAGCTCTTTTTCATGGCATAGCATCAAAAAGAAAACTGCAGAAACATAATCAAGCCTTTTCTGTTCCATTAGAGAGTGTAGCACCGAAATGTTGGGTTTGGAAACAAGCCCAAGTCTCTCTTTGGATTTTGTAGAGAACCTTGAGAGGAACATCAGGGGCACCAGACCAGATATGGCAACAGTATTCCATGCATGGACAAATGGTAGATTTGTAGATATGAAGAATGGACTCAGATGAGAAAAACCTTCCGGCACAACATAGAGAACCAACTTTCCTTGCAGTAGATGCAGCAATTGATAATGTAGTTGTTCCACCTCTGGTCAGGGGCGAATGTGAGACAAAGAAGGCGCAATGAGGCGCTCTCGTTGAGTTGAGCATCGACCATGCTGACAGGAGGCAGGGACATTTCTCTATGGTGGTTAAATGACAGCAGTTTCATTTTGGATGCATTAAAATTCACAAGCCATTTCCTGCTCTAGTCAATCACAGATTGGAGGTTGTTTTCCATACCAATGGTTAACCAGGTTAACAAAAGAACATTTATTAGTCAAGTAGATAGTATCCATTGTTGTTAACAACTATCTCCCATCGTTCTACAAGCTTGCTGATACCATTTTCATAGAAACTGTGTTTTTTTTTGTTGGAAAAAAGTTGCGATGTAGTTTTTGACTGACTGTACAAAGTCAAATTTTTTGTCATTTAAATTTCTTTGTGAGAGACAGAAATAAACAAAAATCTGAAAGAGCCAAGTCAGAAGAATACAGTGGGTGTTGAAAGATTTCTGATTTCAACTTTTAAGCTTCTGCAAGGACAATTTTGCATCATACAGTCTTGCATTGTTGTGGTGGAAAATGAAACCTTTTCCATTTGCACAAATCAGCCATTTTTCTTGAATAGACACATTGAAATTAGTCAGTTGGTTGCAATACCTCTTTGCAATTATTGTTTTGCTGGCTTAAAGAAGCTCAAAATGAATTATCCCTCTGAAATCACACCAAAAGGACAGCAACACCTTCAGTGGATGCAATCCTACTTTAACCATAGGTTATGTGTCAAATGTTATCATAAATGATCCGTTTTTCATTGCCTGCTACAATTCTGCCCAAGAACAGCTCCTTTTCTTGGCGTAACAGCAAAGAAATCACGCCAGAAACATAATCAAGCTTGTTCAGTTACATCAGAGAATGTAGCACCCATGTGTTGTGTTTGGAAACAAGCCCAAGTGTCTTCAAATGATGAAAGGCTGTTGAGATATTGATTTTCAAACTCTTTGCAATCTCTTTCATCAAAATCTTCAGTTTATTCTCCATGATGGCAAGTTTAGCATCTTCATTGATGTTGGAAGTTCTCCCAGAGCATGGTTGGTTGTTTAGGTGAAAATCACCCTGACAAAATCTGCCAAACCACTTTTTGACTGTCTGAAGAGCTGGAGTATGATCTAAATAAACCTTCTGAATATTTTTTTTGCCACAGTTCTGACATTCACAGAATATAATATGGTGAAAGTGAAACTTTTCATCCTCCATCTTTAAGGTATTCATTTGCGGACAAAATGTCAATGTTCAACAAAATTTCACTCACAATGGAACAATGAAAGGTTTCACACTAGAAATCAGTACTAAAACAACACCATTATCACTTTGCAGTCATTTTATATTAACGATGAAAATTGAGGAAAACTTTTGCAGTAATGGTAGTCAAAGAAAGACATTGGAATGACCAACACAAAAACAGAGAATGTCTCATATAGAGAAGATGTAACATTGAAAAACATAAAGGAAAAAAATTAATTATTTTTAATAATTATTTTTAATAATATGTGGAAATCTCCACCCTTTACCTGAAGACGGTCGTAAGACCAGAAACACGTGTTGTAAAACTATGAAAAATAAAGAATAATATTTTTTTAAAAAACCCACATTACAACCAAAAAAGTTTGCGGTACCTCTCTTCTTTTTAATATACACACTTTTCTCTCGGTGGAACCATTACAACCTCTTCATTTCATTTTATACATATATATATATATATATATATATATATATATATATATATATATATATATATATATATATATATATATATTGAAATTTAGAAAATAACTTGAATTCAAGTTCATAGAAATTAATATTAAAGTCAATGTTTTTAGTGATAAAAATTTATTTAAATAATGGTTTCTTACCCAAAATATAAAATGTTAAATTTTTTCTCCTAAAAGACAGTGATGAGTGAAAATTGACTTGAAATCAAACTGTTACCTATTGACAGGTGAATATTTCTACCTCATGGGTATCACAGATTTTTCTGAGGTGGGGCAAAATGGAAAGAAATAGTGGAAACCAAGTGACTGATAGATAGATAGATAGATAGATATTAAACATATTTTGATATATATATATATATATATATATATATATATATAGATAGATAGATAGATAGATAGATAAAAATAGACTGAGAAAAATGTAAACTGATTGAGATAGATATGAACATACATGGCTAGATGGATAGATATATATGGACTGATTGAGATTGATATGAAAAGACAGATAAACAGAAAGATATGAACAGATTGAGATAAATAGATATCAAGAGACTGAGATAGGTAGATAGATATGAACATAGATAGATAGATAGATGTGAACAGACTAATATAGATAGATAGGTAGATAGATATGAACAGACTGACATAGATAGATAGATAGATATGAAAAGACTGAGATAGATAAATATGAACAGACATATAGATAAATAGATAGATAAATATGAACAGACTGACATAGATAGATAGATAGATATGAAGAGACTGAGATAGATATATATGAAGAGACTGAGTTACATAGATATGAAGAGTGAGATAGATAGATATGAAGAGACTGAGATAGATAAGTAAATATGAACAGATTGAGATAGATAAGTAGATATGAACAGACTGATATATATATATATATATATGTATTTATATATATATATATTAAAAAGAAGAGAGGTACCGCAAACTTTTTTGGTTGTAATGTGGGTTTTTTTTAAAAAATATTATTCTTTATTTTTCATAGTTTTACATAGTTTTACAACACGTGTTTCTGGTCTTACGACCGTCTTCAGGTAAAGGGTGGAGATTTCCACATATTATTAAAAATAATTAATTTTTTTCCTTTATGCTTTTCAATGTTACATCTTCTCTATATGAGACATTCTCTGTTTTTGTGTTGGTCATTCCAATGTCTTTCTTTAAATGGTAGTCAAAGAAAGACATTGGAATGACCAACACAAAAACAGAGAATGTCTCATATAGAGAAGATGTAACATTGAAAAACATAAAGGAAAAAAATTAATTATTTTTAATAATTATTTTTAATAATATGTGGAAATCTCCACCCTTTACCTGAAGACGGTCGTAAGACCAGAAACACGTGTTGTAAAACTATGAAAAATAAAGAATAATATTTTTTTAAAAAACCCACATTACAACCAAAAAAGTTTGCGGTACCTCTCTTCTTTTTAATATACACACTTTTCTCTCGGTGGAACCATTACAACCTCTTCATTTCATTTTATACATATATATATATATATATATATATATATATATATATATATATATATATATATATATATATATATATATTGAAATTTAGAAAATAACTTGAATTCAAGTTCATAGAAATTAATATTAAAGTCAATGTTTTTAGTGATAAAAATTTATTTAAATAATGGTTTCTTACCCAAAATATAAAATGTTAAATTTTTTCTCCTAAAAGACAGTGATGAGTGAAAATTGACTTGAAATCAAACTGTTACCTATTGACAGGTGAATATTTCTACCTCATGGGTATCACAGATTTTTCTGAGGTGGGGCAAAATGGAAAGAAATAGTGGAAACCAAGTGACTGATAGATAGATAGATAGATAGATATTAAACATATTTTGATATATATATATATATATATATATATATATATATATAGATAGATAGATAGATAGATAAAAATAGACTGAGAAAAATGTAAACTGATTGAGATAGATATGAACATACATGGCTAGATGGATAGATATATATGGACTGATTGAGATTGATATGAAAAGACAGATAAACAGAAAGATATGAACAGATTGAGATAAATAGATATCAAGAGACTGAGATAGGTAGATAGATATGAACATAGATAGATAGATAGATGTGAACAGACTAATATAGATAGATAGGTAGATAGATATGAACAGACTGACATAGATAGATAGATAGATATGAAAAGACTGAGATAGATAAATATGAACAGACATATAGATAAATAGATAGATAAATATGAACAGACTGACATAGATAGATAGATAGATATGAAGAGACTGAGATAGATATATATGAAGAGACTGAGTTACATAGATATGAAGAGTGAGATAGATAGATATGAAGAGACTGAGATAGATAAGTAAATATGAACAGATTGAGATAGATAAGTAGATATGAACAGACTGATATATATATATATATATATGTATTTATATATATATATATTAAAAAGAAGAGAGGTACCGCAAACTTTTTTGGTTGTAATGTGGGTTTTTTTAAAAAAATATTATTCTTTATTTTTCATAGTTTTACATAGTTTTACAACACGTGTTTCTGGTCTTACGACCGTCTTCAGGTAAAGGGTGGAGATTTCCACATATTATTAAAAATAATTAATTTTTTTCCTTTATGCTTTTCAATGTTACATCTTCTCTATATGAGACATTCTCTGTTTTTTGGACAGAGAATGTCTCATATAGAGAAGATGTAACATTGAAAAGCATAAAGGAAAAAAATTAATTATTTTTAATAATTATTTTTAATAATATGTGGAAATCTCCACCCTTTACCTGAAGACGGTTGTAAGACCAGAAACACGTGTTGTAAAACTATGTAAAACTATGAAAAATAAAGAATAATATTTAAAAAAAAAACCCACATCACAACCAAAAAAGTTTGCGGTACCTCTCTTCTTTTTAATATACACACTTTTCTCTCGTTGGAACCATTATAACCTCTTCATTTCATTTTATATATATATATATATATATATATATATATAATATATAGATGAAATAACTGAAAAAAAATTGGGTGTTTTTTTGCGAAAGTATTTATTTATATGTTTTTATATATATTTAATATTTCAGACCATCTCAGTCCTTCCTCAGAAATTAATTGAATTACTGTATTACTGTATTTGGCAGTTTGTTTACAGCATCCGTCGTGGGACGCGGACGTCACGTGATGTGAAATGCAACTGTGTTTGAATTTTTTTACGTAAATCTAACGATAGTATTTTAGATGTTGTTTAAAAAGGTTTTTTAACTATAGCTAAAGAAATTTTTTAACTATTGAAATATTTATACAGATTTAAAATACCCAAGTCTTTGTTTAACCCTAGTTTATATATACGTGGCTTCTCATTATGCTATATATATATATATATATATATATATATATATATATATATATATATATAGATAGATAGATAGATAAACAGGAAAAAAAAACTGATATTGGGATAGATAGAAGCCATGCTTAATTGTATTTAGGATATCATCTGTGTATGGTGTCCCTTCAGATCATGGGTGACCATGACTTTTCACAGCTTCCTATCCTTTTACTATCCTGCTTGCTGCATACATAAACATATGTATATACATACAAGACAAATGCTTCTAATATAGTGAACCCATTACATGCTGATGCAAAAACGTATAAAAGGTTCTCTCAGATGATTAAATGAGAGAAGTTTCATCTTTGAGGTTTGCATAACTTCATTTAAATTCTTTTCCTGTTGCTTCAATGTCGACCTTGATTTAAGCAGGCTTTTTATTTGTTGTCACTTTTGCTGAATGTAATATGTTTTGCTCTCAGCAGTTTCAGATAGTGGACATTAAGTTTTATTTCTATGATTTTGTTAATGTTTTTGTAGTTTTCACTATTGACTAATTTTATTATATTTTTCAAGGATTTGCTCAATGTTATCCCTGGAAATGTAACTAATGGTGTCTCTAATAAATGTTTTGTTTTTATGTGCACGGTTTATGGAAATGTTTGTCTATAAGTTTTAAGAATATCTTCCGATATTTGTATCAACATTCTTATTGTATGGAGGATTAAACTATATTATTTTTCTGTTTTCATTTTTCTCTTGTGATTTTGGTAAATATATCAAATTTGTTTGGAATCCATGATTATTTAATGTTATTCATATTCTTCTTTTACTTCATTAAACATTCTTTCAACTGAAGACTTGTCTGCTATTCTTCTACATATTAAAAATGGAAGTTGATTTGACAGTGGCTTTATATACGCACACATTATATATATATATATATATATATATATATATATATATATATATATGTATGTATGTATGTATGTATGTATACATATATATATATATATGTATATATATGTATACATATATATATGTATATATATATATATATATATATATATATATATATACAAGAATCATTTTTTTATATAGTTTGTGTATATATAAATATAAATATATATATATATATGTTATTCATATTTTTCTTTTACTTCATTAAACATTCTTTCAACTGAAGACTTGTCTGCTATTCTTCTACATATTAAAAATGGAAGCTGATTTGACAGTGGCTTTATATACGCACACATATATATATATATATATATATATATATATATATATATGTATGTATGTATGTATGTATGTATACATATATATATATATATGTATATATATGTATACATATATATATGTGTATATATATATATATATATATATATATATATATATATATATATATATATATACAAGAATCATTTTTTTATATAGTTTGTGTATATATAAATATAAATATATATATATATATATATATATATATATATATATATATATATATATATATATATATATGGCTATGAGTTTGTGACCATGGGGTTCAAGCTTTTGCGATCATCAGACAAAACTCACCACTTACCACTAAGTACTCCATATATAAATTAAAAATATAAATATATATATATATATATATATATATATATATATATACATATATATATATATATATATATATATATATATATATATACATATAAGATTCATTTTTTATATGGTTTGTATTTATTTTATATATACTTATATATATATATATATATTTTTATGTTATATTTGTCGTACTTAGTGGTAAGCACTGAGTTTTGACAGATGATCGCAAAAGTGTCATACCCAGGGTCAAAAACTCGTATCCATACAAGTGAAGATATATATATATATATGTATGTATATATATATATATATATATATATATATATATATATATATATATATATATATATATATATTATATATATATATATATATATATCTTCACTTGTAAGGATATATATATATTATATTTAGGCTCTACTTTTGTATTGAGCACTGTTTTTAAAAATCAAAAGAAAAATACTAAAGAACTTCGGATTATTTACCTAACGAGTTCTTTCTTATTTTCTATATATTTTCACAGATATATATATATATATACATATATATATATACATATATATATATACATATATATATATATACATACATATATATATATATATATATGTATATATATATATATATATATATATATATATATATATATATATACACGATTCATTTTTTATATGGTGTGTATTTATTTTTCTCTAAGCTCAAAGTTACATCTAAAAAATATACTTCTTTTAAACTTATCTTTATATTTATTTCAAATGCTGCGTCTCTAAATTTTTATTTTTTAGTCAGGGGGATTTTCTTAGAGCTTGCCTAACATTATTCTTGTTTATATTTTCCTGCCAAGGTTTATCCTTCATTCTTTCTCGTTCTCATTTGATCCACTCTACATTGGAATTATATCCCTTTGGGTTGCTCTAAAAATTCTCCCCCAAATTTTTATACTTCTTCAATAGACGGTGGCATTTTGACTTCTATAACCACTCCTCCAATTTCCCTGTAGACCTTCTTGAGGTCCATTTGGTCTATCTTATTTTGTCGATAGAACCTACAATGCTTTTCATATTGTCTGTGCCTTTAATTGCAGTTTCTGGTTAAGTATTTCGATGATAGGCGGAATTTCATTTAGTGCTTTAATTTTATATTTCCGCTTGGTCTTCTTGTTTTTCTGTCTTTGAAACATTTGAATTTCTTAAAATCTCATCTAGTATCGATAACTCACATTTGATTTCTTCTATTTCTCACTTTAATTTTGCCTTCCATGTGGGTTCTTTTTTTCTGTTATTTAATCTTTTATTCGTTTTGATATTAAGATTTTCAGTAGCTTCCAAACTTGTTGCATATATGACATTATTTTTCATCCAACACTTAATTCATGCACACATTTAAAGACTATATGTGACTTTATTATAATATTAATATCATTATATTTCTGATTAACTTTCTTCTATTCTTCTTTAGGAATTCAAGCCTAGTACTAGATTGGCAGTTAGGTCTCATCATTTTAAATTTTAAATGGCTAGATGTAACTGTTAGTTCTATGCTAATAGTTTATTCTGTCACATTTCTTGCTTGTGGAAATCTCTTCTGGCCTCTTGCTTCCCAGTCAACTTTGATCTTCAAAGATTTAAATGCAATGTCAATTGGTATCTTCTGTCTTCTTAATTTTTGTTCTTTTATTGTCATCTCTTGTTAATAGTGTTTTTTTTGTTTTTTTTCTCTCACATTTTCTATAACTTAGAAATCCTTTGTATTTTAATGTCTTTATTGCCTTGCTTGGAGTGAAATTAGCCTGTATGAAAAGTATTTTCATTTATTACAGATATATATTCCAAAGCTTATTTCTGTTGTATGCACATTTCCTTCTGGGTCCCATCCAGAGATGTTAGGTCAGAAATGGCTTCATGACATTTTCCAAAGATCATTTTATTAAAAAAAATAAAAATAAAATCCCTCATATTTTACATAGATAAAGCTCTTTGTAATATGTGAACTATAGTTGTATTTTTATTATTTATTTGTGTGTTATGTTTCCTGCTTTGTATCTCGTAGAGCTGGTTCCAATCTTGGTCCTTTGGCACTATAGGAAAATTGTCATTTAACTGAAAGCACTTTTCCTGGTATACAGGATGTTCCTAGTAGGGTGATTTTCCGGGCAACTTGTATGTTGATGGTACCTGGGACACTGTTAGTAAAATAGTCCATTCCTTTTCTTACGAAGCCCAGAGCTTCGATTACTATTGGTACAGTCTCAGTCTTCATTCCCCACATCCTATTAATTATTATTAATTGTTTGCCTTTGCAGTATGGCTTGCTCCAAGTCACCACTAGAAATTTCAACAGATAAGGTTTCATATCAGAAGTGTCATGCTTATCAGAAAGAAAAAGAATTAATTGTGGTCACTGCATGGAGAGGCCTTTAGTCCAAAGCTTATTTTATGTAAACATCTAAAGACTATGACCCATATATATTTTCAGTATTATTATTATTATTATTATATAAAAATAATAATATTATTATTATTAAATAATAATAATAATAATAATAATAATAATAATAATAATGATGATGATGATGATGATGATGATGGTGATGGTGGTGGCGGCTGCGATGGCGGCGACGATGACAATGACTACAACAATGACAACGACAACAACAACAACAACGACAACAACAACAATGACAACAACAACAAGAAAAAGAACAAGAACAATAACAATAACAATAATAATAATAATAATAATAATAATGATGATGATGATGATGATAATGCGTATTGAAAGTATTTTCATTCTTTACAGACCTTTACTCCAAAGTTTATTTCATGTACACATCAAAAATCTATTTATGCTTTGACTATATTATTATTATTATTGGGTGGATACAGGTATGGCGGTTCAGGTATTTTTTAGGTATTATTGAGAAGAAGAAGTAAATGAATCAGAATTGATTTAGAGTGTGCTGACTTGTCTCTTGAATAAAAGACCAAAAGTGATGGCTACTAGCTTTTGATCATGATTCTTTATAATGTAAGGTAAAAGAAAAATTTAGAAGAGCAAGGATGCTGAACAGCTAATGTATGGAGAGAATATCATAGGAGTAAGGGTGCTGAACAGCTAATGTATGAAGAGAATATCATAGGAGTAAGGATGCTGAACAGCTAATGTATGAAGAGAATATCATAGGAGTAAGGGTGCTGAACAGCTAATGTATGAAGAGAATATTATAGGAGTAAGAGTGCTGAACTGCTAATGTATGGAGAGAATATCATAGGAGCAAGGATGCTGAACAGCTAATGTATGAAGAGAATATGATAGGAGCAAGGATGCTGAACAGCTAATGTATGAAGAGAATATTATAGGAGTAAGAGTGCTGAACTGCTAATGTATGAAGAGAATATCATAGGAGCAAGGATGCTGAACAGCTAATGTATGAAGAGAATATCATAGGAGTAAGGGTGCTGAACAGCTAATGTATGAAGAGAATATCATAGGAGTAAGGGTTTCTGTACAGCTAATGTATGAAAGAATATCATAGGAGTAAGGATGCTGAACAGATAATGTATGAAGAGAATATGATAGGAGTAAGGATGCTGAACTTTTAATGTATGAAGAGAATATCATAGGAGTAAGGATGCTGAACAGCTAATGTATGAAGAGAATATCATAGGAGTAAGGATGCTAAACAGCTAATGTATGGAGAGAATATCATAGGAGTAAGGATGCTGAACAGATAATGTATGAAGAGAATATGATAGGAGTAAGGATGCTGAACTGTTAATGTATGAAGAGAATATCATAGGAGTAAGGGTGCTGAACAGCTAATGTATGAAGAGAATATCATAGGAGCAAGGATGCTAAACAGCTAATGTATGGAGAGAATATCATAGGAGTAAGGATGCTGAACTGCTAATGTATGAAGAGAATATCATAGGAGTAAGGGTGCTGAACTGTTAATGTATGAAGAGAATATCATAGGAGTAAGGATGCTGAACAGCTAATGTATGGAGAGAATATCATAGGAGCAAGGATGCTAAACAGCTAATGTATGGAGAGAATATCATAGGAGTAAGGATGCTGAACTGTTAATGTATGAAGAGAATATCATAGGAGTAAGGGTGCTGAACAGCTAATGTATGAAGAGAATATCATAGGAGTAAGGATGCTAAATAGCTAATGTATGGAGAGAATATCATAGGAGTAAGGATGCTGAACAGATAATGTATGAAGAGAATATGATAGGGGTAAGGATGCTGAACTGTTAATGTATGAAGAGAATATCATAGGAGTAAGGGTGCTGAACAGCTAATGTATGAAGAGAATATCATAGGAGTAAGGATGCTAAACAGCTAATGTATGGAGAGAATATCATAGGAGTAAGGATGCTGAACAGATAATGTATGAAGAGAATATGATAGGAGTAAGGATGCTGAACTGTTAATGTATGAAGAGAATATCATAGGAGTAAGGGTGCTGAACAGCTAATGTATGAAGAGAATATCATAGGAGCAAGGATGCTAAACAGCTAATGTATGGAGAGAATATCATAGGAGTAAGGATGCTGAACTGCTAATGTATGAAGAGAATATCATAGGAGTAAGGGTGCTGAACTGTTAATGTATGAAGAGAATATCATAGGAGTAAGGATGCTGAACAGCTAATGTATGGAGAGAATATCATAGGAGCAAGGATGCTGAACAGCTAATGTATGAAGAGAATATCATAGGAGTAAGGGTGCTGAACTGCTAATGTATGAAGAGAATATCATAGGAGCAAGGATGCTAAACAGCTAATGTATGGAGAGAATATCATAGGAGTAAGGATGCTGAACTGCTAATGTATGAAGAGAATATCATAGGAGTAAGGGTGCTGAACAGCTAATGTATGAAGAGAATATCATAGGAGTAAGGGTGCTGAACAGCTAATGTATGAAGAGAATATCATAGGAGTAAGGGTTTCTGTACAGCTAATGTATGTAGAGCATTGTATAAGAGCAAAGATGCTGAAAGCCTAATGTACATAGAACACTACATATGATCAAGGATGCTGAATTCCTGCTGAAAAGTAGAATCCACGCATTTGTCTCAAAGACATCTTTTATAAAATGTCATGTAGAATGTTGGATTTGTTTTTACTAAAACAATATAGGATCAACCGTTGATAGGATGATATATCTGACACATACCTGATTACTTGAAAACTTTGACATCTATATTGAGTCAACTTAAGGTGGTGGGGAAACTCAATGCAAACATCTCCGCCAAAGGAAACAGGTAAAATTGATCTATAGATAAGTAGATACATAAAAGTATAAATGACACAAAAAGTGTGTCATTTAATTTTATTTAATGATGTCTGGACTTTATCCTGATAAAAAAAAAACAAAAAAAAAACAAAAAAAATTTGAAGACATATTTACAGATTTTTTTATCTTTCTAAATATATCTAGAAGAAATTGTTAAGTTATTGCGACTGCTTTTCGGGCAAAATGCTTCCTTATCTTGATTTGATAATGATAAATGTCTGCAATTGAGGTAACAGATAATAATTTGTCGAAAGCCACGGATATATATTTTGTCTTCTCAGATTATTTTTACCTAATTTTATGGAGAAGTATGTATACATAACAAATCCATCTCACTCCCTGAAGAAAACATTTTTTACAATAAAAGGCACAAGTGCCAATCAAAGTAGAGGGTTACAGAGTGAGAGACACAAATCATTAGGATATGTGGAGAAGATAATGATTAACTCTAGACTTGAACAGGTTAAGATTGTTGTGATTTGGGAACTGTCCTCCAGTGGTTCATGGGAAGAGATTGCTTCAGTTGAACTTACATCTCACCAATGAAATACAAAAGCAATAAAGGTAGTTCAATACAATGCGTGTGGCATGGTGGGCATTAGCTGTGAACTTTAGAAATGGTAGAACTGAAAAATGTAGTTTGTCTGAACATTTCCATGGAAAAATTGATATAGTAGCAATAAGTTTGCGAAGTTTCATCTGTGAAAAAGGGGTTGTAGGGTGGAAAACAATTCATCACCCATAAGGCCTTGTAGATGCTTTTGAACTGTATTGAGACTGGAAAGGGAAGACTGTGCAGCTCTGTTATGTGCCCCAGAAAATGTTTCTGTCTGATGTTAAGAATAATATGCTTTTTATTTCCATTTCAAGAAAGAAAGTAAAAAGAAAATCAAATAAAACTGAAGGAAAACAGAATGAAGGAAAGTCTAAAAGAACGAAGGGAAGGAATATAAGAACGAAAGCAAAAAAGAAGGAAGGAAAGAAAGAAAATCAAACAAAACTGAAGGAAAACAGCATGAAGGAAAATCTAAAAGAATGAAGGGAAGGAGTATAAGAAAGAAAGCAAAAAAGAAGAAGGAAAGAAAGTCAAATTAGACTGAAGAAAAACGGAATGAAGGAAAGTCTAAAAGAATGAATGGAAGTAGAAAAAAGTGAAAAAGAACAAAGGAAAATAGAAGGAAATCAAATTAAACTGAAGGAAAGTGTTAAAAGAATGAAAAGAACAAGCATAAAAAAAGTAAAAAAGAAAGAAGGTGAACAAGGAATGAAAGTCAAACAAGCCTGAAGGAAATCAGAATGAAGAAAAGTCTGAAGGGAAGGAGTATAAGAAAGAAAATAAAAAAGGACAAAGGAATACAGAATGAAAGTCAATCAAGACTGAAACAAATCAGAATGAAGAAAAGTCTGAAGGGAAGGAGTATAAGAAAGAAAATAAAAAAGGACAAAGGAATACAGAATGAAAGTCAATCAAGACTGAAACAAATCAGAATGAAGAAAAGTCTGAAGGGAAGGAGTACAAGAAAGAAAATAAAAAAGGACAAAGGAATACAGAATGAAAGTCAATCAAGACTGAAACAAATCAGAATGAAGAAAAGTCTGAAGGGAAGGAGTATAAGAAAGAAAATAAAAAAGGACAAAGGAATACAGAATGAAAGTCAATCAAGACTGAAACAAATCAGAATGAAGAAAAGTCTGAAGGGAAGGAGTACAAGAAAGAAAATAAAAAAGGACAAAGGAATACAGAATGAAAGTCAATCAAGACTGAAACAAATCAGAATGAAGAAAAGTCTGAAGGGAAGGAGTATAAGAAAGAAAATAAAAAAGGACAAAGGAATACAGAATGAAAGTCAATCAAGACTGAAACAAATCAGAATGAAGAAAAGTCTGAAGGGAAGGAGTACAAGAAAGAAAATAAAAAAGGACAAAGGAATACAGAATGAAAGTCAATCAAGACTGAAACAAATCAGAATGAAGAAAAGTCTGAAGGGAAGGAGTACAAGAAAGAAAATAAAAAAGGACAAAGGAATACAGAATGAAAGTCAATCAAGACTGAAACAAATCAGAATAAAGAAAAGTCTGAAGGGAGGAGTACAAGAAAGAAAATAAAATAGGACAAAGGAATACAGAATGAAAGTCAATCAAGACTGAAACAAATCAGAATGAAGAAAAGTCTGAAGGGAGGAGTACAAGAAAGAAAATAAAAAAGGACAAAGGAATACAGAATGAAAGTCAATCAAGATTGAAACAAATCAGAATAAAGAAAAGTCTGAAGGGAGGAGTACAAGAAAGAAAATAAAATAGGACAAAGGAATACAGAATGAAAGTCAATCAAGACTGAAACAAATCAGAATGAAGAAAAGTCTGAAAGAATGAAGGGAAGTAGTGCAAGAAAGAATGTAAAAAAGAGGGAAGGAAAGCAGAAGGAAGGAAAAACAAACAAGACTGAAGGAAAACAGAATGAAGGAATGTAGAAAAGAAGTTAAAGAAAGCAGAAAAAAAAGTAAAGAATATTTGATGTTTGCAATAATAAACGAAAAATTTATTCCGGCAAACCTCATCTGTTGAGTGTATTTAAAAGGTTTTTATCTTCTTTTTTTCTAAAATAAAAAAAGGTTGAAACGAACTTCCTTTAATCATATGTTATAAATGTGATTCATTTTTTTTGTTTAAAAAGCGTGCATAGCAATAGGTCATTTATGCATTCAAATATTATTCTTGTCTTTCTTTTCAAGAATAAATAACAAATGGCTGGTTCTTATTTGATTATTTCAATGAACCAGAGAGAAGTGAGACTGTAGACTATTGGCAGAAATGCATTCTGATTTGTCATTCTCGCTTTTTCTTTAAGTAATGGTTTCTGTCCAAAGACTGGCACCATCTGCTGTAGAAAGCTGAATAAAATTAATGGTTCCTCTCTGTTGTAAATGGTAATAATCAAAAGATGTTAAAGAAAAATGATTAATATAGATGTGTAAATCAATAAGAAACACAGCATGGGAATGATAATATTACTCAGTATAAGGCTCAAGAGTTACTCAAGGTAGAAGGTTACAATTGAAATGGTAATAATGAATGAGGTGTGTGAAATGGGTGAAGGAGAAGTTTCCAAGTAATGAGAATTATAAGGATATGTAGGATAGATAAGGATAGACCTTTGACTTGAAGAAGTCATAATTACAGTTTTCGTCAAAACACTCTGCTCATAAAACGTATCTTAACATAAACAATGACAACATATGATGAAATGGATTAGGTCTGACAAATTAATTACAAAAGCAGAGCATTTACTTAAATAAATGGTATCTAATAATAACACATAAACAGAATATATATATATATATATATATATATATATATATATATATTCTTTTAAACATGTAGTATTGAATGTTAAAGACAACATAGTCTTGCATATTTTCTTTTGAATTTTCTCATATTCTCTAATGAGACTTTATTTGAAAATGATTTCGAAATATGTACTGTCCATACGATGACCTAGCGCTTTCGAACATCATTGTTCATCTTCAGGGTCAATATTTTTAGTCAAAATTTTTTTTTTTTTTTAAACAAACATTTGCCAATTATCTTGTAGCATAATCATGTTGCTACTTTTATATATATATATATATATATATATATATATATATATATATATTTTATTTTATTTTATTTTTATTTTAATATAATTTATCTTAATTTCACATATTGTATTTTATATATATATATATATATATATATATATATATATATATGTATATATATATATATAATGTTATTTTATTTTTATTTCATAAAATGTTATTCTTTCTGATAAGATAAATATACTTATATTCATCGAAATAAATTTATTACTGATTATGGATTTTTATGTTTTTTTCCTAATTATTCTCATAATTTTATCTGTATCATACATTCAACTCTCATATGGACTAAAAGTCCTCTTTGGAATAATCCCTACCAACCAATTACAATTTGGTATTATATATATATATATATATATATATATATATATATATATATATATATATATATAAAATAAATTACAAACATTATTTTTAGCATGATCTGTTCATATTCACGGATATTTTTCCATGTATTACAATCAAATGATGAAAATAAAAGCTCTGTAACAGTGAGAATCACTTTTATTTCCCAAGTACTTTCCATCTTTTTCTGAGGTCATCATCAGGGGTGCAACTGGTAAGGCAAAACCTATGTGTAGCTATCCATTACTGAGATTTAATGTGCGCTTGAACATGACATTCCAACATAAAAGAAAAAAATTCCATCGTAGACAATTTTTTCACATTTTCATGAATGCTAAGCATAACTGTCAACCATTGCATTTAAATGCAAAAAGAAAAAATTCAGTAATAGATAGCTACACATAGTTTTTGCTTCACCAGTTGCACTCCTGATGATGATCTCAGATAATCATGGAAAGTACTTGGCAAATAAAAGTGATTGAAACCTGTTTTCCTAAAAAATTGTTTTATGAGAAAGATTTTACAAATTTCAAGAGAAAGTGGTAGTGGATACTCGGTCAGTGAATGCCAAATTTTTCCTCATAAGGAAACGGCTAACATTACCATTACTATATACATTGTAAATATTCTTATAAGGTACCTGTTTGTATGTTCATAGACACATCTCTCTCTGTTTCTTTTTCTCTCTTTATTTCTCCCTATTTCACTCTCTCTTTTTGTTTTCCACTCTTTTTCTCTTTCTCTATTTTTCACTCTCTCTTTCTGTTATTCACTCTCTTTTTCTCTATCTCTCGCTATTTCTACCTTTTTCACTCTCTCTTTTTGTTTTCCACTCTTTTTCTCTTTCTCTATTTTTCACTCTCTCTTTCTGTTATTCTCTCTCTTTTTGTCTATCTCTCTCTATTTCTCCCTTTTTTCACTCTCTCTTTTTGTTTTCCACTCTTTTTCTCTTTCTCTCTCTTTCTCTCTCTTCTCTATTTTTCACTCTCTCATTCTGCTATTCACTCTCTTTTTCTCTATCTCTCTCTATTTCTACCTTTTTCACTCTCTCTTTTTGTTTTCCACTCTTTTTCTCTTTCTCTATTTTTCACTCTCTCTTTCTGTTATTCTCTCTCTTTTTGTCTATCTCTCTCTATTTCTCCCTTTTTTCACTCTCTCT
>OZ038516.1:31769328-31796828 GCA_964036315.1 Acanthosepion esculentum | reverse complement strand
CACTGCTGACACTTGAGTTTGAACACGGATTGACAGAGAGCAAGCTCAGTTGACCTCATCTTGAAATAATTAGATCATGTGACAGGTAAAGAAGAAATATATATATGTGAAGATAATGAGACAATATGTAAGCTTATGTTCGTATATTAGCATCATCTGTTTGAATAAAAGAAAGACAAAACAATGTGTTAAGTGAGTGTCTTGAGATCTCTGAGGATAATTTGGTTGTCGCAAATCACGTTAATTACTCTAGCTTATCACTTCCCGGCTTGAGACTTGAAGAGAATGTGTATGTCTCTGTGCTTGTTTTGGTGTGGGGAACCCACCCCTAATGTTTGTAAAAGTATTTTTGATATACCCTGTATATATATATACTATTATATATATATATATACATATATATATATATATATATATATATATATATATATGTATATATATTTATATATATATATGTATATATATATATATATATATATATATATGTATGTATATATATATATGTGCAGGTATGCAGAAAAATAGGAAAGAACACGTTAGGTAAATAATCCGGAGTTCCTTAGTATTTTTGCTTTTATTTTTAAAAAGACAGTGCTCCATACAGAAGTAGAGCTTATATTATAATATTTAAAAAAAATATGATTCCTTCGCTACATAAGAGTTCTCATGTTTCAAAAGCGAGAGCCGAGACCCCTAATATAATTTTTGAAATTAAGTTGAATTAAGGTGTCTGGTCACGCTTCCTCGTCAAGCGAGAATTTGGGAATAAGCTATCTTGTGGTTAGCACGTGTTTATAAGTATGGTCTCTTGCAACATTTTTATGGCCTTGCCGCAGGTCGTTAAGTATCGAGGGGATTCTGTTTCATTATTTTCTGTCTATTAATCTGTTTATTTATTTGTTTATTCAAATGGCTATTTTTTTTTCGACTCCACAAAGGGTTTTTCTATTTAATGATTGGGCTGAGCTTTTAAAGCTTTTATTAAACTATAGAATTTATTTGTTTATATTTTTTTATTAATTATTTAATGCGAAAATTTGTTGATGTCGGCAAAAAACCGTTAACTCCTGTCTATGTTTTAATAAGTTTTCATTATTTAGAAACTTAATGATGTGTAGGTTTTACAAGTTCTTGTTCTATTTATTATTTTCCATTTTACTTTCGGTGTTTTATTCGTTTCTTTTAAATGCCAGTAGTATTGGGATAGAGATGTCTGATTTCTAAGAGAGAGAGAGAGAGAGAGAGAGAGAGAGAGAGAGAGAGAGATAGATAGATAGATAGATATATACACAGAACATTTTAAACTGAAAGAATGAAAACACGGTTCAAAACTAGTTTAAACTTTTACACACACCTAATATGCTTAATATATATATTTGGGTGAGTCTACGTTGACCTCAATAAAAAAAAGTTAAAATTGAATAAATCTGGATTCATCTTCTCTGCTTCAGTTCTTGTCAGGTAATCACAGTTTCTCCCCAAACATGAGCTACCTGCAACTATTTCTTACCAATTTTCTTTTATTCTATTATTTACTGCAGTGAGACGACACTTGCTTGTTCAGCATCACAGCAGGAACCTTGAACCAAAGCATAAAAATAAATTACTGACCTTGTAAAATTCCAAATTTCTTCGTGCACAGCACAAAGAGAAGAAAAAGAATTTCTTTAAAAACATGTTTAATCTGTAAACAAGTGATATCTGATTCTTCATTAAATTGCTATGTCCCTTCAGCACATGGGCGATTATGACTCTCCATAGCTTCATTTTCTTTTAATATGACTAAGCTGTTAGTAAAGTGTTTACACAACAGTTTTGAATTCAGAGTTATCCTTCTTCGAGAGTGGTTACCAACAAAGGCTAAAAAGGCCAGTTTACCCTGTTATTTAATCGAAAATTGGTTGGAGAAGTAATATTGATTGATTAATTTTTTGGTTTATCAACCCTTTGCAGGATATTTAAAGCCAGGAAATAATATTAGACTGTAAGAAATCTTTTTTTAAAATAATAATGGTTTAATGATCCACGTCTTACTAATTAACACATAGCTGGAGGGAGAAGAGGTGGATGCATACATTTCTCAAAGGTATTTGTGCGAATGATTAAAATGCAGGGAGTATAAGCACTATTGATATGACTTATCAACCCTTTGCAGGTTATTTAAAGCCAGAAAATAGTTTTAGATTGTAATAATTTCTTTTGGAGATAATAATGATTTAGTGATACATGTCCTACTAATTAACCCATTGGTGGGGTTAATCTGCATACTCCTGGAATTCACTATATTATTAATATTATTTTAATTACATCAATGTAATTGTCCCTGATCTGTCATCTCGTCTGCAGTCGCTGTCTCACAGATGCGACGTTGCCTCGCTCTGTCTTTTTTCACGGTACTTTCTCCGATGAGCTGCTTTCACTGGTTCCTAGGCCTCATGAATTTAAACGTCCTACGAGGCTGGCATCCCGTTCCCACCCCTTCACCATTGAAACTGTTAGACGTATCTTCTACTCCAATAGCTTCATGTCTCGCACATCTCGCCTGTGAAACTCCCTTCCTTATTCCTGTTTCCTTGACAAATATAATCTCCAACTATTTAAGTGTAACGTCAATCGACATCTCCAGTTACCTTGATCTATCCACTTCCCTTCTCCACATCCTTTCCCCTTTCATTCCTATCTGCTCTCGCTCCAAATCTTCTGTAAGCCCTTTGCCTTGATCGATCCACTATCTTTCTCCACATCCTCTCCTTTACCACTCCTATCTGCTCTTCCTCCAAACTTCTGTAACCGCTTGCGTGCTAGTGGCTTCCAGCCTTGCTTGGGGTGATAAGCTTAAAAAAAAAAAAAAAAAATGATGAACTTTCCTCTTGGATGCCTAGACTTTAGGAATTTAAGGATGCTACTAGATTAGTGGCAAGGTCACATCCTTTTATAGTTGAAATGGCTAGATGTAACCGCAATTTCTATGCCAATAGTTTATTCTCTCGCACTTCTAGCTTGTGGAACTCACTTCCGGTTCTTCCTTCCAAGTCAACATTGACCCTAAAAAAATTAAATGTAATATCAATCATTATCTTCTGCCTTCTTGTTCTTTATTGTCATCTCTCTTTAATTATATATTTTTCTCATATACTCTAACACTCAGTAAACCTCTTGCGTCTTAGTGGCTTTATTGTCTTGGTTTGGATGAAATGATAAAAAAGAAGAAAACCATAGACAAATTGTTATTAGCAATATGCATTCAGTTTTAGTTATGAAATAAAAAAACTAAAAAAAACTGGGAAAAGGCTATAAAAGAATAAAGAGAGCAAAATTATGTTTAAAATTCAGGAACTTAAAACAGCCATTTTTTAGAAAGCTGGAAAATTAAAGATAAATGTCTGAAAGGAATTTAAAACAAAAAGTTGAAATTTCTAGGTGTAACGGCAAGTTCTATGCCAATAGTTTCTTCTCTCGTACTTCTCGCTTGTGGAACTCTCTTCTGGTTTCTTGCTTCTCAGTCAATTTTGATCTTCCAAAATTTAAATGCAATGTCAATTGTTATCTTCTGTCTCCTGGTTCTTTTATTGTATTCTCTCCTTAATAATATATTTTTCTCATATTCTCTGACACTCAGTAACCTTTCATGTTTATTGTCATGTTTGGTGGTGAAATGATTAAAAAGAGTATTCAAGTGATCAGATTAACAGCAAACTTTACTGACTTATTATTCTTTGAATTTAGTTCTTATCAGTTTTTTGTTTTTATTTTTCTTTAAGTGACATTGAGCCTGGTCAGTAAGTCATCGATGAATACAATCACACAATTTATACTAACAGAAGATATGAGGAGGTGTTTCTAGACTGACAAGATAAAGTTGGTTAAGTGAATGGCAAGTTATTTTTCTTGTTCTTATCTTGCCAATGGTCCTAATTTCATTCACAGTTGTTTGGTAGTTACTATTAAATGATTTTTCTTGTGAATTTTCCAATATTGTCTTCTGCATAAGTAAATAAGTTCACAATAACTTACTCTCCATTTGAAAGGTTATACCTTTATTATGACACATCAATACACACACGAGAGAATGTTTTCCCAATCACCACAATCCTAACTGTTTTACGTTTAGCTTGATAAAAATAAATAAAAAATAAGGATTAATATACAGTACTCTTACAAGTCTTTTGGGATCAGCTTGGTCATGGAACAAGTTAAACTCGTAGCTCAAGGAATTTCTGTATACTGTACTCTCTGTTGTTGAAAACAGAATGCATAGTTGTTAGCTAAAGGAACCCAACATGCAAATTACAAATGCAAGATACCAAAATCAAAAAAGTACAACAATTTAAATATCTAAGAAATATTTTAACAGAGGATAGAAAGTGCAACACTTATATCCAAAGGCGTTTCGGAATAGCAAAAAATGCATTCCAAAAAGCTAAGCAAAGTATTAAGAAACAGGAAAATTTCATTAGAAACAAAGAAAAGTGTTGTGGCCTTGTTAGGGCCAGAAATAAACACACAAGAGAGGAACTGATTAAACAAATATATTAACAGAAAAACAGTAATACAAATGAGAGTGTTACAGCAAGAATATTTGGTCTGACTATCATAGCTGAAACTACCCTTCTTAAAAGGCAGTACCTGCTCCTATTTATAGCTGGAAGAGTCCATGCGTGCATGGGTAAATTACCCTAACAAAAAGAGTACTGAACTGTTACGTAATATCAGTCCTTATATATGGCAGCGAATGTTGGATAATCTCCTCACAGATGAAGAAGAGACATAAAACAACAGAAATATGGTTCTACAAAAGGATGCTGTAGGCCGAACCATGTCTCTTCTACTCCAATAGTTTCATGTCTCGCACATCTTGCCTGTGGAACTCCCTTCCTTATTCCTGTTTCCCTGACAAGTACAATCTCCAACTATTTAAGTGTAACGTCAATCGACATCTCCAGTTGCCTTGACCTATCCACTTCCCTTCTCCACATCCTTTCCCCTTTCATTCCTATCTGCTCTCGCTCCAAATCTTCTGTAACCCCCTTGACTTGATCGATCCACTATCTTTCTCCACATCCTTTCCTCTACCACTCCTATCTGCTCTCGCTCCAAACCTTCTGTAACCCCCTTGCCTTGATCGATCCCCTATCTTTCTCCACATCCTTTCCTCTACCACTCCTATCTGCTCTTCCTCCAAACCTTCTGTAACCCCTTGCGTGCTAGTGGCTTCCAGCCTTGCTTGGGGTGAAAAGCTTTAAAAAAAAAAAGAAGCAAAATCATATGTTTCGGCTTTTCACCATTGTTCTTAACACTTACTTTCTTCAGACCCATGGTATCACTAAAGGAATTTCACAAAATAATGGTAAAAAAGACAGAACACAGCACAACAGTGATCCTTCCAGATCGAGGTGAACACATGCATTGCAAGTGGAAATACTCTTGAAGTTTGGCATTCACTGTGGCAACTCAACAAACTGAAAATCACTCATATCTCAAAATTCAGCTTGTATCTCAAAGCAAAAAAAACAGTTGAACTCTACCTTACATCTCAAAAAACTTGTATGTCAGTCTGCTCATATTTAAAGGTACTACGGTACTAAACATCAGAAAGAGGCAGTTGAAATTTCTAGCGCAAATAATGAGGAAAATGGGCTTGGAAAATTTGATACTCACAGGATATATTGAAAGTAAGTGGGAGAGAGGAAAACAACGCATGACCTACCTAGTGAGTTTAAGTAAATGGATTGCAGAAAAGGGTTTTGGAGAGATAACAAAGAGACAAAATTTATTAACAGCTATAAAGGACAGGAAATTGTGGAGAGCCATGATCACCAATGTCCTGAAGGAACATGGCACATACAAGAAGAACAATATACCTTATTTTTTGCTCAACAGTGTTAGTGTACACAGTGGGTCAAAGGAAAAATGCAGAAAAATAACACAGGGAAAATTTTTTTTAACTCAGTTGGTCTATTCTTTTTTTTTTAACTGAGTTCACCCCAAGCAAGGTAGTAAAGCCACTAAGACACAAGGAGTTACTGGATGTTGAAAAATTAGAAACAGAAACATTATTACTAAAGAGCAAGAATAAAAGAAGAGTAATCAGGAGGACAGTAGATAGCGATTGACATTGCAATTAAATTTTTAAACATTAAAGTTGTCTGGAGCCAGAAGGGAGTTCCACAAGTGCCAGAAAAGAAATTGTTAGCATAAAACTTATGGTCACATGCAACCAACTGAAAAATGGTGAGATCTAGACGACAGCCTAGTACTGTGCTTAAATTGAAAATGTTTAGGTACTACAGTGAATTGCTCGTCCGAACAATTGTCGGTGGTAGGAAAGTAACTGAAGCCAAGATGCCAGATCAGGGCAAATAATATTGCTGATTCTTCTTTGGATTTTATCAAAGAGTTATAGATAAATAGGAGGAGCACATACATGGCAACACTATTCTAAGCATGGTCAAATGGTAGACTGATAAATATGTATGATAGATTCTGGAGAAAAAAATTGTCACACAGTGAGTCAAACAGCAGACCTAACAATGGATTCAATATAGTCGTTCCGTTTCATGACATCTGAGAACGTTAACATGAGAAGGCCCAATGAGTCATTCTCCTGGAGGTTAGTCATGCTGATGGAAAGCAGAGAGGAATCCAGAGAATTAATGGAGAGCAGTTTAGTTTTGGAGGCATTAAAATTAACAAGACATCTTTTGTCCCAGTTAACAACAGACTGAATGTCAGTGTGGACATCTGCTGCCAGTTGATAGAGTCCTGGGTGGCACCTGCATTAGTACAAGAGAATATAGACATATGGAGGTTCCTGATTGGTTTCATGATTTGATAGGAATGATTGGATCCGTTCAAAGATTTGTCCAGAGACACTGCAACATTTTAGCTTGTATGTCAAACTCTGTCAAAAGCTTTTGAGATGTCCAAAGCTACAACCCAGGCTTCACCATTGTCATCTAGAGCTTGATAGACTCTTCCTGAAATTACCATCAGTACATCAGCAGTTGACGTTGTTACGAGTGCAGTTAGCCAAAATACGCATATACTGGGGTTAATCTCCGCTTGACGACAAAAGAGGTCACGTGTCAAGTCTCGAGGCATTTTGGGGAAGCAGGTCAATATGTCGACATGACCCAGACCCTTAGTAACAGATGTCTAGACAAAGGACCGGATGTGAGGTCATGAAGCAGCAGGAGCTGAAATTCGCGCCAGATGCGGGTCACGTGTGGATTAGAAAAAATTCAGTTGCTATCTTGTCCCTGAAGGAGGAAGATACGAAATCATAGCTCTGATAACTGATGAAGACTCATTTTGATAATGACGGGACTTGTCCGATTCATCATAAGCAACTCTGGATAAGAAATATAAGGCTGTATATTTCTGTTCGTTAACTCCAGATGGAAGAAGATAAATCGAGGTATTTATCACAGAAGAGACAAGGAAATTTGTAGACTGTAGCCAACAATTGAAGAAAGAAAAGAGAAAGAAAAGAGAAGAATAGAGAATGAAAAGAGAAGACAAGAGAGAAGAAGAAAGTATACATCTCTCTTGCAGCCAGATCGTGGTTGAAGCTGAAGTGGATAAAAAAGAAAAAAAAAAGAGAAAAGATAATAAGCGGGAGAGAAAACTGATCACAAAGTGTTGAGTCTTGACTCAATGTTGAATCTCGCCTACTGCATGGAATAATAATGCAACACAAAATGTACTTGGAACAAGAATGTATTATAACAAGAAAGTGTACACAATAAGTACATATAGTATTTCTGTATATTTCTGGGAAGACGTTCCTGGAGAATGTGTTGACTAGTCGCAGTCGATCAGAGTCTCTAGTTGGATCTCGTGATTCCTTTTCCCTCGTCTTCCGGTATCAACCATTATTTATATAGTTGGTAGTCACCTATGCAGATTAGGTGGATCCCACACAACACAAAGATAAGTGACTATATTTTGGACCCGTGCTAGAAAGATACATACATGAACATTATGTTATCGCAAACATCTTTCCACATGTCAAAAATAGTAATATAAATCCTATCCCCATATCTCTTTGGTTATGCGTTAATTTCTGCATTCGTAGGCATTCGTGGTTATTCGTACATATCATTATATGTTTTGCTTGTATCCATTCGGGTTGATTGGATTTGAGTGACTTTTGATATCCCAAACATAAGCCTTGAAATTAGGGTCGTTGGACATTTCATTCATGCTTACATGTTTTTACTTTTATCTTTATCTTATGTATAGGTATATATTAAAATTCTCATACCTAATTTTCTCACGCCTTATTGTTCATTCTTGAATTGTGGATCGGTATTCGTGTTGAAATCGAAGCAAACCTGGGGAAAGATTATTGTTCGATTATCTTAATCGAACAGTATTCTTCAAATATTTTGTTTACTAATTGTCCCTTTGTCATGGTCTGGAGGAGATAGTCCGTATCTTTCCACAGACGTGATAACGTATATATCTCCTGGTCAGCGTATGATTGCATTCCTGATTATTCGTCGAGTAGGGCATATGACAACGTGAAGAAACTAAAGCGATATTGCTTTTCTGAAAGAAGGCTCTCCGATGTGAGATGCTTATCCAATTCAGCATTGATTAGGGCCTCTAGGAGTTTCCCAAAAAAGAAGTAGAAAGCTAATAGGCCGATTATTGGAAGGGCTGGGCGGTTCACCCAAGTTCACCAAGTTCTTAAAAACTGGAACAACAAATGATGACTTTATAGCAGGCAGAAAAGTAAGAGTCTGTGAGGCATTTATTAAACAATTTAGAGAGAATAGGAAACCAGTTTTGGAGCACATTTCTTAATGACTTTTACAGGGATACCATCAAGTTCACATGCTTTGTGGGGATTCAGATTAGAGATGATAGCAGAAACCTTAAAAAGGGTTATATGCATATCACTCAACAGAGACTCGGTTCTACGTAGGAAGTTAGGCAGGGATACTCCAGAAGAGTCAAGAGTAGGGAATTTACAAGCAAAGCATATTTTCATATTTATCAGCAGAGGATGATAACACCACAAATCGATTATAGAGTGGGGGGGGGGAATATAGACCTTGCACTTATTTAGTACCCTATTACAGAGATGCCAGTAATCACAGAGCCAAAGATTTTAGTGGCTATGCAGTGTCACATTCTTTTAACAATCGGAGACTTATCTCCTTCAAGGACTCGCTCACATTTGTTATGGGCAGTAGCAAATAGGCCCCTGTTATAGCTAGAGCTGTCATGCTGATATAGCTGGAAATAGTGGTTCCTGTGTGCTATGGTGGCCAAACATATTGGTGTGAACCGTGGAGAGGACTGCGGTTTCACCTAGTATTTCCAAGAAGGGGTGAAAGCGTCCATACCGGCTTTGACCCAAAAAGAAACCTCAGTGGTACAATTTTCAATAAGGAGGTTGAAAATGTCAGTCGAAAGAGTGTCACAAAGAAAATCCTGAAATGAATCCCAATCGGTATGCTGGTAATGGGAAAAGGTCTTATGTATAGTGGGGTTCGTGTTTAATTGATACTTAGAAGGAGATATCAATACTTACCACTGAGTGGTCTGTTACAAGAGGGAAGAATTGAAGTATTGCAAAGCTCAGCAAGAGTGACGAGAGGAGGTAATAAGAAATAGTTCCAGTAGAGAAAAGTTGATTAAAGCCTCTAGTACTTTTACCAAAAAGAGATAGAAGGCTAATATGCCGATAGCGAGAAGAATCAGTTGCTTCACCTGAGTTCTTAAAGACTGGTTCTACAGAAAAGGATTTCCAACAAGTGGGAAATCAAGAAGCAGCAAGGCAATTATTGTAGCGTTTAGAGAGAACAGGAACCACTTTAGGCACACATTTCTTAAGGACGATTGCAGGAATGCGATCAAGTCCACATACTTTGTAGGGATCCATTTTTTTTTTTTTAAGCGTATCACCCCAAGCAAGGCTGGAGACCACTATCATGCAAGGGGTTAAAGAAGGGTTGGAGGAAGAGCAGATAGGAGTGGTAAAGGAGAGGATGTGGAGAAAGAGAAAGACAGTGGGTCAATCAAGGCAAGGGAGTTACAGAAGATTTGGAGCGAGAGCAGATAGGAATGAAAAATGAAAGGATGTGGAGAAGGGAAGTGGATAGATCAAGGCCACTGGAGATGTCGATTGATGCTACACTTAAACCGTTGGAGTTTGTATTTGTCAGGGAAACAGTAATAGGGAAGGGAGTTCCATAGGCGAGATGTGCGAGACATGAAGCTATTGGAGTAGAAGAGACGTCTACATCTAACAGTTTCCACGGTGTAGGGGTGGGAGCGGGATGCCAGCCTCGTGGGACGTTTAAATTTACGAGGCCTAGGGACAAGCGACAGCAGCTCCTCAGAGCAATTAACGTGAAAGTACTTGTAAAAAAGGCAGAGCGAGGCAACATCGCATCTGTGAGAGAGCGACTGCAGACGAGATGACAGATCAGGGCCAATCACGTTGCCTATCCGTCTCTGGATCTTATCAAGAACCCTGAGGCAAACAGCAGGGGCCCCAGACCACATATGGCAGCAATACAAAGATACTCCAGACGAGTCAAGATTAGAATTTGAAGAGAATTTATGTCTGCTTTAACAGCAGAGGATGTTAGCATCTTGAATTAAGTGAAGAGAGGAAAAATAGAAGACTTCCTTTTGCTTAACACACCAGAGCAGGGCTGCTAGTAGTCACCTGATCCAAATTTGTTAGAGGCTATACTGTGCCTTTAGCTATCAGCAAAGACATGTTTACAATTATTACAAGCAGACACAAAAGGGCGTATTTTGTCTTCGGAATTGGTAAAGCTGGAAAAAATGATTCCAGTGTGTTATAGCGGCTGAACAGGTCGATGTGAAGCTAGGAGAAGAAATGTGTCTAGAATCATGTAAGATCCCTTTTAGTTCAGCAAAGTTCAGTAGGTAGAAAGCTAATAAGCTGATAGTAAGATGGGTTGGACAGATCACCAGAGTTCTTAAAAACTGGACAACAGATGATGACTTCCAGCAAGCAGGAAAGCAGGAGGCAGTGAAGCATTTATTATAGTTTAGAGAGAACAGAATCTTGTTTAGGAGTAAATGACTATTACAGGGATACCATCAGGTTCACATGATTTGTGGGGATTCAGATTAGAGATGATAGCAGAAACCTTAAAAAGGGTTATATGCATATCACTCAACAGAGACTCAGTTCTACGTAGGAAGTTAGGCAGGGATACTCCAGAAGAGTCAAGAGTAAAGTTTATGGAGACTTTACAGGCAAAACATTCAGCTATCTGATTTGCACCAACTTTTTATCAGTGTTTTTTATCACTGTAAAATGCTTTGAGAGAGAAGGCTTTCTCTAATTAAAACCAAATTCAAGAGTTTGTCAAAAATCTTTCGTCAAAACATGCAGAATTTTGTTTAAAAGGTATCGAATCAAACCTTGAACTCCATATATTAAAAAAACCATGTTGTTCGTGTGGGACATTAGAGTCATTTTGTTGGGTGGAGGGGTGAACAAAATGACAGGAGTGTTCCATAAGTTTTATATGAAACTATTTGGTTAATCGCTCTTACTTAGTAAGCAACTAACAGAAAATTTCAAGATGAGTCCAATCACGCTCATGTTACAGACATTTCAGTATCAGTTATCCATAGAATCATTTTCAAGCTTATAATACCAGCATTTTCATCATTTGCTTGATCTTTTCATTAGGTTCGTCATGATTATTATTATTATTATTATTATTATTATTATTATTAAGGAATTCTTTTCTCATATAATTGAAAATATCATTACAGTCATTGTCATCTTATCAATCAACATTTTCTAGATTATTAACATGAAATCCAATTATAATAATTATTATGTATGATTCTTCCCATTTTTTTTCTTTAATTCCTCAGAGGAACATTATCAACATTCCCATTATTATCAACATTAATATGATTCTTTTGTTTATATCATCTTGAGATTGCTTTATTATTTACCATATCTATTAATTTATTAGCCACAGGGACATGAAATAGAAACACACCCCAAAAGAAACAGATTAACAACAGAATGACAAAAATAGCAATGACAAAGCCTGTCTCAAGACCAGTTTGAAGCAAGAGGATTGTTTAGTCATGTTACAACAAGCATTTGGCTGAAAAGGAAAGAAACAAACATGGATTAAGATTTTTAACAGCATGTATACATAAAACTTTCGGAAAATATATACATAGTTGTATGAAAGCTGACAATATTGTTCATGCGTGATTCTTCCCTTGCTGTTGGTGTAAATGGGATTGGTTTAGTTAATAGGTAATTAGCATAAAGAGAGCTATAACTATAGCTCACGGGCAACTTTGAAGGAAGTGCACATAGGATATCTACAGCTACTAAGTTTGATCATCATAACAAAATGACGTTGCCTGATGGAAGAATCTGAAAACATGAAGATTAGGATAAAATGCAGAATAAATAAGTTACAAAATGACCGAACACCTGGAGGACAGAAAGAGATCACAGCTATATTTTTGGCCACTGCAGGATGAAAAGCCATTAGGCAGAGTTAATGACTTACCTGACTGGAATTGAAAACTTGATATTTAAGGAAGTAAAAGAAATAATATTGAGAAATATTCAACCAAAGAAAAATCAGTCATATGTAGATGGCAAGATACCAATGTAAAAGCTGTCAAAATAATACTCAATAAAAAAAAACAGAAGTCAAACAAACGTTTTTTTTCAATGGAAAGGAAAAACAAAATATTTCTTTCTCAACATAATTTCATTTTTTGTGTAATGGGATTGATTTAGCTAATAGGTAATTAGCATAAAGAGAGCTATAATTATAGCTCACAGGCAACTTTGAGGGAGTGTACGTAGGATATCTATGGCTACTAAGTTTGAACATCATAACGAAATAGTGTTGCCTGACAGAGCTCTGTTGAACATAGGAGAACCTGAAAATGTGAAGATTTGGATAAAATGCTTTGAGGCACATGCCAGAATAAAGAAGTTGCAAGATGACCAAACACGTGGAGGGCAGAAATCATGGCTATATTTTTGGCCTCTGCACGATGCAAAGCCATTTTTCAGATTTCATTAATGTCTTACCCGGCTGGAATTGAAAACTTGACATTTAAGGAAGTCAAAGAAATAATATTGAGAAATATTCAACCAAAGAAAAAATTAGTCATAGGTGAATGAACCAAATTCTTAGCATTGAAACAAGAATTTGGGGAGCCAATAAGGAAATATCTAAGAAGGTTAAAAGAGATCAGCAGATATTGTGAATTTCATGAACTAGGACAACAAAGAATAAGCACAGAGGAAGAATTAAGTCAGCTTTGATTGGTAGAAGGACGGTACACCAACTCTCATAGAGTAAAAATTTTAGAGCGGTTACAGAGAAACCAAATGACTTTAGAAGCTTGTATTGACTTCATACAACAAGAGGAGGTAATTGAAAAATTTAATAGAAATGAAAACCAATGTGGGCTTATGGACACTTGTGCAATAAAAAGAACAATGATAAAATGCAGATATTGTATGTATAAACATGAATCAAGAGAGAGAAATGTCCAGCATGGGGGCAGACATGTATTAAGCGCAAAAAGAAAAATAACTTTTAAGTTGTATGTAGATGGCAAGATAATACACAATGATGTAAAAAAAAGTCAAACAAATGTTTTTTCAACACAAAGGAGAAACGAAAATTTGAGGAGCCTATAAGGAAAAATATCTAAGAAGGTTAAGAAATACCAGCAGATATTGTGAATTTCATGAACTAAAACAACAAGGAATAAGCACAGAGGAAGACTTGGAATACGCAACAGGGGGACACTGAGAATAAAAGAACTAAATCAAGGTCCCCATAATGAGAAATAATCATGAAACCAGTGAGAGGGGGAGAAGATTCAGGCAGATGTGATGGGATTGGTTTAGCTAATGGGTAATTATCATAAAGAGAACTATAACTATAGCTCAGGGGCAACTTGGAATAAGTGTACGTAGAATATCTACGACTACTAAGTTTTATCATCATAACAGTTGGTAAGGAAAGTAGTTAGGTGTAAGGATGTCTTCAGCAGGGCCATGAGTTGGCTGATTTTTTGGGTTGGTTGGTTGAGGTCATGGTTGATGTCAAAGGATAGGAGTAGATTAATGAAGCCAAGTGCAGTGTTATTGGTGGAGTTTTATGTATGCTTTTCTTTAAGGTTGAAATCGAGATTTGTGAGGGGTTTGATGGGTTGGTGGTTGCACGATGCTGAGATATTGAAACCAATAGGTTGCCTGGTAAGTTGAGTTAGCAGGTTGATCAATCGATGTCATGGTGGTTGGTTGAGTCTTGGTAAGATGTGTTGACAGGTTGGCTGCTGAGGTTATGGTGGTAACTGCAACGGAGGCCTGGAGTGGATAGTGAACATTTGACTGAGTGGGAAGTATCTGTAGGATTCTTGCCAAATGGGAGAGCTATGAATGGGGTCACAGTTGCCACAAGGGATTGCTAAAGTGGCTATTGAAGTTTGATCATGTGGAATGTCTCCATTTGATGGTGGCAATGTGAGGAGCCTGGAGTGGATAGTGAAGGTTGATTGAGTGGAATGCCTCTGTTGAATTCTGGTCGAATGTGGTATCAATGAGGGAGGGTCATGGCGATGATAATGAGGGGGGCCTCGAGCCAAGTAATGAAGACATTGAGGTGTTAGAAATCATATGGTGTTTGTATTGGGAGCACTGTGATGTCGAAGCTGGCTCATCAACTGCATTCTGCATGTGAGGAGTGGGGCAAGATTAGTGAAGCTTGGGCAAGGTCATGGTTGTGATGAGTGAAGCAATCGTTGCGGTGATGGTGACAGTGTGCCTGCATGTCAGCAGATGGTTTTTGGCATACAACGGTTTGGGTTGTTTACAAGGGGTTTTGTTTTAAATAAATCTGATGATCCAGAGTTATTATTTTCATGGTTCGCTATTGTATTTTATTACAGGGATTTGTTTTGTGGACCGTATGTGATGCTTGAAGCCCCTGCACAGAAAATAACTTTTTTGTGTTTTGCTTTCTTGGCATTCACATAAGAAATACAAAATTAAAAATGTTACAATTTAAAAATCTTTTTAAAAAATCACATAATTTACCTCCCTTGCATAGCAGTGAACAAATATTTTGAATTTACGGTGTTAACACATAACACATCCATAGATATGTAACTCCGGAAGATGGTCTCAGATGAGATTGAAAGTACTTGGGAAAATGAAAGTTATTTGAAAGAAAATTTTGTAATTTTTCTTGATCAGTTTTTTAAAGACACCAAGAAATTAATTTGCAGACTTGAAAGAATTAAAACTAAAATAAATTGACATAATACAACTAAGTTATGTAACTAAACATACTCAAATGAAAATATACTGCCTAAATATACACATTATATATATATATATATATATATATATAGATATATATATATATATATATGTAGATGCAGGTATGCAGAAAAATAGGAAAGAACACGTTAGGTAAATAATCCGGTGTTCCTTAGTATTTTTGCTTTTATTTTCAAAAAGACAGAGCTCCATACAGAAGTAGAGCTTATATTATAATATTTTTTGTTTTAAAAATATGATTCCTTCGCTACATAAGAGTTCTCGTGTTTCAAAAGTGAGAGCTGGGACCACTAATATAATTTTTGAAATTATGTTGAGTTAAGGTGTCTGGTCACGCTTCCTCGTCAAGTGAGAATATATATATATATATATATATATATATATATATATATATATATATATATATATATATATATATATATATATATATATGTATATATATGTATATATATTTATATATCACTTTGAATGTTATTTTTAGGGGATACCCATATTTGAGTAGAGGCTTATATATTTATATAATAAATTATATAATTAATTTATATAATTAATTTAATTTCTATTAGTTTAAATGGGGGGAAATTGTTTCAAGATAGGAAATTTCAAGTTAAATTAATAAGTAAAGTTCCACTGCATTTATTTATTTTCTTTAATAAGATTTTTATAAATATTCAAGCCTGTAGATGAAAATAAATAAATATACTGTTTAATAAATAAACAGACCGTCTACTCAGATATGGGTATCCACTAAAAATAACATTTAAAGTGATAAAATCTGTCAGATTAATAAATAAGAAATACATTATTTCTTCAGAAATATATATACATATATTGTAGATAAGAATATTGGTATCTTGGAGCAGTTCAATTTCAAATGCTAAATACAACATACTAGGACATCTGAGAAAAAATTCTAAAAAATGGTCAGTCTAAAACGAGAAATATTGGTTTGCATTCATTTCTCACAAGGAGTTTTCCAAGATGCTTTTGCAGATTGTGTTAGAATTGTCTTAGCATCATTTTTTTCTTATCTCAATGAAATTTTATTTGAAGTCAAGTAAAATGATGTTTTCTTCAATTTATCTTCTTATTTTCTTCAATTTTCTTAACATCAAGACCAAATTGGCATTCATTTTCATTATCTTATGTGTTGACTTGATTTTCTTCTAAGCTTTAAACAAATTCACCATGACAAATTTATTTATTTTTCTTCTTCCTCTTTGTTTTTTCTTCACTTCATTATTCATTTTCTTTTGTATTATTATTTCTTGTTTCTTCTTTTCATTCATTTCCTTTTTCTTATTAATTTTTCTTTGCTTTGTTTTTCAAATGAGTTTTGCTTTTTTCTTTATTCCTTACTTTCTTCATCTTCTCTCATTTCAAGTGAGAAATGAAACAATTAGCCTCTTTTTTTAACTTCAAAGTCACTTGTAATCCATTAGCTTATTTTTAATAGCCAAATGATTGAATGAGCTTCAAAGCCATTTTTTTTTCTTTCTCTTCCTAATTCTTTCTTTACATTCCTTCCTTTTTATATTCTTTTTACCTTTACTGTTTTCTAACCCACTCTGTTCTAATTCCTCTACTTTAGTTTATTTTTTTATGGGCGGGGCGGGGGGGGGGTATGCGGTTGTCAAAATCAAGCAAATATATAAATGTAAATATTGGTCGGGGAAGGTTGTAACATGAAGAAAAATATCACACCAAAATCTGAAGCTATACTGAAATTATTAAAAATGCCTTCCAAGAAGCTAAACAAAGTATTAAGGGAAAGGAAAATTTCATTAGAAACAAAGAAAAATATGCTGAACAGCTATGTAATATGAGTCCACCTCTATTGCTGTGAATGTTGGACAATCTCCTCATAGATGAAGAAGAGATTTGAGGGCACAGAAATATCATTCTATATAAAGATGCTGATAGTGTCATGGACTAAACATATGACTAATGAGGAAGTTCTAAGAGAAATGAAAACAAAATTGACACATACTTCAAATCAGAAAGTGAGAGATGATATTTCTAGGACACATAATGAGGAAAGAGGGCTTGGAGAACTTGACACTCACAGGACATAAGGAAGGCAAGAGAGAAAGAGGAAAGCAATGTGGATTGTACTGATAATATGTTGCCCCTGTCTGAATGTACTTCTTTTTTTTATATATATGTATGTAATTTTATTTGGGGGTGAAAAAGACATCATTGATTTTCAATTGGTGACAAAATGCCTCTTCCGGTGCATGATGGGAGTTTTCATATTTATTTAAATAAATGGACACTTATACTTCAAATCAGAAAGAGAGAATTGATATTTCTAGGACAGATAATGAGGACTTGGAGAATTTGGTGTTCACAGGACATACTGAAGAGAAGAGGGACAGAAGGAAGGTTATTTGGGGGTGAAAAAGATATCATCAGTCCCACAGCAGATAGATATAAATTACAAACAAATCATAAGAGACAAAAAAAATGAATGCAAAGGACAAGGCTGTAATTTGATTGGTTAATAATGTAACTTTCTTTAGCTTTTTGGAAGGCATCTTTAATAATTTCAATATGGCTTCAGATTTTGGTGTGATATTTTTCTTCATGTTAACTTCAAAGTCACTTTCTTGTTTGTGAAAAAAAAAAATTTGAAAATCTGTGTAAAGTAAGATTTGCTAAAATGAACATATTACACAGATCCAAATTATTGCAGATGTATTCTCAAAACATTCTATTAGACAAGAATTGTGGGACTGAGATCAGATTACAACCTTGTCCTTTGCATTCATTTTTGCACCATGCACTTGGGAAAGGCATGACTACATCTTCTCTCTTTCCTTAAGCAGTGAATCAAATAGCAGGGTGACCTGGATTCTCAAATTTTGGCAGCAGTGAGTCAACATAAAGGATTACTCAGAATTCAAAACCACGCAGATGACAATAACAAACCATTCCATTGTCTTTCCCAAGAAGTCATATCATTTCAGAGATATTAAATAAAGGGATACAGGAGAAAGCCATAATCAGCTACATTCACAAGGAACAGGCCATTTGAAATATATGAACATCTATCTATCTATCTATGTATCTATCTATCTATCTATCTATCTATAACAGTCCGTTCATATCTATCTATCTATCTATCTATCTATCTATATCAGTCCGTTCATATCTATCTATATATCTATCTATCTATCTATCGATCTATCTATCTATCTCAGTCTGCTCATATCTATCTATCTATCTATCTATCTATCTATCTATCTATCTATCTATGTCAGTCCATTCATATCTATCTATCTATCTATCTATCTATCTATCTATCTATCTCAGTCTGTTCATATCTATCTATCTATCTATCTATCTATCTATCTATCTATATCAGTCCGTTCATATCTATCTATCTATCTATATCAGTCCGTTCATATCTATCTATCTATCTATCTATCTATCTATCTACATTAGTCCGTTCATATCTATCTATCTATCTATCTATCTATATCAGTCCGTTCATATCTATCTATCTATCTATCTATCCATCTGTTGAGTCTTGACTCATTGTTGAATCTCGACTAATGCATGGAATAATAATGCAACACAAAATGTACTTAGAACAAGAATGTATTATAACAAGAAAGTGTACACAATATTTACATATAGTATTTCTGTATATTTCTGGGAAGACGTTCCTGGAGAATGTGTTGACTAAGTCGCAGTCGGGCAGAGTCTCTAGCTGGATCTCTGTATTCACCCCCCGTCTTCCGGTACCAACCATTATTTATATAGTCGGTAGTCACCTATGCAGATTAGGTGGATCCTGCCACAACACTATCTATCTATCTATATCAGTCCATTTATATCTATCTATCTATCTATCTATCTATCTATCTCAGTCCATTCATATCTATCTATCTATCTATACCAGTCAGTTCATATCTATCAATCTATCTATCTATCTATATCAGTCAGTTCATATCTATCTAACTATCTATCTATCTATCTATCTATATCAGTCCGTTCATATCTATCTATCTATCTATCTATCTATCTATCTATCTATCTATCTATCTATCTATATCAGTCCGTTCATATCTATCTATCTATCTATCTATCTATATCAGTCCATTCATATCTATCTATCTATCTATCTATCTATGTAATTATTATTTACATTGTCATGATGTTGCGGCTGTAGGCTCCAGTCTTCTTCAGGTGATATTTGTTGGAATTTTGAACTGAACCCTTTATTCAGTCCATGAAGGAAGATTCTTCTAATCCCACATGCCAGAGGAAACAAAAACTTCAAGAGTTGAGTTATGAATTGGGAATTAACTAAAACAGTTATCCAAAGGCATGTCACATGGAATCAGAACAATCTACCCCCATTGTCTAAATAAAGGGTTTGATTTGATATTCCAACTAATATCACCTGGCAAAAGGAACAAAAACTTAGAGAGTTGAGTTATCAAACGGAATGATCTGAAATTGAGATATCCCAAATTAATAGGACAGGTGAGGAGTGAATGCAGTCTTAACAGTGAGGCTTCGGTTTCTATATTAAGCAGAGTATCACAAAAAAATTTTGAGTGGGCATATAAGAGGAGAATAGAAACATTATTAACCAAAAGTCATCAGTATAGAAGATTGATAGGATGCTGGAAAGTGGCAAACGTTAATTTTTAGTGATGAATGCAAAATAGAGTTACATTCTAATGCAAAAGAATATGTAAGAAGAAAGAAAGAAGCAATGCAAGTTACACCACAACAACGGTAAAATATGGCGGTGGACGCATAATAGTCGAAGAACATTTATAAAAGTTTATTGGTCTAATTTTCTGTCAGACTACAAAGATGGAGAAATTTTCCAGCATGATGGTGCTCTGTGCTTGTGAATCAGGATGCTCAACTTTTGGAATCCTTACCAGCACAAAGTCCTGATTTCAATATAATTGAACCATTTTGGTGGGAAATGAAGAAACAACTGCTCCAACAAAGATGACACATTTTCTAAGAGCTTTGGGATTGCAGTCAGGAACAATGGCAAAAAATCTTATTCCATTCAATGTGACAGAAGATTGCAACAATTATTCAAGCTATACTAATTATTAACAGTAATTATTAATTCCATACTCTGATGTTTTGTACTTTCTTTAATAAGGATCACTTTAATAAATATATTGTTATATATTATTTTAATGAAATATATATTATGATATAATATTATTATATTATTATATATATTATATTATTATTATTATAATTATATTATATATTATAATATATTATTATAATATAAAATATAATATATATTATATTATAATTATATTATGATTATATATTATATAATATATAATTATATAATTATATTATATATTATATTATTATAATTATAATAATATTTTATTTAATAAAGATCAGTTTTTGCAAACCAAAATAATTCCTTTTCTAATGTAAGAAATGATTTTGCATGCTTTATCATCCACCATACAGCATATAACGAAAATGCAGTAACTTGTTTTCCGGTCCTCAAAGATCATAAAATGTACTGTGAAAAGCATCCTATTAAGTACTCTCAAGTTTTGGGTAAAATAAACAAAAGTAATTAATTTGCCAAGTTGTTCCAAAGGTTTTATACATACCAGTGTATACATTTATTCCACACTGTTTGGTGTAACTCAGAGTTTCATGCACATTATACATTTAAAAAAAAACTTTAACATATAATTAAATTGCTTAGACTGTTTAAACAAAAAAATTTACGAAATCTCAAAGTAAAGAAAAAAACAACGCCTATTCCAATGGAAGTTAATGACACTCTATCACAACCTCTTTCTCTTTTTTTCTCTCTTTTCTTTTTTTCTTTTTATGCTTTTTTTGGTCTATCCCACTCCCGTATCAAGATATAACTTCCGTTAACAGATTTAATGTGTCAATGTCTAGATTTCAGCGAAAATTTAAATTTGAAACAATAGAAATGTTACATCTAACTCAATGCTGTCTCTCTACCCCCTACACTGCTCCCACTTCGTTAATTTCCTTATTATTGCCCATCGTAAATGTGTAAATTTATTTTCATTTTTTCATTTCAACAGTTGGAAATAAATCTGATGATCCACTGTCCTTTAAAAGGGCTGTGGTGAAATAATTTATTATATGGAACCTTAAAGTAATCTGTTTTTATTTAAATTATTAGCTCTGATTTACATTGAGCTCTCTGGATAGTCTACCCATACGGATTACCTAGTTTTTCGTAAATTATAAATATATATATATATATATATATATGTTTGTGTGTGTGTGTGTGTGTGTGGAAATATTAATTTTGGTGTATTTCCACCTTTTCATATGAATGCATGAATAAGCATAAACAGACAAATTTTGCATGCAGGTGTATTGTAGGCAGGTAGATCTGGCTGCATTATTCCTCTATATGTATACCTAAAAAGCTTTTGGGTGATTTCAGCTTCGCTCACGTGTATATATTAATAGACTCAGAAGCTGAGATAAGTTTGAATGTATGAAGCCTCACCATGAATCTGAAGTATCAAAGAATGCATAGAAACTAAATATTGTTTTTTTTTGTTTTAATTTCTTTCTTTTTCCTTACAAATATTATTTTTTTATTTATTCTTTCATTTTATTATCTGCACATCAATTTCTCATTCTCTCTTTCTAGGACTCTTTTACTTCTTTTTTCTTCTTCATATCTCTTTCTCTCTCTCTCTCTTTCTCTTCTTTGTTTATCATTTGTATGTTGCCTCTATTCTTTTTCTCCTTTCACTCTTTCTTTTTGTTTTTTGTTTAGTTTTTGGATGTTGCTTTATGTTTTCTTCTTCATATCTCTTTCAGTCTCTCTCTTTCTCTTTTTTGCTTATTTTTTGTATTTTGCCTCGTTATTATTTTTATTATTCATATCTCTTTCACTTCCACTCGTTCTCTTTTGCTTATGCTGCTTTTTTAGTTTTTCCTCTTCATATCTCTTTCAGTCTCTCTCTTTCTCTTTTTTGCTTATTTTTTGTATTTTGCCTCTTTATTATTTTTATTATTCATATCTCTTTCACTTCCACTTTTTCTTTTTTGCTTATGCTGCTTTTTTAGCTTTTCTTCTTCATATCTCTTTCACTCTCTCTCTTTCTCTTTTTTGCTTATTTTTTGTATTTTGCCTCTTTATTATTTTTATTATTCATATCGCTTTCACTTCCACTCTTTCTTTTTTGCTTATGCTGCTTTTTTAGTTTTTCCTCTTCATATCTCTTTCAGTCTCTCTCTTTCTCTTTTTTGCTTATTTTTTGTATTTTGCCTCTTTATTATTTTTATTATTCATATCTCTTTCACTTCCACTTTTTCTTTTTTGCTTATGCTGCTTTTTTAGCTTTTCTTCTTCATATCTCTTTCACTCTCTCTCTTTCTCTTTTTTGCTTATTTTTTGTATTTTGCCTCTTTATTATTTTTATTATTCATATCGCTTTCACTTCCACTCTTTCTTTTTTGCTTATGCTGCTTTTTTAGTTTTTCCTCTTCATATCTCTTTCAGTCTCTCTCTTTCTCTTTTTTGCTTATTTTTTGTATTTTGCCTCTTTATTATTTTTATTATTCATATCTCTTTCACTTCCACTTTTTCTTTTTTGCTTATGCTGCTTTTTTAGCTTTTCTTCTTCATATCTCTTTCACTCTCTCTCTTTCTCTTTTTTGCTTATTTTTTGTATTTTGCCTCTTTATTATTTTTATTATTCATATCGCTTTCACTTCCACTCTTTCTTTTTTGCTTATGCTGCTTTTTTAGTTTTTCCTCTTCATATCTCTTTCAGTCTCTCTCTTTCTCTTTTTTGCTTATTTTTTGTATTTTGCCTCTTTATTATTTTTATTATTCATATCTCTTTCACTTCCACTCTTTCTTTTTTGCTTATGCTGCTTTTTTAGCTTTTCTTCTTCATATCTCTTTCACTCTCTCTCTTTCTCTTTTTTGCTTATTTTTTGTATTTTGCCTCTTTATTATTTTTATTATTCATATCGCTTTCACTTCCACTCTTTCTTTTTTGCTTATGCTGCTTTTTTAGTTTTTCCTCTTCATATCTCTTTCAGTCTCTCTCTTTCTCTTTTTTGCTTATTTTTTGTATTTTGCCTCTTTATTATTTTTATTATTCATATTGCTTTCACTTCCACTCTTTCTTTTTTGCTTATGCTGCTTTTTTAGTTTTTCCTCTTCATATCTCTTTCAGTCTCTCTCTTTCTCTTTTTTGCTTATTTTTTGTATTTTGCCTCGTTATTATTTTTATTATTCATATCTCTTTCACTTCCACTCGTTCTCTTTTGCTTATGCTGCTTTTTTAGTTTTTCCTCTTCATATCTCTTTCAGTCTCTCTCTTTCTCTTTTTTGCTTATTTTTTGTATTTTGCCTCTTTATTATTTTTATTATTCATATCTCTTTCACTTCCACTTTTTCTTTTTTGCTTATGCTGCTTTTTTAGCTTTTCTTCTTCATATCTCTTTCACTCTCTCTCTTTCTCTTTTTTGCTTATTTTTTGTATTTTGCCTCTTTATTATTTTTATTATTCATATCGCTTTCACTTCCACTCTTTCTTTTTTGCTTATACTGCTTTTTTAGTTTTTCCTCTTCATATCTCTTTCACTCTCTCTCTTTCTCTTGTTTGCTTATTTTTTGTATTTTGCCTCTTTATTATTTTTATTATTCATATCGCTTTCACTTCCACTCTTTCTTTTTTGCTTATACTGCTTTTTTAGTTTTTCCTCTTCATATCTCTTTCAGTCTCTCTCTTTCTCTTTTTTGCTTATTTTTTGTATTTTGCCTCTTTATTATTTTTATTATTCATATCGCTTTTATTTTTTGTATGTTGCATCTTTATTTTTTCTTCATGTCTCTTTCACTCTTTCTTTCTCTTTTTCGCTTATTTTTATATATTACTTTACTACTTTTTTTCACTCTTCATATCTTCCTCTCTTTTTCTTTTGCTTATTTTTTGTATAGTATTTCTTTATATGTTTTTTCTTCTCTCTATTTTTCCTTTTTTTCTATTTTGTTTCTTTCTGTATTAATTTCGTTTTTAACCCTCTTTCTTATTTTTTGGCTCTCTTTCACTATATTCTCTTTTGCTTCATCTCACCTGAAATCATTTATCTGATCTCTCTTCTGCTCATTTCCTTTTTCTCTTTCACCAAAACCTACATCAGGATATAAAAATTTCCACTCTAACCTGACTATTTGGTCAGTTTGAATGATTTCAATGGCTCCTATCAAACATAGCCCACAGTCAAAATAAAAGCACTTGTCCAGTAACTTATTCCAAGGTTAAAGCATCTTCTGCTGTTGATCAGGCAGGTGTAAGCATGAGTGTTTTTAAACGAAGTGAGAGGTTAGCAGAATGAACCCTGCATAGAAATAGTCAGTTGCCCTCGATCTAATATATCTTTAGTAGCTCTTTAGCTTGAGGGGCCAATAACAAGAAAGTTATTGGAGGTTCACTTAATTTTTCTTCTGATGTCAAGGAAAAGAAGGTGACTAATTTGATTTTGTTGGCTTTTACTTCAGCAGGCTGGAGAATTTTCTCTGATATATATATATATATATATATATATATATATATATATGTATATAATAATAATAATAATAATAATAGCTGGCCAGTCATATTCGATGATACCCGTCTACTAGGGCAGCTAGCCAATCCCTACTGCAGACTCTTGTTCAGGCACATTTGTGTTTGTTCAACACCCACAGAGCCAACTTGTGGTTTATACTGCAACTATGCTGAGCAGAACTTAGTAACAGTTTCTGGGAAAGAGCGTGTGTTGTAGAGTTACTTTTCGCAGTGGAAACTGTATTTGGACTAAATTTGGTCCTAAATAGGTTCAACGTACAAAAACGTTAGGAACTTGTTATAATAAGTATTACGCAGAGTAATCTAGTTGTGGTAGCTGACTACTTTCGTATTTGACTCCCAGTCAACCCTCACTGACTCATACTTATATTAGGTGGGAGAGTCTATTATCTATAGACTAGGTGTGTTTCACCATAACAGCGGGTTACCTAGAATGATCAACAATCCCTCGGTCATGATGACTTGTGACTTTGTGCTAGCACAGCTATTGATGGCTCCAAAGTGCTCCGTCTACCCAATTTCACTCACAAGGCTTGGGTCAACACATGGTATGGTCTTCAGGCACTTTCCAACGGTGTGGTATGCTGGTGTTGACCCCTTCAGTCTGATAATATCAGGATGTCCTCTTCCTAAAAAATCAACCGTGGTGAGATTCAAACCTGGGTCTCATGGTCAGAAAGCAAACGTTCTAACCAGTCGGCCATGCACCCATGCATATATATATATATATATATATATATATATATATATTTATATATATATAGTCTCCACAGGAATAGTTAAATCCTTGGGTAGTAGCAAAACATCTTAGCATTTTCACTTGAAAATTGATACCCTGATAATTGATAATTGGCTTGAGGCATTCGGAAGTCTAGTCACACTGAGGAGCTGTGATACAGTGAAACAGTACTGTCTGTGAATGATATATATATATATATATATATATATATATGCATAACGGAGAGATTATTGTTGTTCCAACAAGAGAAAAGTGTATATTTTCTCTTCTCTTTAAATTATATATATATATATATATATATATATATATATATATATATACACGTCAAAGCAATCCTTATTCCCCCATAGCTGAACATTTTAATCAACCAGGACACTCATTAGAAAACTGTAAATGTGTATTGATAGATTCTGATATCAGTTTCACATACCCACGTAGAAAAAAAGAAAAATCCCAAAATTATATTTCAGGCTTAGAAATATATTACTATGCATGTTAAGCCTATTTGACTACAGAAGGGATCTCACTTCCCTACTATTTGACAAACCAACAGCAAGAATAAGAAGCCAATAACAAGAAAGATATTGGAGGTCCACTTTTAATTAATGAATATTTTTAATATTTTCAAAAGAGTATTATTATCTAAGATCTATGCATTTGAACATAACTCTGTGATTTCATTTTCATTTCTGATAACTGTTAAAGTACTTGTTCATCCACTTATATATATACATAATATTGGATAATGATATATATTTTTATATATTAAGAACAGTATTGTGGAAATTTTATGACAATGTGGAAAGGTTTACTTGTGATGCATTTCGTCTTTCAGGAATTTATTGAACTAAAATTGTTGGTAGAACAACACGTGCGCATGACGGAGGGGTGCTGGGAATGTGGCAATATTTTCTTTTTTCTATCTAGCCGAATTTATTTGGATCCTTTTTCTTTTTCTCTTCATCACATTTGTAAGTAGGTACATCATGCTGTGATATTAAATGGTGAAATGCTGTAAGAAGCAGGGTGAAAATTTACTCTAAATGACCTTGCAATTAAGGCACTTTCTAGATATTTATATTGTAGTGAATTATGCATTTGACATATTATTTTGTAAAATATCCCTTTTGTGTTCATATAATCTTTTATTTAGATTCCTTGAGGTTTGTTCTATATACTTTTGTGACAATTATTACAGACAATGGAGTAAACTCCTCCTTCAGGTTTATTGTTTTGTTTAGTATTGACTATATATATATATTGTCATCCACAGACAGAATGTTTCACTGTTTATCAGTGTGGCTAGACATCCAATTGCCTCAAGCAAAACCCAAATTGATTTGCTATCCGTCAGAGATTTTACCCCTAACCCATTGGCACATGCTAGGGATTAAGGTGAATTTAGACGTATTTATTTTTAGACAAACATGCCAGCAACTGGAGAACTCGATTCATCTTAACGAAGAGTCTGGCATCATCATCAGCAATATATATATATATATATATATATATATATATATATATATATATATATATATATTGTGTGTATTTAGGCAGCATTTTTTCATTAATACATGTTTCATTAAATAATATAGATAAGTGTTGTCTATATATTTTATGTAAGTTCTTTTCATATCGTCTGATAAGCTTAATAACATTATCATTAAACAATGAAAGAAAATCACAATATTGATACATATTTTTTTTTTTTTTAATCCAATCTAAGCTTTCGGCTTACATAAGCCATTATCAAAGATGACAATTACACAATATATTTAAGCAATACACGAACAAGAAATTGATGATAGTCTTA